>JANQDE010000081.1:307157-444305 GCA_037157785.1 Cephalotes varians
GAAGGGGCAGAAGAGTCTTCCGCCAAAAAGGGGGGGGGGAAACATAAGTGTGTGAAGGACGACACGTCGAGTTTCTCTAAAGTACCTTTTTTTCACTGTACTACCTGTCGTTTATAATCGGTGAGGTGTGCGTGCGTGGGGGGGTCAGGCGACGATAATGAATTTTTCGTTGTGTTTAATTATTATTATTATTGTTATCATCATCACATCATCATTAATATTATTATCGTTATTATTCTTATTGCTGTATTATGTTCGGCTCGACACGGGCTTCACTATCTTACGTAACGTCCATGTGTTGTGGGTCAGAGCACCCTTAAGTAAACAGTACCTCAAGCTCCAACTTTTCTTCTGGTTCCCGGCAACGAGACCGATACCTCTCCAGTATCCTGTCCCACGGAGTTTTTCGTTTCACGAGCCCGGCCCCTTCACGACGCACCGCCATCACGTTGCGCTTTTAAAAGCGTTTTATTCACCGGCCAGCGTTTTCGCACACGGGGGTGAAGACGGAACTTATTTCGCGGGACTCCTCGGTTTCGCCCATCGTCATGGCTCCCGCGAGTCGCGAGGGTACATTCTCACGCCGTCGTTATCTGGGAAGAAATTACTGGGCTGATTCCTGGCATACGCATTTCTCACGCGCGACAACGAGAGGAAAATATTCAGCTGGACGTTTACTGCTCCGGCTACGAAAACTGGACCATTTACCGAAATTCCGACGCGCGATTACCGAGAGTCCCGCGAATCTCGCTGGTGAAAGACGCTGCGCGCGGAAAAACTTGGGCAAGGTTGATGGGCTTGCCTGATCGTTTACGTGTAACCGGCCTGGTGTTGGTTGATTCGCAGGATCAGACCGAGTCGGCGGCCATCCTGAAGATCAAGGAGAGCATGCAGGAGGAGGCGAAGAGGTTTGAGAAGGACTCAGACCATCCCGATTATTTCATACAATAACTCTTCACGAGTCGTTGGACCCCGAGACCAAATTAACAATATAAGAGATAAATGCAATCGATTTCCTTCCTTTAATCCGAAAACTATTTCCATCCTCTCTTCCTCCCTTCTCCCTTTGTCCCTCTACCGTGAAACTATTCTCCCGCCTCGCACGTTTCTTCTCCTATTCATTCCTTTTTCGGATGAAACCTTTGCTGCACCTCACCACGTATAAGATTTTCCTCTCCTCTTTTCTTTCCGAGCCGTCGAACGGCGTAGATCGATCTCCGTGAGAAAGGGCGCAAGAGACTCTCCTGCGCGCATTGGCGATCCATCCTTTTTGTTGCGTGTTGCTGCAAGGAGGACCACGATGTCAGGACGGGGAGAGACCTTCGAGACAGACAGAGAGAAAGAGAGCATCGATTTCGCGCGACTCTCACGTCGACGTTCTCGCACAGCAATGTTGTACAGTATCCGACATTGATAGTGTCGTTATTCTTGGAGTGGTTATGCCATTCTGAGCGAACAAATAACGCGATCAAGTTTACTTAAAATTTTCCGCAACGTGCCGCTCTCACGAATCAGTCGAAGCAAACTTGTATCGGCTTGCGTAATAATCTTTTTTTTCTTTCTGCATTTTGAAATAAGTATTCTCGATAAATTTTTTGAATTTTAATTAAAAAGCTTGTATTTACTGTGCATTATTTGTTTGCTCAGCGTACGTCCACCTTTAGGATGCGACCGCGAACATTGTTCCAGTATCTTAGTACATGACGAAAAGAGAGAGAGAGAAAGAGAGCGAAAATGTGCGTGTGTATGATAGTATTATATTAGCTTAAACGTTAAACTTCTGAAATTTTTACGATCAGGATCACGATCGTTTCCAGGATAAGTCCACGAATTTTTCTAAATGTTCTTGACCGCAGTCGTCATCCGTTCCATATAACAATCTCCATTGACATCCTTGTTACACAATCAAGTTCGTATAATCGAGGATTACTCCAAGTAAACTACGATTAATTCTTCCTCTATAACTTAATTCGATTATGATTTGGAAAGAAGCAGACACTAGTCTGATCGCCAATGTGAAACTGTGAAAAATCTATCGTTAATTAAAACCTAGGTCGAGAATACGAATCAAGTCGATCAGAATCCAAGATCAAGGGCGATCGCGTGTGACGTGAATCGCGAGAAGGATTAACCAATCGAAAAAAGGAAAAAAAAAAACAAAAAGAACACTATATAGCCACAAATACGTAAGTCGCTAGCAGACGTGATAAGACGACCGATGAAAGCTGTGTTGCCTAAAGATCGTGGGAGATCTTTGGTGTTACAATCGAGAATCAAATTCATTTCTATCATACGATAGAGTATGCGATTATCTCATCACGACCTGAGCAAGATTACGATGGGAAAGAAAGGTAGTCTATATGTGACCGGTTACAAAGGTATTCTGCTAGAACTTTTCCGCGATTACATTTCGTGAAGATCATTTGCAATCGGCGGCGTTTCGCGTGATTTAATATGTAAACTACGTCGTGTTTTTTTATGAAACCAAACTTCGGTCATTCGTGAAAATTGATTGAATTCGATATTCATGAATTTCTTTCCTGATGAAGAAAGATTAATACACTGTGACTAATCGTGATTTATGATAAATATTACAATCTAGCACATTTAATCTTTATTCTCACGGATCGTAAAGATGACTGAATTATATGTTGTCATAATTATGTTGAATAATCATTTTTTAATTATTAAAAATATTGTGATATTCTTTCACGAACAGTGCGATTTTGATTTAAGCGCAATACTTGCATAATATCATTATATAATAATTTAAATTGAATAATATCGATATTGCTCGGAATTTATAAACATAAAATATTTACGATTTGTGAGAAACGTCTATCTTAAATTAATGAAAATATTCGTGATAAAATGATACGTCTGAGCCATTGTGCTTTGTGATCGGTAATGATTGTTGGGATCTCTATTGTAACAATTTTAATAGACAATGAGTCAAGCGCGATGCTTTTATATTCCGTGCATGAACTCATACGTGAGAATATGCTGTATACGAGAGAAATTGGATCTTATACATGATGCGTTTTTCCACTTAAAGTTAATATATTCGTTTTGCTTTAACGATATCTCATTCATTCAGATATCTGAAACATTGAAAATACGCCAGTCGAATTTTGACACTGTTGTGTCATCAATTAAATACGTTTGTAGAGCTATTTCAGCGCTTCGTTTTATTCCTTTCGTTTAAAAACAAAACGCATCCAGTAATATTTCGATAAATTAATTTGACACACAATTGATTATTATTTCTTTTTTTTGTTTGGAGAAGATAAGAGAAAAAAAATAGCAATCTCGATCGCTCTCTCTCTAGCGTTGAATTCAGGATATCTTATATGGTATTTTGTATAAAGAATAGAATATGTGAGTTCCATAAGAAAGTTTTTCTGCGGATCTTTTCTCCGGGCGCTTCATTTAGTCTGTTCTTTCTGGATGCATTTTCTACGCTTTTCCTCTTCCTTTTTTCTCTTTCCAAAGCGTAAACGTATAGTTGCTTCGTTTTAAGTGCAGAAAGCGTTGAAAAGAATTGCAGCTGATAAGAACTGATCTAAATGATAAATCGCGATGGAGGAAAGATATTTGTAATTTTATTATCGAGTTACTTTGGTCCAATTGGATAAAATGATGGCAGTGGATCATCGCAATCTCTAGATGAGAGTTGCGCCTTATGTTACATACGTCCTTGTATATGTATATTGCTAAGTTCTTAAATGTATGTATTCGGACTCGATCATTATCTCGTCCCTCTTGCATTCCTTATTTAAGAATGTATTTCGGCAGCGACATGTGCGAGCGAGCGAGTGTAAAAAAGAAAAAAATAAGAAATTGTCCCGAGTAAAAAACCGCGTTTAACCCTTTCACTATTTTAAGCAATAGTGAGTTATCAAGTCACGAACAGACGTGGCATAGGAATTCCTCTTTTACGATCTTCTCGTGGGATCGAATGAAAATTAGGGAGCCACCAGTGAAAGAGTTGAAGGCGGAATTCGAAATAGTGATCGAGTCCCCGTTTATTAGTTTACGTATTCGCGATCGAGAAGGACCGATCGATCCGATGTCGAAGGATCCGATATCGATCGCGATCGAAGGGCATGAAGAAAAGAGAGAAACTTATTAGGTATTATAAATCGAGTCGCGCGTATAGTTCTTCGCGGATCAGCTGGAGAAATCGGAGCGGGCAGGAGCTTGATCGCACGTGGTCGACGATTCGTCAAAAGAGGCGACTTCTTCGACAAGGGCGCGTCCGCATATTCGGAGCGGTGTCCATTCTCCCATCCACCCCTCGCGTCCGGCCCCTCTTCTCCCCTTGTAATTAATTTACACACGCGTAATCATTGTAATACACACGGGCTGTAAAACTCGAGCGGCAGACCTCACGCATTCTACGGATTCACGCATGATCTATCGACATAATTATAGAAATACCTACTACGAGTATAGCATTCAGTAGTATAAATAATAAAGTAATTAAATAAATGTCATCTGTATATCCTACCAAACCTTGTATTTTGCGTGCTCCCAATCTCACGTGACGGCGTTGGATAATTAATTCAAGTGATGAGTCACCGACGGAAATCGAAGTCTTCGAAGATTTACAGGTAAGTAAAACTGTATTATGTAGCTACCTTAGAAAATATTGAAGTATAAGTTCCATAAAAAATATATTCTTTTTTACGTTGCGAAAATGAAATATTACATATTTAAATGAGGTATTAATATAACATTATATATCGATATTGTATTTTTCATTGCATAACATGGTATAATCTACATAAAAGAAACTACTGTGCAAGATCTCCTTTAATGGAATATTTATCTAGTTTCAATTCTATATTAAAAAATATATGAATAATTATAATTAAATTTGAATAAAAATACCATTATTATCCGCGTAAAATACAGTATATTTCAGAACAACGAAAGCTTTATTGTGACTTTCACCAATATTTTATTCGCGCAGAAAATGAAACTGCACTTGCTAAAATTTATTGCAATTTATGCCGTTGTTTTCTATTGCTGAACAATTATCGCGAGTAGTAGTTCGAGAACTGTTTAGTATGTTTATAAACGTTTATTGTACTCTCCAGCGTATTTAATACAAACGGTAGAGTATTTCTTCGAAGGTCAGCTGTCAAACGCTGTCTACTATTGCTCCCCTATGATTAATACGTTATATTTATACGAAACCTATATTTATCGTAATTGCCTATCACCTACGCAAACCCGCGTGATCGCTATGCAATCGTACCCTCGGGTAAAGGGAGAAGAACGAATGCGGAGCGGTATCTGAAATATTAATTTATTCATGACCGATACTTATCGCGGGAAAAATGTCTTTCGAGACAAGTCTCGAGAAAAATTCAGATGACATTGTAGTGCCAAGAAGACTGTTTCTTCGTAAAATATGGAGTCCGACAGGGATCGTTATTATGATATCAATAAAAGGTATCTGATGTTAGTCGGTCAGTGGCCTTACCAGAAGCCAAAAGAGAGTTTGTTTTTTTTTATCGTTATACTCATTTTGGATGCCAGTGTACTCATTACACAGGTAAAACGTCAATTATCTTCAAGATCTTTTTTTCAGGAAAGAAAAGACTCAATAGAGATCCGCGTTGAGTCGAAAAACTTTGTTTGTTTATAAATTTATACGTAAATGCAATCACATTTTTTAGGCGGCAAGATTTTTCGTATGCGATAATATGCAGTGTATCTTTGAAACTTTATCTCCACACTTGCTGGCAGCGATTATTCCGGTGAAAATTTTCACGTATCAATTTAACAGTCGGAAAGTATGTTCTATTAATACGAATGGAATTCTACTCCATAGCTTCAATTTCTTTGCAAAATCTTAGACCTATTGTTGTAACCGTTAAGGATATTGTATCCGATGTGTGGAATATATCGGTGATGTTTCTAGATTAAAGATCTCACAGATCGCTTATTCGTAGACTGGAATATGCTCGAAACTAAAACAGAACGCGATATTATGAGAAAGTATGCCGAAAATAGTAGATGGTACGTGCTGATATACAGCTGTGAGTAATAACTTGATTTTAGATGAGATTCAAAGAAATTTATTTTTTCATACGTAAAAAAGATATAAATTAGAAGAGAAAAATTAAAAAAAAAATTGATGCACTTATATAAGAGGAATATACGAAACAATTTTAGTAGCAGAATTTTCATTTAAAAAATAAGAAATATATTAACAGACGATTTTGAAGAATTCTGTTCTCGTTGCAGCGTATGTTTATATATCTACCATTTCATTTACAACAACCTCTCTTGTGCCACGCATTTTGGATGTCATAATTCCCTTGAATACTTCTCGTCCTATAATGATGCCATATCCGGCGTACTATTTCGTTGATGAAAATCGATATTTCTATTACATTTTTTTCCATATGATAATAGGCGCCACTGTGTGTCTAACCGGGTTAATCGCGCATGATTGTATGTTTTTTACTTACATCGAACACATCTGCGGCCTTTTCGCCATTGTTAGGTATGATCTATATTGAAAACAAAATCACGTTTCTTATAATTAAGAAATAAATAAAGTTTTACCGAGCAGTAAATATAACATAATAATAGTTTTAGCTCATGCACATTCATTTGGAAGAGAACAAAATTAATTAAAAAATTTAAAAACTCTCATAACAATGTTATGTTACGTAAATACTTGCAGATATAGATTTGAGCATATATCACATGAACGTAATACGGAAAAAAGTATGATTGATTACCCGGATTATATGTATTACAAAAACGTTGTGATTTCGATTCACGTTCACCGAAAGGCCTTGCAGTGAGTGTGTAATGATATCATAGCATGTTTCTTTTCCATTAATCTTAATTAATTAGAAAATTTTTTACAAATTATAATAAGCGATGTTTTTGTTTCATTTTTATTTAATTATTTAGTCATCAATGTCGTATTCTTACTGTAGATTTGCTAAACTTCTCGAAGATACTTTTTCGACATCGTTCGCTGTGCAAATTCTATTAGTTACAATCTGCTTGAGTATTACCTTGGTACAAGTGAGTTACTTGCAAGTAGATAAGAATTCTGTAACATGTTATACATAACGCAGAACTAAAATAAAATTTTACCTTCTTCGCATTCAAGCTTTCGACACAACTACACGATTCAGCTGAAGCCTTGAGATACTTCGTCTTCATTATGGCTCAATTGTTTCACTTGTTCTGCTTTAGTTTTGAAGGACAAAAGCTGATAAATTATAGTCTCGAAACTTGCGACAACATGTAAGAGATTATACGATATTAAATTTGAAGTAAATTAGCTGGCTAAAAAAGAAAACGTTTTGTGGTTATAAAAGATGTACTTTATAGAATTACTTATATGAATTTAATTATTTCTTAGAATGAACTGTTATTTGTGTTTTATGTGTAATGTTATTTTTATAGATATCATAGCTCATGGTACAAAGTACCCGTAAAGGAACAGAAATTGCTCTTGTTTGTAATGAGAAAAAGCATCGAAGCTTGTGCCTTGACTGCTGGCAAAATATATGTGTTTTCATTGGAAAATTTTACAACGGTAAAGATTAATACGATAGATATCGACAATGATAGATAAGGGCAACAATAGATATTATTACTAAAATATAGATCAAAAAGATATATGTAACATAACTTTTAAATACAAATAACTGTTAAATAACTTTTAAACGTCCCATTTAGATCGTGCAAAGCTCGATGTCGTACTTTACGTTATTATCGTCCTTTGACGTGTCATGATCGATACTGATGATTAAGACAGTATATAAAATATCCGTGAAAGAAACGTTTCGCAGAAGTATAATACAATATTACAAATTATATATTGAATAAAATTATATATATATATATTTGTTATTATATTTAATAAGGCATAATTAGTGAAACTTTATTTTTGTTATCGATATTGTTAAGTAACAGAATAGTAGAGCATGACGAACGAAGCAAATTGCCTCATGTAAAAAAATTTAAAGAGGTGCAAATACAAATTTTACAATACATATGTATATTTATATTTGAAATTTGCTTGTGATATACATAATTATGTTTTACAATTATACATCATTGATACCTTATATATACAGGATACAAATGACACCGTAGTATTTATCTTGCCGTTAAATATTATATATGGACGTTCAGCCAAGAAGTCTTACTTTCTTCATTTTGGACATATCGATTGATATATTTCGCATGGAACAAGAACGTTTCGTCCATTGCCAGGTCGCATTAATCTTTTACGAGACCTTTTAATTGCTACGTTAAAAGTTTCCAACAGTTTGTATAATATTTATCTGCTCCCATTACATCCGCTAAAATATTAATTCGTGCGTCGTAACAAGACGTGAAATTTAGTCAATTGCGTGTCGCCAAGAGTAAAGCATTACTTCGAGAGTTATGGAATTCGCATGGAATCATTACTACAGTATTACAAACAGGATGCTGTCACTCGCCGGTCAATGGCCTTATCAAGAAAGAAGAACGAGGTTGTTCCGAGTGAGCTTGTTGACTGTGATCGCTCTTTCGTTGATCGTTCCACAGGTTCCACAAAAGTTTTTCGTAACATGTCTATTCGTTATACTACTTCTAAATCTAATAATCAATAGAATGCATAAAAAATTGATTAAAATATGCTATATAACGCATTTGTTAAATTCGCTTTGGACGATATGTAATTCGATAAAATTCAGGATACAATTCTTGTGAAATTGGACACAAATATTATAGATCGTCTAAGATGGTATTTAATATTAATAACTAAATAAAATTAATATTAATAAGTGACGATATTTCTAGGTGGCCAATTTTATTCATTGCAACGGAAATATACGGTGTACTGCAGCGACCGTACCGATGTGTATGAGTGTGATTGGAGGTCTAGTAAAACTGTATACATGCCAATTTAACAGTAATAAAGTACGTCAATATTGAAATTTATATTGTATATTGATCGGAAGATTGAATTTTTATTATCCTTCGCGGCCTTTTACGATTGACTGTTCAATAAGACTTAGCATTCACAGAGGATATTTTTAGATAAAAAAGCTCACTGATCACCTGCGTAATGACTGGAACAAGTTGAAAAGCGCGGAGGAGTACGAAATTATGAAAACGTATGCCGCGAAAGCGAGCCTGTTTTCTTTGGTATACGTCTGTAAGTACATCATTACTCGTCGATGTTATTTTTATTTTAACGGACGACTGACGATTATTTTTTTTTGTTGCAGTATGTTTTTATATATTTATCACTATCTTTGTATCAATTAGTCTCGTACCGCACATGCTGAATGTCATATTACCACTTAATGAATCCCGGCCCATATTTATGCCTTATGAGGCTTATTACTTTGTGGACGGCGAAAAATACTTCTTCTATATTTTCTTTCATTATTTCGTATGCTCAGGGATAGGTATAATAGCGATAATTGCGCACGATTGCATGTTTCTGGTTTACATCGAACATGTTTGTAGCGTATTCGCTGTAGCTGGGTAAGAAAAAATTACATTTCTCTTGTATTTCTCTTTCAGTCGCGTCTGATTGAAAGAATTGTTGCCTGAATGTTCGCAGATTTCGATTCGGGACTCTATCACGTAATATTCGTGACAACGCAATGAATAATAGTCTGGAGAAAATATACAATCGAAAGATTGCGCTCTCTGTGTACATGCATCAACGAGCTTTACGGTGAACATGCAATATTGCACTAAACATGTATAAGAAAAATTGATAAAATTGATAAATTAATAAATTGCTGTCGCAAAATTTGTTTGCTCCAGATTTGCGAAGCTTCTTGAAAACACTTTCTGCGTTACTCTTATTATACAAACGATGATGATTATTGTTACGATGACCGTTACCCTGCTGCAAGTACGTGTCTATTTCTTGTTGCAATTTATCTTATGGTACTCGTATTTTTCGAAATAGATCGTATCACGTTATCACATGCGCTTGCGTGATTAATGCCAGGACATTAAAATCGTATTTATCGCCTTCAAGGTCGTGATGCAGTTGGACGAAGTTACGAACGCGATAAGATACATGTTCTTCGTCATTGTGCAACTGATATACTTATTCTACTATGGTCTGCAAGGCCAGAGATTGATAGATCACAACTTGCAAATGCGCGACAAAATGTGAGATGACGATTTTAATTATTGCCGAAAACTCGATGATCATTGACATACAAAATTGTTGCAGATATAACTTTTCCTGGTACAACATACCCGTGAAATCGCAAAAACTGCTCCTGTTCGTGATACGAAGGAGCACGCAGCCAACTTTTTTGAGCGCCGGCAAGATTTACATTGTTTGTTTGAAGAGCTTTGCCATGGTAAAGAGTATTCACAAATGTTACGTTTTTATAATTACGACATTCCTTCGAAATCTTTTTTAATAATGTTTTTCTTTTTAAGGTTGTATATTCTTCAGTGTCGTATTTTATCGTACTTGCGTCCCTCAAATTATCAATGGGCAATATGTAATTCGAACAGTACCTCTGTGTTACCCCACAGTTGGTGTAATAATAGTACCTCTGTGTAACCCCACAGTTGTTGTAGTAATAGTATAGTAGCGATTGTGTAGTCGAAATAATACTTCCCATACAGCACCGAAAGATTGCAGAAACATTGCAGAAATATTACATTGGAAACTTGCAATGTTGCAGCAACGTTGCATAATATTGCTGCAACGTTGCAGGAAGATTGCAGCAACGTTGAAATGTCCGCCCTCAGAGAGATTGCAATGCAACATTACAGCAATATTGCGATGTAATTTATTTACAATAATGCAACATTGCACAAGTATAAAGATGAAACTGAATATTCATGCAAATGCTAGCAGAACACAGGATGTTTGTGCAGTTTAATTTTTTATTGAAAACTAAACAATTTAAATTATATTGTAATTTTTACAATAAAAATGTTAMWGTAAAAATTATAATRTACTTTTCAATAAAAAAGTAAACATCTTGTGTTTTGCTTACATCTGCCTGAATAATCCAGATACAGTATCTCACGAGTTT
This sequence comes from Cephalotes varians, assembly GCA_037157785.1. Classification (NCBI taxonomy): domain Eukaryota; kingdom Metazoa; phylum Arthropoda; class Insecta; order Hymenoptera; family Formicidae; genus Cephalotes; species Cephalotes varians. The sequence continues at coordinate 318,215 of JANQDE010000081.1, forward strand.
AATCAATTGATAGGGAATATAGGTGAAGATTTTATTATTTTTGAAAGCAGCCTACGGTGAAATCATAATTATGTTTAAAAACATTATACATTTTGAAAAACTATGACTGTAACACTCGCGTCACTTTCGACATTTGTATCAACACATTGTAATGTAACCTCCTCTTGGTCTGGCGTCCTCGCACTTGATTTATTGTAAGACTCGGAGCACTTAATTGAATAAATAATAGCAAACAGTTAAAAATAACAAGAAATAAAATATTAGTATAATATATTAATAGAATATTAGAATATAAAAAATACTTTACGAGTACACAACCGCACCGTCTTGCTCGAAACTTGTTATGTGCAGTGTTCACTCATCTTCCCTACGCGCCTGCGCGTACCACTTCCCCGTTACTGCGTTCACAGCGACATAATGCATGCCTTGATCAATATCATTACAATATTTTTGCAATGTTTTTGCAACGTTGCTGCAATATTACTATTAGAGGTTTGCAATTTCATAATCTTTCAATGTCTCTGCAAGATTGCGGTGCAATCTGCAAGTTTGCAACGTTGCTGCAATGTTATTGAAACGTTTTGTGCTGTGTGGATTACGTTGAACTTATTACTGAACGAATTATCTACATTATTAAAACATCATTGTTAAATATCATTGTTAATTTAATATTTCATTGTTTCACAGATGAAGTAAAAAAGTGAGAAATGTAACTTCACAGTTAACATACTGTGATCGGAGAAATTGTAAACTAGATCTAAGAAATTTGTGAGCTGCAAACATTGCTCTGTTCTGCATTATAATAAAATTTAAATAAATAGTATTAGTAAAACAAATATTTTTTTGTAATGTATTATTACCTTTCTACATTCTAGCATTGCATAAAACAAATAATAAACCGAACTATAAAAATAACATTATAAACTATAAAAAATTAATCCTAATCGTTGGATTTATAAAATTTTTCTTTAAAAAAATAGTAACTTTTCAAAATATAGCTTTTACATAAAATATAAAAAAAAACATAGAGTTACACTGTCTAAAATTTTAAGAAATTTTCGAGATTTCCGAGAACTGTTACATTTCCAAGAATTGCGATTCCGAGAAGTCGGGATTTTAAATCGCGAAAATCAAGTTTTGAAAATTGACAAAATATCAGAAGAACATAACGAATAAGAAGGTTGCACTATCTAAAATTCCAAGAATTTTATACTTCCTAGAATTTTCTCAATTTCCAAGAATTTTTTACACTTTCAAGAATTTTCTATATCTCCAAAAAAGATCTCAAACTTTCCAGCGTATTCATACACTCATAAGTCAGACAGTAGAATGTTTCTCAAAGAATCAGTTGTCAAACGCTATCCACTCGCGCCTATCGTTAGTACTTACGTTGTATTTGTACGAGACGTATACTTATCGTAACTGCCTGTCGTCTATGGAAACGCGTTATGCGATTGTCGTTCCGATCATGGGAGAAGACGAGTGTGCGGAACAGTATCTAAAATATTAATTTATTTATAATCGATACTTATCATGAGAAAAAAAAACTTTCGAGGGAAACATCGAAATTCAAACGACACTGTGATGACCACTCCTGTGGTGAAGTATGGAACACAGTAGGGATTACTATTACGACATCAGTAAGTGGTACCTGATGTTAGTCGGTCAGTGGCCTTATCAGAAGTTGAAAGAGAGTTTGTTTTTCTTGATTTTTATAATCTGTCTTGAGGCCAGCGCACTTGTTACACAGGTAATGTTAATTTTTTTTTTTTTTAGAAAAAGAAAGAAATTAATAATAGAAGTTCATTAAGATTTGGCGCCGATTCGAATAATTTGTTCGTTAATTAAAATTACAAATGAATGCAATCGCACTTTTTTCAGATAGCAAAATTTGTCATATGCGATAACGCGCAGTGTATTTATGAAACTTTACCTCCACATATGCTGGCAGTGATGGTTCTAGTGAAAATTTTTACGTATCAGTTTAACAGCCGGAAAGTACGTCCAATTAATATGAATGATATTGATATTCTTATCCCAAGTCACAGATACGAATAGTTTCTTTACAAGATCTTAAATCTTTTTGATATTTGTTGAAAATATTGCATCTAAGATATCGAATATCGATAATGTTTGTAGATTAAAGATCTCACAGATCGCTTATTCGTAGACTGGGATATGCTCGAAACTAAGGAAGAACACAATATTATGAGAAAATATGCCCAAAACGGCAGATGGTACGCGCTGATATATGGCTGTATGTAATTATTTGATTTTAGTTGAAAATGGAAGAAATCCTTATGCAATTAAAAAATTAAAATAATATATATTTTGTGCTTGGATATAGTGTTTAAATTAAGTAAAAATTAATATTTCAGACTAGTTACGAAGAAGATATTAATATAGTTTAACGTTATATCAAAATATGAAAAATATGTATTGCAAAAGGACTTCCATTTTTTTTTAGAGAAAATCATTAGTCAAAATATATGCAAGCTAAAGATATATGAATATATAATTTTATTTTGTTATAAAAAAATTAAGATATATTGCCAAACATTTTATTTGACAGACGAAACAAAATGTATAGAATAAATATTGATTAAAAGGTTCTGAAAAGTTCTGAAGAAAAAAAGTACAAATATTTATAAAAGTTAAATATAAAATATTTTCAATATCATAATTCGTAATTAAAAAATAATATATTTTAATAGGTACTTGTTTTGATAAATTTTGTCTTCGTTGCAGCGTATGTTTATGTATCTACCATTTCATTTACAACAACTTCTCTCGTGCCACGCATTTTGGATGTTGTATTTCCATTGAATACTTCCCGTCCTGTAATGTTAGCATATCCAGCATACTATTTCGTTGACGAAAATCAATATTTCTACTATATTTTTCTTCATATGTTAGTTGCCAGCAGTATCTGTATGACGGGATTAATCGCACACGATAGCATGTTTTTTATTTACGTCGAACACATCTGCGGTCTTTTCGCCATCGTTGGGTAATGATTATTTATACCGAAAACGAGATCACATCTCTTCTAATTAGAAGATAAATAAAATTCTCTGTACCGAGAAGTAAATATAACGTAATAATAGTTTTAGCTCTTGTACGTTGTTTGGAAAGAAACAGAAATTAATTCTTAAAAACCCTCTAATACCGTTTTGTGCGAACACTTGCAGATTCAGATTTGAACATATATCAGAACGTAATGCGGAAAAAAATCTGATTGATTGTCTGGATGATAAGTATCATAGAAACGTTGTATTTTCGATTTATGCTCATCGAAAAGCTTTGCAGTGAGTGCGTAATAATATTGTAGTACATTTTTCTTTCGTTAATTTCGATGTTAATTAATCACAATAATCTTTGATAAACTATGATAAGCGATGCTTTTGTTTCAATTTTTATTTAGTCGTCATATCGCATTTTTACTGTAGATTTGTCAAACTTCTCGAAGATACCTTTTCGATAGCATTCGCTGTGCAACTTCTGATCGTTACAACTGGCTTAAGCATTACCTTAGTACAAGTGAGTTATGTACAAATAGCCAAATAAAATCTTGTAATATAATAAAGAAAACGGGATTTACATTCCTTTCGTTCAAGCTGTCGATGCAGTTACACGATTTAGCAGAAGCAATGAGGTACTTCGTCTTCATTATTGCTCAATTGTTTCATTTATTCTGCTTAAGCTTCCAAGGACAAAAGCTGATAAATCATAGCCTCGAAACTTGCGACAAGATGTAAGAGACAATATTACATTAAAAAATAAATTAGCTATTTGATTCGTGTAAAACATATATTTTCTATAGAAATACAAGAATTTAATCTTTTCTAGCAATAAGCAGACTGTATTCTTATTTATTACATTTATTTTGTTATATTTATTTTGTACGTGTAATAGTAATGATAGTTTATTTTTATAGATTTCAAAGTTCGTGGTTTACTATACCCGCGAAGGAACAAAAACTGCTCTTGTTCGTGATAAGAAAAAGTATCGAAGCTAATGTCTTGACCGCCGGCAAGATGTATGTGTTTTCTCTAGAAAATTTCACAACGGTAAAATTAAAATGACAAACATTATAAAAATACGTAAACTAAAAAATGATGATATGTAAAGATATATGAAAGTTTGTTTTTATTTAGGTCGTGCAAAGCTCGATGTCATACTTTACGTTGCTGTCATCCTTTGATGTGTCATGATCAATACTCGATTATGACAATATGTAGTTAAGTATCCCTGAAGTATTCCAGGAATATAATATTACGAATTATACATCGAATAAAATAATATTTATATTTGCTATTATTTAATGAAGTAAAAGCAATACAATTTTATTTTTTTATATTGCTGAGCAACCAAAAAGTTTTCTCTTACGACCTTCTTCGAAGCCGAGAATACTCACGATACATACAGAAGTCCTCCAATAGAAAGTACTTTCGTCGCACTATTTTATTCCGATCGATACATGCTCTCCGGAGGGAACTTGAAAAACCAGTCGCTTATTAATGGAGCTGTTACTGTCAAAGAAACAAATATCATTTGTGTTCACAAAATTCATTAGTCGGTTGTCGATTGACCCTCAAAGTTGTTTTGCAAGAATTGTCTACATTATATCTCCCAAAAAATTTTTTTTATTCATGTCTCATATCATAAAGGATAAGCAGTTAGTTCAAAGTTAAAGCAAAAAAATAAGAATTTAGTTTTTTTTTGCGGTGCCGAAGACACTGTTTCTTTAAGTGTTATAGAGACTTAGAGACATTATGATCTCATCGCTTACCGATATGTGGCTGAAAATAAAGATATTCTGTATTGTCCCGAGTATAATCTTGCAGATAAATTCACTGTGCAACTCCTGATAGTTACAATTGGCTTAAGCATTACTTTAGTATGAATAAGTGTGTTACGAATAGGCAAATACGAGAATTATGTAATGTTATAAAGAACTAAAACGTAATTTTATCTTTCTCGTGTCCTCAATACAGCTGCATGATTTAGCAGAAGCAATGAGATACTTTCTCTTCATTTTTGATCAGTTGTTTTATTTGTTCTACTTCAATTTCCAAGGACAAAAATTGATAGATCATAGTCTCGAAATTCACGACGAAATATAAGAGTATCAAGTTAAAAATAAGTTGATCGATATAGATGATCAGTATAATTAAATTTGGTCATCATAAAAAACATATTTTCAGTAGAAACGTTTACAAGAATTTAATTATTTTTTGCAATCTGTAATCAGTATTTTTATTTATTATTCTTATTTGGTGCATATAATAGTCAGTTTATAGATATCGTAGCTCATAGTATATCATACCTCCAAAAAAACCAAAATTGCTCATGTGATGAGAAAAATCGAAGCTAATGTTTTAACCGCTGGGAAGATATACGTATTTTCTCTAAAAAATTTCACAATAGTAAACTAATTAACACGACAAAATAGCCTTATAAAATATGCAAAAAGATATATGAAACCTTATTTTCATTTAGGTCGTGCAAAACTTGATGTTGTACTTTACATTATTATCCTTTGATGTGTCATGATCGATATCCGGCAATTATGGTAACATATAATAAAATATTTTTGAAATGTTCCATAGGAGTATAATGTTACAAAGTATAATAATCGAATAAAGTATAATAATAGTAATATAATTATAAAGTATAATATCGAATAAAATAACGTGTTATATAAAAATATATAAACTTTTATATAATAAAGCAAAAATAATAAAATTTTATTTTGTTATTATTGATATTGCGAAGTAACTTCCTTCCCTAGGAGACTTTCTTTCGGAGACTTGAAAACTCACGACACCACAGGGGGCTGTCTATCAATAGAAAGTACTCATTTCATTGTACTATTTTATTCTGATCGATACGTGCTTTCCGAAGGGAACTTGAAAGAGGATCCGCTCGTTATTGCGGCTATGTTATAGTTAATGTCACGGAATCAAATGTTTCCCATAAATTCTATGTCCGGTAGTTGATTGACGTAACATGCAACAAAGTTATTTCATGAGAATCGACTATGTATAACAGTTTTATCACAAGGGGATATTATTTTAATTGGTGTCTCGCATTGGAGGGTGAGCGTTCAGTCGAAATTAGTCATCTTCGCGGTGCAGAAGACACGGTATCGTTTTTTTTCTAAGAATCATGGAGACCTGGAGGCATTATTACGATATCGTCTACAAAATATCATCGCTTACTGGTACGTGGCCATATCTGAAACCGAGAGTAAGAATATTTCGCGTTGCTCTACTGACTGTAACCATGCTGACTATAATCATTCCGCAGGTAAATTGACATAATGCCCGAAAGAAGAATTTGTCGCAAGAATGATAAATGACAATGATTTCAGATAGCGTATCAATTTACATGCAAGACAGACGTGCAATGTATGTTCGAAGCGATGACATCGTACCTGCTGACAGCTACGGCTTTATTAAAAGTGTACACGGTTCAATTAAATATTCGCACAGTATGTTCGCAATGTATATTCCGCAATTAAGTACTCCAATACGTTCAACTTTAATTACAGTTTAAGAAAAAAAAATATCAATATTTTCAATAGATTTTATATGTATTTGTATTTCCGTAAACGCCACTATTTATGAAAAAATTGATATCCATTGATACTTTATCAGATCAAAGGCCTTACCCAACACCTGTTCGTCGACTGGAAAGGATTAGAAAGTCCCGAAGAATATGAGATTATGAAGTTGTATGCAGAGAACAGTAGACGATTTTGTCTAGTGTATATGGGTGAGGACCGATGAGAGGGATGCTCTATTTTGTTTCAAAATTTGCGCGTTTACTTTTCATAAATCGCTTCATACATTGCAGTATATTGCTCGTCAGCGGTATTTATATTTATGTCAATGTCCCTTGTACCATTCGTATTTGACGTCGTGTGGCCTCTTAATGAATCCCGTCCTATATTACCTCCGTATCCGGGATATTATTTCGTGGACAATCGAGAATATTTCTTTAAAATCTTCTGGCATTCCATCATCGCTTGGGAAATCATTGTGGCCGGAATAGTCGCCCACGATTGTATGTTTGTGACTTACGTCGAGCATGTTTGCAGCATGTTCGCTATGGTCGGGTAAGGAAACAACTTGCGAACTTAACACAAAAAATATATACTTTCTCCATCAAACTTTGTATCACCTAAAATAATAAAATCGAAGTACTTGAAAAAAAGAATTGAAAAATTTGCCTTCAGATAAAGAAAAAAGTATACCGAGTCTGCGATGGCAATTTTGCTGAAATTTTTGATTTATTATTCGACAAATATGATTCAATTTTTTTTTATCAATCTAATATTATATTTTCATAATTTATCCGGAATGTCAGAAAAGTCGAGACAGAGAAAGAGAGAGATATATATATATATATATATATGTTATACTAATTGTTTATAGATTCCATTTCCAAAATTTATTTTATAATTATAATGAAGCAATGGAGATTGCAGATGATTCTAATAATACTTATCGCAAAAGAATCGTGTTCTTTATACACGCACACCAGGAGGCTTTAAGGTGAGTATATAACATCGTATATAAAAGCAAAGTACGACACATTTCTCATTTAAAAATGAAACAATTTTTGGCTTCTTTCATATTTATTTTATTTTCCGTTTGCCATAGACTTGCAGAACTTCTCGAGGATACTTTTACTGTATCTTTCGCCGTGCAAATGTTGATGGTGACCATAGGAATGAGTGTTACCTTGCTGCAAGTACGTATCTATTCATAAATATGTACTTGCAGCAAAAATAAAATTGTTTACCGAATACAAGTTACTGAAAAAGATTGTATTTTTTTTTATATCAAAGATAACGCAGCAGAACGACGATATTTTAGAATCAATTAGATACGTGTTGTACGTCATCGGTCAACTGATCCATTTATTCTTTCTCAGTTTCGAAGGACAGAAGCTAATAGATCACAGTCTTCACACCTGCGATAAGATGTAAGGTTTGAGTCACCTAAAAGAAAGAAAATATAAAATTTCATATTATCTTTTTCCATTCAACTTGCGCATCTTTGAAACATGGCAGATACAGTAGCTCCTGGTACGAGGTATCCACGAGATCGCAGAAGCTAATCGTGCTGGTGATGATGAAAAGTGTACGACCGAGTTTCTTGAGCGCCGGCAAGATCTACGTTTTCTCCCTGGAGAGCTTTACCACGGTAAGGCGCGCAGAAATTATCGTTTGCTTGTTATAAAGCTTTTTTAACAAGAAATGATACTCTTGTTTTGAAGGTTCTGCAGACTTCGATGTCGTACTTTACGGTGCTCGCATCCTTTCGATAGCTCGCGTTGTTTGTGACGATATTACGCGGTGGCATTCGTCAACTCGTCAGAGAACAATACTATGTGTTTTTAACTCTTCTATTATAATTATACACTTCTAATATACCATTGTCTTTCATTTCCTCATTAAAATTATAAACTTCTGTTACATACATCTCGAACTTAATGTAAAAGAGGATGCATCGATTTTGATATCTTTTGCATCGCAAACTAATGTCGTTTCCGAAATCAATTATATATAATTCATATACAACTTGAAACAATTTGAAATATCAATTACGGAATATAATTTTGTGTAACACTAATGTATTTTATATAGAAAAACAATTCAGAAACAAAAACTTATCGCCATCTGTCACTATTTATTTTTGCAAGAAGATGGTGAATATTGCACGTCGACGACGCTCGTCTCGCAATATCGAACGTAATAACATACAGACAGATGACAGATATAGCGACAGATAGACCATAGCGTTTATATCTTGCAACTAAGTATGGACACCTCGTCAGAAATTCTTATTTTCTTGAACATCCTGATCGATATGTTCGTGGAAGAAAGTCGTCTAGTTCGTTGATAAGCTTCTTTTCGCGTCCATCTTTTACGAGACATGACACGTGAGATTGCTATGTCAAAGGTTTCCGACGTACGTAGTATTTTTCTCCATTACCTAGTAAAATATTAATTCGTTCGTCAACAAAGACGAGACGAGAAGCTTAGTCGACTGCGTGCCGTCAAGGGTGAGATATCGTTTTGAAAATTATGGAATTTGCATGGAATCAATATTACAGTATTCCAAAGAGAATGTTATTATTCGCTGGGCAGTGGCCTTATCAGGAAAAACGAACGAGGTTTTTTAGAGTGAGCTTGTTAACTGTGACCACTTTTTCGATGATCGTTCCACAGGTTGCGGAAAAGTTTCTCATTAAATTTTTCTCATCTTTATTCGCTATATTAGTTTTAAATCTGATAGTCAATAAATTAAAAAAGTTGATTAAGATATGATAAGCAAAATACGCAAGACAACGCAATCTATTAGGCTCGCTTTTGACGATATATATAATTCGACAAAATTCAGAATAGAATTTTATTTACAGTATCATGAAATGCATAAAAATTGTATATTAAAATTCACGCGTACATCAAAGTACATGACATATAAAATTTTTAATAAAATTCTATCTTCAAAACTAGATACACAAATAGATCGTTTATAAGGTGAGATTTATTAACGATATTTTTAGATGAGCAAACTTATTTATTGCAACGGAAATATGCGATGTATTATGCTGACCATACCATCGTCTATGTTGATGCCTCTGATTCTAGTAAAACTATACACATGCCAGTTTAACAGTAACAAAGTATGCCAATACCAAAATTTATATTATACATTGGTTGAAAGATGCTTACTCGAATTTTTAGTATCCTTCACGATCGCGATCTTTTAGTATGATCGTCGGATTGTCGGATTAGATTTAATATTTATTGAGGATTTTTAGATCAAAAGTCTCATTGATCACCTGCGTGACGATTGGAAGAAGTTGAATGGCGCGGAGGAATATGAAATTATGAAAACGTATGCCGCGAACGCGAAACTGTTGTCTTTGATATATTGCAGTAAGGATAAATCGCTCGATCATTTCTGTTTTAACGAACAACGGACAATTATTTCATTTTGTTGCAGTATATATTTACACGACCCTCTTTATATTCATATCAACTAGCTTCATACCCAAAGTATTGGACGTTATATTACCCCTCAATGAATCCCGACCTGTAACTATGCCTTACGAGGCGTATTATTTCGTGGACATCGAAGAATATTTTTTCTATATTCTCTTCCATTTTTCTGTGAGCATAAGTATAGCAATGACGGGGACACTCGCACACGATTGCATGTTTATGATTTTCATCGAGCATGTCTGCAGCCTCTTCGCTGTGGCTGGGTAAGAAAAACTCGTATTTCTCTTACGGTCTTTCAATCACGATTAATCGGGAGAGCGAAATTGCCGCCTAATTGTTCGCAGATTTCGTCTCGAAATTCTATCACGTAATGATCGTAACGATGCGGCGAGTAATAGTCTGGACGATCGGAAAAGCTACGATCGGAAGATCGCAGTTTCAGTTCATGCACATTGGCGAGCTTTACAGTGAGTATGCAATATTGCTCTATATAGAACAAGTAACAGATATTGTCGATATGTGTCATAAATTTATTTATCGGACAGGTTCGCGGACCTTCTTGAAGACATCTTTTGCACTTCCTTCGTCGTACAAATGATGATAGTTACCGTAACGATGAGCATTACTCTGCTACAAGTACGTGTCTATTTGCTGCTGCAATTCAACTTGAAGTATTTATACATTTCGTATTACGTTATTCGCGTTTACATAATTAACAGTTAAGAGAAAGCGAGAAATTAAAATATCGTATTTATCGCCTTCGAGATCGTGCTGCAATTTGGCGAAATTATGGAAATGATGAAGTACATACCATACATCTTCGGTCAAGTGATACACTTGTTCTACTTAAGTCTGCAAGGACAGAAATTGATAGATCACAGCGTGCTAATAAGAGACAAAATGTAAGACTTTAATCATTTAAATTTAGCAAAACCGAAAATTTGATGACTGAGAACACAAAATTGTTGCAGATACAATTCCTTCTGGTACGAAATACCCGTGAAATCGCAGAGGCTGCTTCTATATGTGATGCGAAGGAGCTTGGAACCTAATTTCTTGACCGCCGGCAAGATTTATGTCTTCTCTTTGAAAAGCTTTGCCACGGTAAAGATTACGTTGTTATAACGTGTTCCTTTGAAGTCCTTCTTGAGAATATCTTATCTTCTATATCTAAGGCTCTTATTTTAAAGGTTATACAGTCTTCGGTGTCATATTTTACCGTACTTGCATCCTTCCAATGATCAATGATCAATATTCAAATACAAAATTCGGATAGTATCTCTGTGTAACCACAATTGTTATAGTAATAGAGATTGTGCAGCAGAAATAATACACTAACACACTTATTAATTATGAACAAGTTATCTACACTGTTAAAATACTGTTATTAAATATAATTTAAAAATCTCATTGTTTCTCCCCCGGACAAAGTCACAACTTATGGAGAAATAAACAGGAAAATGAAGAAGTGGGTAAGAAACTATGATATTTATTTTAGGTTGAAATACGTTCGTTTTTTGTTCAGTTTTAAAGGTGAGTTATTGCATGAGGTAACGGATTTTTAATAATGGACTAGGTTTTTTATTTGTATCTAGAGTATATAATACATAATCATTAGAGCGTGAGTTACGGAAACAATTAAATTCAAATCGTTAACTAATCAATGAAATTCGATTTAATGTCAAGCAAAAATCACGTGTTATCGGTACTAACGAGCATGTTATCTCGCTCGAAACGATCATACTACATTTATCAATGGATTCTTGATATCTATCGTTACAAAAAAATCAAAGTTAAGCTCGAATAAAAAGAAGTAAGTCTTAAATATCTTAAACATTTAATTTGATAACTTACCTATATTAATAAAATCTTTTTCGTGTGAGACGAAAGTATCGTGAAAATATTACCAACTTTCTCCCGATATTTTATAGCAATTAAAAAGAAAGTTACGTTGCAGCATATATCGCTCAGTATACCGCACCGTTTGGATGTTCCGTAGGAGTTTTGGGACCATTCGATCCTCTCTTCAGAAATGAAAAATGTAAGAAGAAGAAAGGTCGAGAGATAGATTCGATAATCCTGGCTTTTATTTCGGTGACTCGTAATGTCGAACTTAGACCGTAAGTCTTACGATCTAACGGGATATGTACGTGGATATATGCACACGTGTATGCACGTTGCACGCAAGACGAAATATCTGTCGCGTTTTCATTGTACATCGAGCGGCGCATTTAGCTGCCTTTAAATATTTAAGAAGATATCGTATCATATTTTTTTCGATTTACCGATAGAAAGAAAATCTGATTTTACCATTCGATACAGATAAAATATTCAGGCGTCTTAGAATCACCATGCTTTCGAACAATAAGAAAATGCTTTTGCATCGAGTTTCCACCGCTCAAATATACGCTGAAGACACGAGGCAATAAAGAGAGGCGTTCTTCTTAGCTTTTTCAAAGGTAAAAACGGCACCTATCGCTTTCGAATCTATTGGATATACTTCGGCGCCTGTATAATGCCCTTGTCACATGATCTCTCATTCCTCTATAATTATGTAGTAGTAGTAATAGTAGTAGTAGTATTGTCTGATTCCCGACTGCGTTCATCTCTATTATTCTAACGCTTAAATGATCGTGATAAAATGCCGTTAGAAAAGATCGTGACGATCTAGCTTGGATACGCTATTTTCACGTTGCGATTGTATATAATTATATGTATATACATATTTCCGTGTACGTTACATCCTTGCTAATTATTCGTGATATATATGTATGGTATCTTTATATGTATGTATCGCACGATATATAGTATACGATATTTTGTGTGTACATATGTTTGTGTGTATGTGTGTGTGTGGATATACCTCTACTCTCTATATATGTTGTATATTTATATATAACTCTGGGTACAAATAATGCTTACAAAAATATTAATTTGGGAAGGCAAACTTTCAATTATAAGTCCGTTAGTCTCGAAATACTCACGAATGCAACAATAACAGTGGCTGATTTTATCTACAATAAATCATAGGGAAATCGCCGTTCTCTTTAACTCAATACAAGTCTCCGCGTGCTAATTCGCCTCCCCCATCTTGGAGTACAGCCGCTCTAAAATCTCAAACTAATCTCTCAGATGTTTTGAAACCCCTCTCTTTCAATGTTGTATTTTCTCTATGTTCTCATTTTTTTTTTCGATATCTTCCTGGTTCAAGCAACGGTTGCCAGGAATAATAGTAACAATAAGTTACTAATTATCGTACACTACTTACAAACTTTACTTACAAACTCGCGTATATCCTAGCGTACTATCTTGCTAAATCTTTTGGTAAATTCGACGGTAAAAAAGGCTCTAATACGATCAACGATTGCCTCAGGTATTTTTGAATATTAACATGCGTTTGATATTGTAACAAAAAATGATTGACAGTAAAACAGAAGTATATATCGAGATATCAATATCTTGAGAATCTATCGATATGTCAATAGTAATTCTGATCACACGAGAGCCTCATTACGCCGTAAACATTGATAGTTCTAATATTTATCCTAATTGCGTTATCGATTAATATCGTTGCTAGACCCAAAAAGGAAGACTCTTGTGACAGTTTTCACTTCGTGCTGTGAACGCTTAACCCTCTTGTCTCTCGAATTATTCATCGCTCAGAACGATAAGAATAAGAATCGTATGACGAATTGCACGAAACCTTTTAATTACGTTCACCGAACTCGGCGAAAGTACTTCCGTGCGACACAGGCAATCGCGTGGATTTAATTAGAAGTCTCATTCGTTGTATCAGTAACATTTCACGAGTTACGTATGTTATGTGAAATTACATGCAATGTTTCAAAATCAAATACAAAATCAAAAGCAAATATTTTATATCACTAAAAATTAGACAAAGATATTCGTCAGCTAGTATCTTTAAAGATACAAAGTTCTGTTAATGGGATTTGCGAGAATAATTAAAATTCAAATACTAAGTTATAAAAAAATTGATTGCTAAAATTTCTTAAAATTTTTTAAATAAATTAAATTAAAACTGTAAGCATGCGTCTGCACAATAAAGAAATAATATCGTAAAATAAATTAAAATCATAATTACCTGGAGATAATGTGCCATAGAAGATGCAATCATGTGTGTTATGTAATGTACATGTTCTTCATTTTTACAACAAAAAAGAAGAAAATAAAAAAAATCATCGGGATTCTTTTCAGCAAAAGTCTCCCTCGATCGTAACTTGAAAATGTAATTGCTAGAGGGTTAAACGTCAAGAAATTCGGTGTCTATTCTAACGATTCCGCCTAGTACTTTGGTGAAAGCTATCCTGGGCCCTGATGCGTCGCGCAGCGTTCAAGTCCTGGACTATCGGCCTTCCTCACAATCTCTCCACGTAGTTGCCCGGGAAGGTGCCGAAGTAGCCGGTTCTCTGACTGGAGCCGACGTACCATCCGTCATCGCATTTCTCCATTACGTACACAGTGTCGCCCTCCTTCAGCTCCAGCTCATCGTCGTTCTGCGGTTTGTAGTTGTACAACGCCCGGTATCTGTTGGAAATGCAAATGCTTGTGAGTTCGTATCTCCTCTTCCTGCCATGATATAATGATCCACACGCAATATAATTAAAAAGATCGAGAATGAATCAAGTTTATTAAGACACACAAAAAATCGTTAATATATTCTGCGCCGCATAAATCACCGATGATTTTCAGTTCAGATTCGTTTGATATATTTTAACTATAAAAAGAAACACGATCATAAAATATTTTCTGAAATTATGAATTGCTACATAATCGTGTATAGTGCAATTTTAATCACTGGTGATTAAATCACCATCACGATTTTTGATTGCTATAAGTATCGTGAAATGCATGTCAAATAAAATAAATATGACAACGTGGATCATCAATGATCCACGCGGCATGGATGACAAGTCATATAAAATTAATGCGGCATGTAACGTATAAGTTTTCAAAGTGCGAAAAGTTGCAGGACTCACGGGATCGGTTCCGAATGCGTGTCGATGTGCAGAGTTTCGTTGAGTTGCGAGACGTGCAGTTTGCTCCCTCCCATACGTGGCTGAAAAACGAAGAGAAACGGCATTAAGCGTGTATTTTTTAAAACGCTTTCGCTTTATTAGGACTGTCTCTCCCAATGAAAACGACGTCTTCCTGCCGTTATCCGATGGTATAATGAAACGTTACGGGGAGGATTCAATCACGCCGCGGAGTAATTATGCCATGACACGAGATCGCGCGATATTTACCAGTGAATTATAATGGGGCTGAGTTGTGTTGATATTGACCGGGATGGACGGCACGTAATGATGGGGTCCCATGCTCATTTTCCCTCCGGACGAACCGTTCGCTAAGAGACTATGCGCCGCCGGAGACGCGACCGGTTTGTTCTGAATTGGTGTCTCTGAAATAAAAGCAGGCGAATTTCGTACGAATTTTGTCAATTCGAAGCTTGACATTGCTTTCAACTCTACGATGCATCACTCTATCAGATTTCTTTTCTCCTTTTTTTCATCCGACTTCCCTGATCAAATTACCTGATCGATGTCCGGGTTCGGTGATGACTTCAACATAGGAAATCGGGAAGATTCCCTTTCTGTTTCCTATACGCCCTTCGTACCAATTTTCGTCGACCCTTCTCGTCAAAACCACCAATTCGCCTACGGACAAGTATCGCGAATGTGTTGAAAAGTAATTTGCATTTTCTTGTTTCCTTGAATCAAGTTTAAAGAACTTCTACTCGCAACGGCGTCTCACCTTTCGCCAAGGACAATTCGAGATTGGTCTGGGCAACAAAATTGAACTTGGCCCGCGCCTGTCCCTCGTGAGCCTTCTTCGGTGTCGTTCGCATCGTACCGTCGTAAGGTAGAATCTGTATCGTAAAGTTAAAGCTTGATAAAAGCGCATTTTACGCGTTTTAAAATCTAGACTCGATTGACGATTACCTCGACATAGTTGGAAGGGAACAGTCCGATCATCGCGTTGTATTCTCCCTCATACCAATTCTTGTCCACCTGTCGTCGAACGAATATGAGATCGCCGCGTCGGAAAGTCAATTCTCGGGACGACTGACCGACGAAATTGTAGAGTGCTCTTGCCACCAGACGCGGCTCCGGTGTTTGATCTTGGGATCGACTTCGCTGGCTCAAATCATCCACGAAATCGTCGTAGCGATTCAGAGGTATGGGCGACTTCTGTGATGGTCTGGAAATTGTTGGAGTGTCGAGAAGATGGAACGATTTCTCTCGGGCGCGGCGAACCAGGATTGTCTTTCTGTTTGCTCCGAGCAAACACTTTCTTCGGTGTGTGAGGATTATCGAGTGCTTGCGATCGAAATGCGCTTCGGAAAAATGTAGATCCATTCTTTTCGACATTCTCTCCGATCGTTTTTCAGGATTTGTAATAAATCCGATAATTTTAGAATCAACAGTCAACGATCATGAAAAAATTTCAAAACATTTTCTTTTCACCGACTCGGGACTTTCTATTTCGCTGTCGAGAAAATCTAGGACTACTAGCATGCTTCTCTGAACGTCAATGAAACCTCTCTCTCTCTCGGGTTTTCTACCTGCGCGTGCTCGCCTACGCTTTCATTGTGACGCCCGCGTAAAACAGCTCACGGCGCACGATGCGTTATGCAACGATCGTTGAATAGCAGGAAGTGTTTACGAACCGAGTGCGACAAGCTGAAGATGAACATGCCTTTCGCTTATTAACGTCATCTTCGAAAATATTATTCTTCCATACGAGGAAAAGAATAGAGAAGTGCAGAAAAATACATGAGAAGGATACATCCTTCTGATCCTTGCAATACAACGTCGTTAAAGCGAGGATTCTCGTTTCTTCGATGAAAGTAATTTTCGAATATTACGAGACAAGAAAAAGATGAGATAATCAAGTTTCATCCGACGTCATCCTTCGACCGCGATCTCCCGAATTAAAAGAGAAAGAAAAAAGATTCTTTGTACTTACATAAAATTATCCGTGTGCCTACGGGAATCGATATCGTGCAACTCCTGGAGGTACTTGCGACGGCGCTCCTCCTGGTAGACGCGCCGCATGTTCTCCGCGCTGCGACGTGCGAGCTCCTCCTCGCTCAGCGGCTCCTTCGCCTCTGTACGCACCGGCGAGCGATAGTGAATCGTCACCTCACCCTCCACATAACGCCTCGGCGATTCTGCATCAAGCGAGACGCGTTTATCGTCACCGATCGACTCGATCCGCAAGTGGAACATCGCATTCCGGCCATTAGAATTTTTCGGTTTATCCTACACGGGGTGCTCTAAATGTACGTACGAAATACACTCTATTTCTTTCTTTCTGTATATAATATATACATTTTGCATTATTTTATTCCGGTTCAATCAGAACCGTGCCGTGTGTGACGGGATATGACGCGAGAGAACGTTGTTAATTTCGTTCTAAATTATTCGATTGATGGGAGCGTTTTATTGGGGACGCAATTTGAAAACGCGTGTCATTTCATCGAGTTAATCGTCGTCAAACGCTCCAGTGGAGCCTTGTTGTAATTAAAAATGATGGCGCGAACGTTCGACGACAATTGCAGATTCACGATTCGGAGTCATTCGTGGCAGCCTATTAAAATATTATATCAAATACGATTCTTGTATCGTGACATTCTGTTTTTAATCGTGAATGTAACTCGAATTAACAATAAAATCAAATTATCGAGATCATATTCGTAGAAGATGGGACTTCAGCACTCGACGTCTTTAACGTTGATGATGTTCAAGATGATGTCCGACAGTTATTAGAGCGTACGACGATCATACTCAGCCAGATAATATCATGAAGAAGAATTGAATCATATAAAAGACGATGGTTTAACCCACATTGAGGCCGTCGCTCGTTTATCTCATTCCGCTAGAACATATGGCTTCTTCGCGAAGAGAAACGATACTTAAGCCGCGGTCGTCGACCGGCACAAGGCAAAAATCTAGATACGGTATCTGAGTATGATTTCAGTATGTAATGCTCGAGTACGATTTGATTACACGCACGTGATACAACATAGTTAAATGTAACGCATAGCATAGAAGTAAGTCTATTGCACCGATATTTGTGAAATTATAACGGCATTGTTCTCGGATATATAGAAGCTGAATGTTTCTGTATGTTAGTGGTTTAACGCATTTACAGGCAATTATTATTAATTTATCCACAAGCACGTAGCAATTAATGACCAATTACATCAATTTGCATAATGTATTTCTTCCTCTGTTTCTCTTTCTTATCTCTCAAGAACATTTAAAAACTAGGAAGCTCCATATTTCAGGTGCAAACAAAAGCGCCGCGCACGCACCTGCGGTGCACACGCTGCGCGGGATAATGACGAGAGTTTATCGCGATGCAGCAGCACGCGCAGGCACGATGCGTGCTCGCGTGCGTCGGACTGCAGCGAGACTGTGCAACTGATAAGGCAGAATGCAGCTTGCGACTGGTCAATTCCCGATAAAGCGCAGTCGCGGTGACACAGGTCGACGCGAGATACGTTGCGGAAAAGCACACGCAACGAAGTTTTTCGGATTCCAATCGTGAGGCAATTGTTTTTTATTCTAGATCGCCGGGAGTGGCAAGCATCGCGATATGTCACGAGAGAAGAATATCAAGGTAAAAAGATGAGGGAAATAAAAATAATGATAAAAAAAGAAATATCTTCTTTCAGCTCGAATTGAATCTCAAATTGGAAACTTTTGTCTTTCTCCAGTGAAACTTCGCTGCATCCTACCACGATTCTGTTCGATTTAACCGACCACTTTGTTTCGTGCCGTCATTCATGTAACCCAATTTGTTAGCATGTAACGCTAACTCATTACAAATGCCAAAACGAGAAACTGAATTTCAATCTCTCTCTCAGAACGCCGCAACACCTTTCACCGCTTTCATTGAAGGAGATTCTCACGCGATCGATTCTTTCTCTGTCTTTGTGTTTCTCGCTCTTATCCTGCGCCAAGATTATTTTTTTTTTTATACGGTACCTTATTATTCATTATCTGATTCTCTCCTCCGTGTAATTTAATTCCACCAATTTACCGTTCTACTTTCGACACGCTTTTTTCGTGGATTATGAGAAGCTAGCTTTTCGCTATTATGATAATTTGTTATTTGTGTCGATATCAATTATCTTTAACATTAAATGCGAATCTCTTTTTTATTTTATTACGATTTTTACAAATACGAATTAATTTGATATATCTGCACGATACAGATGTGTTTAAAAATATTTATGTATCAACTCGACTTTATTATGTCATCGAATCGTATTAAATTAGAAAACTTAACTTAAAATAACTTTTCGAAAATAATATGCTATTCTACCTAATTAGTATCTTGATTCTACTTATTTCTATTTTTTGTTCTCTTCTCCTCAATCATCGCGCTAGCGACACCAGCAATAGCTAGGTATGCAATCCAAGGCAATCCTAACGGAACGCGCGGCATTTTACGCGCGGCAGGAAGAGCATTATTTCAGGAAAATTATGCGCATGTTTACTGACTGTACGGAATCGGTCCGTAGATCGTAGACGGAAGCGTGCTTCCGGCGGCGCGAAGTCCGCCAATCGAACTCGTCTGATCGAACAAAGGATTGTTGGTGGCTCGGTCACGGTGACAACCATCAGGGTCAATCGGAAATATTCCGATCGAAGTGGGATCTGCTGCCCGTAGATTCGTAGAACTCTTGCAATTGTTGACAAGTTGGGGCGATTGCAATTCGTCGGTTAACAAGAGATCATCGCAGGATTTGTGCAAAGGTCTGGACGATTGCTGTCTTCTACTGTCTCTTCCACCTAGCTGATTCCGCGATTCATTAATTCGTCCATTCTCGACAGTTAGCGGATTTTTCATATGATCCTCATGATCGCGTAGAACCTTCACGTTGACACTATAATCCTTCAGACGCTTCCTTTCGTTCGCTTCTATGCGTTCGCACTGCTCGTTCACCATGCTCAAGTCCAAGGGAGGAGGAATTCTCGCCGCCTTGACCTCGCGTCGTGAGGTCAAACGGTTGGACGAGATCAATACGCCCATCGTCGATTTGGATGTCGATTGTTCGCAGTTGATCGAGCGTGTCTGATCTAAAATCTCCTCGCACAGTCCCGATCGTTGTTCTCCCGATCCTTGTTCGAACTCGATGCGACTCGATCTTGCGAGCTCATGATCATTCGACGACCCGAGTAATTCGAGTCGCTCGGGAACATTGACCGCTCGAGCAACGTAGAGCGGAGTCTCGAGATTTTGCTTCAGGATCGTCAGATTTGGCAAAGATCTGCGAAAGTCCCAGCAGGTTCCATCGTTTCCCGACACGTTCGTCTCACCGATGTTCGCCAAATCCGATTGCCCGTGATAATCACGGATTATTCGAGAACGACCTTCGTTTTGAGAGAATTGATTCTGCTCGAGTTTTTTATCCTGCCGCGCTAGTTGATTTCTCGCGTCGTCGCGATATCCGCTTCCGTTTGACGAACCCCCTTCTTTCCGATTTTCGAAATCGATCCTTGCTCCGCCGAAGATGTACTCTGGAAGGTTTTCCTCTCGGTGCCATGAATCGAAATTAATATAATCCTTCTTGATGCGACGCTGACACGATTTATCGTGCATTTTTCTCTCGCTCGTCGCGTTCCGAAATCGAGCTTCCTCAACGATCGGCGAGCCCTCGCTCTGTTCATTACTCGCCTCATCGAACTTAACGGACGGTACGTTCCTTACGTCGGCTCGTCTTATCTCGCTTCCGGGTAAGATGTTGACGAGCACTCTGCCGTCCTTTCGAGCGCGACCGTTCCTGCGATTGACGACTCGAGACAAGTTCCTCTTGGCAAACTCGGTTAACGTATCCATCTCCTCCTCCTCGTCCGGAGTGCGCGTCGTCTGCGCTCGGGACTTCCGATCGTTTATACTGCTCACGGACGATTGATTACTCTGACTGGTGAGCGTTTCGGTGCTACCGAACCCAGTGCAGCGCTTCGACGCTTCCTGGATGTTCCTTTCGACGTTCCCGGCAAAACCGTTGCAATTCTGCCGCGCGTTTCCTGGCATGTCGGCGAAGAACTGTCGCCGAAGATACCGATTATGCTCGAAGATTTCGTGCAGTCGCTCCCTGCTGTCACTAAAGTGCTCCTTCTCGAGTCCCTCGGGATATCGCGCTGACGATCCGCGCGTGGCGGGACTTCCGGAAGAACGTTGCGTCTCCTGCAGGCAGTTTTGATCCCTCGGGGCTGACTCGTGCGAGACGGGCTCGAGACATTTTCCCGGATCACCGCTGTAATAGTCCTTGTAATCCTTGTAAAAGTACTCCCTTTCGAAGTCCGTTCGCGGCTTCCAGCTCCATCGGGAGTTCTCCGGCTCGAGATAATCGCTTCGTAAGGGCGTTTCGTGATCATCCTTGAAATGCACCGTGCACGCCCGTTGCATTTCCGGCATGGAAACCCGCTGATAAGTGTGCCTTTCGATCCGCGCGGCACGTTTATCGCGTCGGATCACCGGCCTATCTGGACGACGGAGTTTTATCAGATTATCGATGTCGTTCGCCAGACTGGTCCACTGTACACTATGCTCCAGATCCGCGACGCGCGGCATTATCGCTCGAGTTTCTCCGTTCACCGTGTTCCTCATCGTGAGAACGATGACAACGCGCGATTATCAAATCCGACACGCCGTGAGTATTCTGAGGAGAAATTAAAGCATTTGGTAACCGACACGTTTACCTGACTTTATATCTTTTTTCGATCGCGATATTTTCTTCAATCAACTTTAGGCTTCGTTGCCGAGTGGAAATCGCGCATATTATTTTCTGGCAGATAAAATCGACGATTTCTCGCGTCGGATATTGCTCAAAATCTGACCGACGATCATGATCTTTGCGGAATTAATCGCGTAATTACAAATGGGAATGGAAAGCGCGATTCCCCTGTGTTGGGCAACCGACTCTTGGGGCGACGGGCAACCAAGTGGAAAAATTCGATTTGTTATTGTCGTCGCGATGACTCGCGATCACACTTATTCAACGTACCGATGCTATGTCCGACCATTTCTACGTTAGTTTGGGCATTAAGAGCCGTGTCATCGTAACGGTGACGCAAACGGATGTGCAACGTAAGCTACAACATCGGTTAAGGTTGAAACGATTGCGTCGTTCCGTGTCTCGGTGTGTCAATACCGGTTTTCGTATCCGAAATTCCGCACGCAATCTTGTCAATACGTAGACATGATCGATTCCGATGATTCTAATATCGTTATCGTATTATCGTTCTTCTCTCTCTCTCTCTCTCTCTTAAAGATAAACAAGAACAAACTTTCAATGAAAGTCCAACGTTACTCATCGCATCCCGTGAAATGTGGCGTTATTCCGGGCGGCGTAATGACGTTGACTCATTAACCACAGACTTCGTAATTAATGAGAATGAACGGGTTTCCGCGAAAGTTTCGCGCGATGGTGCACGCGGAGAAGTGTCACGAAGGATACGCCGTTTAAGGAAAACCGTGTTAGAAACGAGATCATTCACCGGCAATCAGGAGAAGCTACTTATTAAATCGACCCTTCCCTTTTCACAAAAGCTTGATGTCTTAATGAAGCGCGTTTGTTTGTTGTACCGACGAGCGGGAGCAAAATCTTTTCCTGAGAAAAGTGCTACTTGCACTCTCATGACCATTCTATTCAAATGAGTCTCCGGCGCAATATGGATCAACGCGTTCACGAGGAAGATGGTATCGTATCGTTCTTTTCTTTCAATGAGAACGATTTCACTGACAAAATGTCGCATCGCGACTTATTTCCACTTCGCCGTTCCGCTTAACTATCTTTTAAAAGTTTCGAGATCGTTCCTTTTATCGGAAGAAGTCCCGACTTTGCGAGTAATTAAATTCAATTTTAATTTGAAATTAAGCTATTCTCGCAATTTATTCGACCATCAAACTCGCGGGTAATGCGCATCTCGAGTTTTTAACAAGCCTGGTAAACGTGTCGTTCAAAGTCCGCTCTTGTTTTCGCAGTGACAAAGCCGACTCGCGTCGAAACCCGGTAATATCAGACGCGATGACCTTGCACGTAACACGCACAACACGTACTCGATTGGCTCGCACGGAATTCACCTCAAAGCAATCGTCCGATGCACTCGATGCGACGCGATGCAAAATTTTCGTTAAACGGGCCCGCACGTTTGTGAACTAGGATTAAATCGGCGCGATTATCACAATTATCGCGGTTTGAAAAGAGAACCTGCGTTGGAATCGAACGAATCGTGCACTCGCGTAACGACATATCTTGCCGACACCTGTTATCGGTACCTGCGTTGTGCGACGCACGCGAAACGCGTCTGAAGAAGGCGCCGCGACGTTGGCACCGGTTATCGCAACTCCCTACTCCTTGAAGAACGGTTCACCAAGCAGAAACCGCGGAGAACGTCTTCGAACGGAGTGGGCTCGCGTAAAGTTTTCAACGATTTCGACCCAAAACCAAGATTTCTCGATATTTTTGGGAACGATTAATTTACACGATGTTTCTTCAGGCGGAAAAAAAAAGTTAAATTATTCCTGCCAAATACACGAAAGGAAACAAACATAGTCACATAACGTTTGTAAGAAAACTACGCATAATTTCTTCGAGTCATTATCCGCAAAGATAAATATATGGTCATCGTACTAAAAGGCGTTCAAGGCTGCTAACAAAAGCCACATTGTTGTACGATGCTCCTCGTGCGATATGAGCGCAACGCGGACTGTAATAACAGCGTTGTTTTGCGCGCTAATCATTTTCTAGAGTGCGCCAATTATTCACGACGTCGACGGTATTATTTCCACGCTCGTATCACATCTCGCGAGTTCGAAGAACGGCGATAAACTACAGAGTCCATTACCTGGTAACATCAACGAAACCGCGGAAGAGCAAGGGAATGCACATTAATCATCGAGAGATTAGATAAGAGAGGACGATCGACACGAACCTCTACGTTTGTAGCATATTTGGAATAACGACTCGATGATGCCGAGGATCGTTGTGATGTCGAAGAACTAGTCGAAATTAAGTATGATAATGCAATACGCAACAATGACAATCACGTGCGACGGTCAAATTCATCGTGCGATATTAACTTAAATGTGTGGACATCGCGACTGCTTCGGCATCGGCACTGTGATCATCGTCAAAAATAATCGTGACCGTCACTTATACCAATTTTAGCGTCACGTACCGCGTTTGCGGTATGATCTAACGTTAAGCGATACGATCGACATCATTAGCATCAAATTTTCTGAGGCTTTGCGTCTTTCTATCTTGAATTGTCTTTCGCAACGATTAAATAAATAATTTTTAAATTCTTCTTTGGTTAATACAAGATCTCGAATGAGAAAATTAAATCGTTTAGAAAATTCTACTTTTACTCTAAATAACACAATTAAATGGGTTACGTATTGTTGCGTATCGTTCATGCATTAGGTTTCGAAGCATTTGCGTGTAAATTGAACATCAGCCAATTCACTGTTACCTTTCCGTTAGACAATTAGCATGCGCAACCACTGTTTAGCGGAGTCGCAAATGCCCTTGACATCGTAAAATTGATAAAATGATTTAGGATTTATCTCTCTGGCTTCTTGATACGCGCAATTATTACGTCGAGACTGATTTCCTTGGATTTTCCGGACTGGCGATAACATTATCGCCGATTATACGAATTGATCGGCAGGCCGAGCATAATCAATCGTTCACGTAATAGACTATAAATGCAGTTTTCTCTTTATCCGCGCAATGCCATCATGGATTCGTTTCCCGATTATCTGTTTCCTCTTTTATGCAATGTAGGATATAATATATTTTTAAATACTTCTGTCAAGTGTAAGTTGTTATCTTTTTAATACGTATGTAATTAATTAATTCGGCGGTTCACTTTTCAGGCGTCATAACTAATTGTAAGCTATCGTAATTAAAACGTTCAGAATATTTTACATATAAAAACCTGCAAAAATATTTCAAATTTTGCGCTCTATCTTTTTGAAAAATGAAAATATATACAAATATATACTCTAATGCCATGCAATAACGCATTCAACATTGACGTTTCACGTGCTTTCTCGATCTCGCGCATTCACAGAAAAGCACAAGCGAGCATGTTGCGGGTTAATCATCAAATTTCTAATCGCGATTGCGAACGATGATTTCTCCATATGCGAAAGTGCATATTATTTTCGGCGCGTCTCGCGACGGTGACTCGCGCGCGACATGGGCAACTTATGAGTATGACTCCGAGCCGAATTCTGACAGAGCGAACAAACGCGAATAAACGTGAATGAACAGCTTGCTTTTAATGAGCGCAGTTTGCATTCATTGAGGCGAACTGTTCAGTCGTGATTGTCCGTACTCATTTGCTCGAACTGGACCAGGCATTATGCGAGCGTGTGTAACGAAGCCGTGTAATGTACCAGCCGGATGAGCACCGGCGTGCTTCCCGACTGACCGCACGATTATTGCGCTCGTGCTCGATCGCCCGTGCAAACGTTCGTTGCACAATCTCTTTCTCGAGCACGCGTCGTTCATGCATCCCGAGTCACATGCATCATCCACGATGCGCGTTTAGCGAGTACCCTCATCGAATACATGCGCGAACTCTAATGGTTTCAGATCAATCGACTTAACTTTTAAGTCCAAATACATATCACGAGATGTATGCATTTGAAGAGATTTATGTACTTTTTTATTTTCTGTCTTTGTTAAGCTTAGATTTGCAAGTGTTTGAATCTGAGAGGACAGGACAGAAGCGTTTTATAATTATTTATATATTAGCAGCATGACTTTCAAACAAAATTATCAGCAGATGAAAAATCGGTTGGTTAATATAGTATAATTTCCATGGGGACCAGTGTGCCAGATGTTACGAAACACTCGCTAGGGCGGTCAAACACGCGCATGAACGGACACAGAACATACAAGAATAAAATATACATAATAATGATGAGCTTTGTAATCGGCATTACCTTGGCGATCGTCTCTGCAGTGCTGGGATTTTGGTGGCGGCGGGGGTGCATTCGAGTATTCTATGAATGAGCGGAAAAAAATTTAAATAATAATTAGCCGTTCTACAGCTACAAAAATGCTGCGGGATTCAACGAGAAATCGCACACACGTTGCCAAGCGATCTTGTCGGTCAACTTGACGTTCTTCTCTAATATCTAACGATATTGGTGCCACGAGAGGCGATGTAATAATTTTTTGATCCAACCGCACGATTTAACGAACTTAATAATTTGTACTTTCTTAATCAACCGAAAAAACTAGATTTATTTCTAAAGACACAGATAAATTTCTCAGATTCCCGCTCTCGGAATTTAGGAAGATTCAATCCAGCCTAGGTGCTCCAAACAGCTGACGAGATTTCAGACCTTCGAAGGTGACGGTAGGTCGCGCCATGTAGACAGGCAGAGTCGGCCACCAGGTTCTGTGCTTTCGCACAAGGGTGGGCGAAGGCGGTGGAGGCGGTGGTTGGTACCTAAACCTTGGTCTGTGCTTGTCAGGATCGAAGGGTTGCCCGGCGAAGACGGTCTGCTGCGACGGTTTGAGGATCGACGCGGGACTCGTTCGCGGTCGCGTCGGCGATGAAGAAGTGGCGCGCGGACGTTCCGATTTCTTCTTGTCGACCAACGAGGAAGAACGCGTCTTCGAGGTATCCCGGTGAATTCTGAGGTCAGCCGGCGATGACAGCGAGCGCATGTTATCACGACGATTGGGGTACCGGTGTGCTACCCACTTTCCGGCCAGATAGGGTGCAATATCGCGAAGCTCGCGCACATCCGGCGCCGACGTGAACATCTCGCCCATTATAGAAGTTCGGCCACCGAGATCCGGCGATTCGAATCTTTTCCGCATCCGGCAGACTGGCCTCTTCGCCTCGAGCTCCTTGGTCTCCGCTTGTCTGTTTACGTGATTGGTGACAGTGCTAGTGGCTTGAGGTTCCTTCAGTTCGACCGTCTTGCTGATGATGTCGATATGTGGCATCGAGAGATTCTCGCGGCGCAATGGCATCCGCGGAATCGGTGGTGAATCGTCCCTTCGTCCTATCCGCGGTCGTCCTTTCTTCGTCGTCTCGAATCTTCTACGTAACCACGCCACGTCAACGTGCTCATGCGGTTTCAGACAGCTTCCATGCTCCTCTCTTTCGCTCGCTTTCTTCAGCAAGCTTCGTGCCAATTCCGGATCGCTGCGAAAGCGCTTCGGCGCGGCCGTGATCCTGACACGCCGCGGCAGGTCCTCAGCACTCTCAAACTTCGCGCGCAATCTACGCACCGTGCCGTTCCGCACCAGGTTGAGGTAGGCGCGCCAGTACTTCTCGGGATCCGGCGACGAACTGCGCGGCCAACCGCTACTGTCCACGCTGCAGGACGAATTCGATCGCGTGGTCGCATGACACGGACTGACGCTGCGCGGTCTCGCGTTGTGTTCACGCTCCCGTGAACAGGAGCGGAACGATCGTCGTTGCTG
This sequence comes from Cephalotes varians, assembly GCA_037157785.1. NCBI lineage: Eukaryota > Metazoa > Arthropoda > Insecta > Hymenoptera > Formicidae > Cephalotes > Cephalotes varians. The sequence continues at coordinate 345,736 of JANQDE010000081.1, forward strand.
TCGCGTGCTCGTCGTTTCCGGCAGTGTCGGTGGACTGCCGTCAATCTTCCACTCCCGCGGCGATGTCGATCGTGATCGATTAAGCCTGCCGACGGCACCGCCCAGCGAACAATACTTGGCCGATTCGGTCTCGCCAAAAAGCTCCTTCAGATCAGCGAAACTTTGCGACGATGGTAGTTTCTTCCTGCTACGAAATGTCCATGTCGTCATCGTTGTCGCTGTCGCCATTGGCACGATTTCCTTCTGCTGTTCTCCTCTTTTCTCTACGTTCTCAAAGAACTCGATTTTCCGCGACACATCTTCCGTTTCAGGTCCATTGCCCCGCTGGATCACCGTCCTCACCGAAGTCTCTGAGCTCTCTGTCATACTGTCCCCATCGCTGCCTGAAGCAAACTTGCTGTTCGATTTTGCTTTTTCGGCTGACATCGTCATGGCCAACAAGGGTGGTTTCTTTGACCATTCTTCGAGCACAGTCTCCACGCGTTGCTTGTCGCTGGGACTCTCGTTGTTAGGCGTCAATACCAGCAGGAAGTCACTCTTGTCTTTGGATTTGGTCGTATCTTCAACATATGGCGCTTCGAGGGAATAACAGGTCCTGGGAGAAGTACTGGCCACGCTGGGTGTGTCGGGCACGCAAGGTGGCCTTGCGGTACTCTTCGCGGACGGTTTCACCGGCTTTGTAGCCGCCAAAGCAGCGGCGATGCTACCACGAGTCTCGCGAGGTGCCAAAGGAGCGGACAATCTTCTTCGCATCATCCTGTCAAGTACTTCTTTACCAAGAGTCAACGACAGTCTCTTCTTCTCCAGCTCTGACATCGATGGCGAGACCGATCTCTCCGATTCCGATCTCTCAATGCCCTTCAAACGCCCAATGGAGTCACTCTTCTTTAGGATGCCCTCAGCATCGCTCTGTTCTTTCAACATCGATTCGTTTGTTGCTATCATTGAATGGCATCGTACGTGAAGACTCGTACTTTTCGAATCATCTTGATCCTTGTAATTATCCTTAGGTGGTACAATAATTTCATAGCTCGTCAAAATTTTATCTTTAGCAATATGATCTTCCTTAATAGATTGCTGATGTTCGCTAATCTCGCGAGGTGCATCAACACCATCGCCATTCGATCGTTTCTGAGAATTGTCGCTACCGTAGATTTCGTTCAGCTGCTTCTTTAGATTGGTCACCTGCTCGATAGACAAACTGCTCCAGAACTTCTTACTGCCGCCGAGACTTCTCTGTAGGGATGGATGATAATCTGTAGGTCTGTCGGCATCCCGAAAACTGGCATTTGCCTTCTTCTGCATCGTGGTCGCCACATTCACGACCGAATTGCCGCGCCAGAGAGGTTTATATGTATCCTTCTGCGAGATTGCTCTTTTTCTGAAAGATTCCAACTCGCTTTCCTCGCTCTGAAGTCTCCGAAAATACTGCAAAATGTCCTCCACGGAGCGTTCCTTGCAGCGTAGCCCACAATCGCCGTGCCATCTGAATTTATTGATATCTTTCGCGCTGAAAAGAAAATCCTTGTCACGCTGAACGTTCTTCAGCTTTCCGTAGAGCGCCTTCAGCTCTTGTTCTGCCTTCTCCTTTGATCTAACTCGTTTCCAACGATCGTAATCGATAATCTCTTCATTTTTTAATCGCGGTCGTAAATCTCCGGAAGAAAACGTGCGCTCCAACTGGTCCATCCTGCTGAGACTCGCGTAGAAATCGCGCAGATCCTTGTACCGTTTCGATTTGCGCTTATGATGCAACAATTCGAGTATATATTGTTGATAATCCTCGCGATCTATAGACGATAATGAACTGGTGCTCTTCGTCAATGACAGGTTCGAACCCAGCCTCTTGACGTTGTCCGCTTCGCCGGCGCTTCTGGCTCTCACTTTTTTTGTAATCGTCAGTGGGGCGTCTGAATCTTCCTGCTTGGAAACGTGAATTCGTCGAGGCGCCTGCAATCTCACCGGAGACGGTGAAGAGGATCTTGGCGAAGATTCTCTCGACTCGGGCAGAGTTTTTAATGGCGGTTCGCTTAGACTTCGTTCCTTTATGTGTTCTCGCGACATAGATTCTGGACTACGAGTGCGCAATGTAGTGGACGAACCAAACTCGTCGATGCCCAACAAGCTGTCAAACTTGCCGATTTTCTGAAGAACTGACCGACCTGGCCAACAAATTCCATATGGGCTTGAACTCCTGGATGAAACGACGCTCTCGCGTTCCCAATTTTTGAACTTTGAGTTCGAGACCGGTCGCTTGTGCGCCAGATATACACTCAGAGACTTCAGAGACGGTTCCGACTTAAAACTCTCCCTCGTGACATTCTGAAATATTTTTGCGCGCTCGCCGACGAGAGATTTCTTCACGATTTCTCCGTGAGGCTGAGCGAGCGATGGATGGTTCCGCAGGAAAAGGTTCTGGAAGAAAGTATCTGTGCGCGTTGATTCCTGATGTTTTTTTATTTCCTCCACAGTCAAGGAGGTAGTCCTGGAATCCTGCCTGACATTCGGCGCTATCTTCTCTACTTTCCTCAGCAACTTGATTTCATCTTTCTCGGCTATCTTCCTCCACCCGTTCAAAGTCTTGCTCATATTTGCTTCATCGATGTTTTTATCTTTCCGCGTCTTCCTTCTCGCATCCATCTTTATCCTGCCACCATTCATAGTTATGCGTATCGTCTCCGGTTTTCTTGTCGGAGTCTTGACAATCGTGTGCGGCTTCTCGCGAGATCGCTTTCTCTTGTTTATTTCACTGGTCGCTTCGGAACAGGACGAAGACATCGAACGCAAGGATTCTTTGCTAACAACTAGCTTTTCTGACGGCTTCGCGACGATCTTCGTTCTCTTTGACTCTGTCTTAGTAATTTGTGACGACGCGCTTTTCGCAGGAGACTTTAGCTGAGCATTTAACGTTCTTCTTGTCGTTGTAAACTGTTCAGGACGCTGTTCAGGCATCTTTCGTAATATTTCCTGTCCTTTAGGCGAAACTGCCACGGTGACTTTGAGAGACTTATCCACCGGACGCTTCTGTTTACTCGCTGACGAACTATATGAAATCGTCGAGCACTTCACTACAGTGCCTGACGGAAGTACTTTGGTCTGCACGTCTCTCGTTTCCCTCTCTTTGTGCTTCGGCGGAGCTTTCCTGACCTCTACAGGCGAGGAGAATTCCTGTGATCTGCTTAGTCTCCTGCAGGATTGTTCTTGCTCTTTCTTCGTCAAACGAAGCTTCTCTCTCTTCGTAGTTAAGAGACGCTCCGGTTTCGTTGTAATTCCTTCCGGAGATCTTTGTCTCACTTTAGCAGCAACGGAAGTTATGTGTCTTGATGGCACTTTTACTGTTGTAAGTTTATCAAGCTTCACCGAAGATTCACGAATACTCTTCGGTGAAGGACAAACGTGACTTCTCACACTGCTCGGTAAATTTACCTTTTTTGCTTCGAATTGGGTTTGTGACAAGCAGGGATCTGATCTTCTCTTGCCGAAGTTGTTGGAGAACAAAGCAGATACTTTGGCGGTTTTCGAAACAATCGGGCTGCTGGAAGATGTGCGCACAATTGCGCTATGAAATTGCTCTCGACTTCGTCGATGCCGCTCGAGATTGCTACAGAATCTGTCTTTTAGTGATCTGATGCTCGACACGCTGTCGGCATGCGCAAAACACTGTTCGTGCCTGGGTTTCGAATATGCGGTGTACGAATTATCGATCAATCGCGTACTTTCCGAATACAATTTCAAGGTTCTGCTGTAGCGTGAGGATTTTCTTCGAGGCGGCGAGGGCGGTCTCGGCGCCGACATAGCTTGTGGAAGAGTTCTACCGGATGACGAGAGGCTGTGAGGAGAAGCTCTCATGTCCGGCGGCGAGAATCTTGAGTCGATCGAGGACAATATCGACCATTCGTGTCGCGTTGAGAGTGCCGTTGTCGTCGAAGTGATCGTCGAAGTGCATGAGGCGCTTCTCCGATGCACGCGAATCCTCGTCAGAGTCGGCGAGATTGGAAAATACTCGATCTCGGAGTCGTCTGTGGACAAAGTTTCGAAGTTTGGTCCAGGTTCTCGATGTGCCATCGAAGGCCCTTCGCTTTTATACCCTGCCACCCAAAAATCAGTCGTCTAAAAGTTGTCGCGCTCAAGGCTAAGCTGGTGGACGCGCCGTGCTTCGTCGGCGCAACTGCGTGCCGATGCGAGATCGCGACTTCTCCGTGATACTGCAGCTGGCGGTGCTCTTACGTAAAAGGAGGATTGCAAAAAGAGCTTTTCGGAAGGACCGGCTCGCGCACCAATATCGATAGACTATCGAGAAAAGAGCTGTGCCATATTTAAACTTAGGTGGGAACGCCCGAGGTCAGGTTGCACCAACATTCTAGTTGACTAATTCCGATTATCGATTATCTGTCCGTGTCTAGATCGCAGCCTCGGCCACGATGCGATATCGGGGGAGGAAAGTTAGGCTGACAGAGATGCGTCGTTGATTGATTAATTAATCGATACCGGTGAGTTGAGTCGCCTGTTAAGTTTATCAGCAAAGTACCACAATAGTCGCACAAACTTGGACAGATCCGTTGTCCCACGACAGCCTCTCATCCAGCCTAATTAATCGCGATTAGTATTAACTGACGTTGATGCAACCGCCCACGGGAGATTACACATACAAAGAAAATTCGAATGTATCAAAGCTGTGTGCTTCAAACAGAGCACTACTCACACGTCATGCTACGCACTTTTTATTACAAATCAGCGCAGAGAGTTAACATTTTCTGAGAGGAAAAGTTGTTTCAACTTTTTGTCAGTACATCTAATTTCTTGCAAAACATCGAGGATATTTTTTGTAGCCATCATAAATGATTCGAAATATTTATAAATCAATCATCATTTCTTTGATAAAATAAAATAATATAATAAAAATATTAAAAATATAAAATTAACTTTTTATAATTTTTTTTTTATCACTCGAAGTTTCGAGACGCGTGCGTAATTGACAAAACACAATGATAATTAATAAAAACGCATACATTGCAAGCAACCTTAAAACACCCGCATGCCAAAAGTAAACTCAAATTACATGGCCGATTGATCAGCGTGCTAATCGTAGCATATCAAAATGTATGAAAAAAGTAAGAAACAAAAGAAAGATTAAAACGCATACAGCACGAGGATTGAAGCGACTCACCCTTCGGACGTTCCGGGGCTGGCTTGCGAAGCCCATGGAGGGGTACGTCGCCACCGCTTTGCACCGTTTTGTATGCCAATCTCTGCTCTAGAAGGCTGAGCGGGCTAATGTCTTCTCGTCGGCGAAACACTAGCGTCGAGTCGCTTTCGTAGCCAGATTCTTTGAGAGCACTTCATAAATGAAAAACGCCGTTGAAATATCATCAGATTACATCTCGATTCGTTATACAGATTTAAAGAAATCGGGGATTAACATTGTACTTACTGAGTTATGTACGGTTTGGTCGCGGCACGTGCATTGCTGCGTTGATCGAAGGGCTGAAAAAGAAGAAAACGCCGTTATTGTTGCCGTCCATTATGTCGACAATCCTCGATCGCCACTTATCATTTATAAAACATGCTACGCAAACGCTATTCGACATAAAATGTCTCACGGCGCGAAAGATATGATTACTCGAGAACGAGTAGTTTTTAATTGAAATCAGCAATCACATCGAGCAGAACATCGAGCAGATCATGCCGCAGTCGTGTAATGCTAAGCCAGGATGAAGAGGGATGCGGCAGGATTAAGCTAATGAGACATAATCCAAAGGATGAGAGATACAGGGAGGAGGAATAATGTAGGAGATTAAGATACAAGGAAATCGACAATAGCCGTTTGCGATGCAATGTACTTGTGAGCGATTTTGTAAATAAAAAAAAAAAATAATGTCAACGTATAAATTATCAATTCCTAAGAATAATAAAAAAATAACTGATACGCTCATTGATCAGTAATTCGCTTTCATAACAAAATACTTCGTTCATGCCGCAGCGAGTAGTGTGTTAAAAAAATATTTTCCAATGTCTTCGAAATTTCGCGACGTGTACAGAGAAAGCGCTAAAAATGCGACTCTAATTTTTTCTCAGCAAGTAGAATATTGTATAATTATACAAATAGAGATGTGTGAAACATATAAGAATAAAAGACTAAAGAAAATAAAGAAAGCGATAGAGAATCGTGACAAAGATGCAAAGAAGAAAGTGAAAGAGAGACGATTCGACAGTCAGATAGAGAGGCAATAGAAAGATACATAGACAGATAGAGGACAACATCATCGTGCACTCTACTTGTCGATGTGGCAGCCGTTCTAACCCGTGAAACGGCTTGCGTGGTGATAACGGAAGGTGTTGTCGGTGATGGTGGTAGCATGATATGATCGGTGCTGGAAAAAGAAGAAGAAGTAGAAGAAGAAGAGAGCGGCGGTCGCTGCTGTTCTTGATCTTGAAGATGAGACTGTTGATGATGACGATGTTGATGATGTTGATGCTCATAATGATGATGATGGTGGCCATGATGACGCTGATGATGCTGCTGCTGTTGCTGCTGGATGCTGTTATTGCCGGTCGAGCTCGACACGATCACGGCGACAGCCGGAAGCGGCGATACTGCTGATCGCTCGATCCCGACCGGATGCGATCGGCGCGCCGAGCAACGATCCGGCAACACGAAGCTCTTGGACCTTCCATCCAGCATGCCAGCCGCGTGCCAATAGCAGGAATCGGCGGCAGGGGCGCGTTCCAGGGGTCGAATGATGCGACCGTCTCCGATATCATCGCCAGCGGCGGTTGGACGATCGCTCGACCGATCGGTAGACTCAATCGATGGGATCAAGGACGATTTGAATCGGTCTTGAACTGGGGTTCTGGATTGGTGCGCCTGTGATCGGCAGGATAGATCGATCGACCGATCGGTCGTGTTTTCCGACGCCGCCGGACGCGCCCGCCTTATGCCGTCGATGAATTCGGAGCTTTTCGTGCTGCTAATCGCCGGTATCCTTACACTATCCTCCGGCCGGTAGGAGAGGCTGAGGACGCGGGATTGCCGGATGCCACCGTCCAGAGACTCCATCCTAGCGTGCTGAGGACGTCCGTTTTCATTCAGCCACTATCACCCGTGGTTGTCATCGTCGTCGTCGTTGTTGTCAGAGGAAGATGGATAGCGGTGTAGGAGCATACGAACGAGCACGACACGCAAAACATCGACGAGCACACGCACACACACGATCGGGGACATCGGTCACGATCGTCTCGAATGGACGATAGTAGGGATCCAGATGATTTGGCGATTTGCAAAACGGGGATTCAAGACGGAAGATATTAGGTGCAATCGATAAAATGACATACTGTGCATAAGTTAACATATGAATCATACGCGATACGTGCGTGTCTATGGCGATATGCAAATCCTTTGCACCCGATAATGTTTCTCCGTAAATAAATCCTTCAATTTAGTTATCATTATCGAAAGATCTATGGTACTTTAAGTAATGTTGAGGAAATCCCCATGGGGAAAGAGGATTGCATGCGCCCAGTGTGCGCGGTCGGGTGCAAGGACATCGATTATTGGAGCACGATAAGCCGCCGTTAGTTATCACGTTTGACGCTAAGTCGCAAGAGAAAAATCGCCAACCGCTTTTTTGCTGGCTAACTTTACAAACGACGTATACCGTAAAGATTGGATCGGAAATATACATGACACAACAATTACGTTAAAAATCGCAATCGTTCGCAAGCGAAATTGAAACTCATTTTAGAGAATGCGATAGCATTTTCTTATTCGTAATTCTGATTTTACAACAAAATTCTACGAGAGAAGAAAAAGAAGATTTATGTGACAACATGGTAATTCTACAAGATCCCTCAAAGCGATGAGCTACCAGGTTAATTCCGAAGTAATGGAAAATGTTAATTTTAATTGAGTCTTACTATCTACACGGGAGAGAGAATATCAATAGATAGAACGAGGAGAGAGCAGGAGTAGAGAGACGGAAAAAATTCTTATTTAATTATGCATTAATATAAAAATGGCGTACCCCGTCAAATATGTCCATGACCTCGTCCCACCACTAGAATCACAGAATTAAACACAATGTTATACTATGCGCTATCTAGAAGAAGTTACTGAAACATTTAGATTCAAATAAAAGGAAGTAATCAAATATCCGGATATTCTCCATTTTCCATCTAAAAAGGAAAAGGCGCTAAATGATCTAGTGATCAAATAAATGCGCCAAAAGAGAAGCTATATTACGAATTTTTCTAAAATAGATGATCAATTACAATTACAATGATTTAATATATAATGTAGTTACACATAAAATTTAATATAATTAAATTATTAATTAAATAATTAGACAAAAATTTAGTAAAGCCCGTCACATTTCGATTTTAGATGGAAGTAGGCATTTAAACATAGGATCAACTACAAGCAGCGCTACAAAAGCTGTGTGAAAATCAATGTGGTTGTACTACGTGGAGCCGCAGGGTACCCCGAAGAACGCGATTCTCTCCATTTGAGGAATAATAAAAATTTATGTATGTAATCTCCATTATTTTTAGTAGTAGCTTTCTCGAAGGACTCTGCGCGCTCTGAATACACGTGCGTGCTTGGTATGTACTGAAAACCGTGTCTACGCTATGTGTACGTGTATATCAAAGAAACGCAATAACCACGAGGGTGGCGAGAGAGCCAGAGCTCGCAATCAATTAACTCGCCAAACAGAAAAGTTCTCAATAAACGGAGGAAACGTATAAGTTGGTCGGCAAAAGCAACTCGTTTTATTTAACACGTTCGATTGACGTGATTACCTTCCTTCTCGTCCGCGCGTCGTAAGTTGGCTAGAAGCAAAGCCATTTCAAACGATCATGTTCCAGGTGTGTGTTCCAGGTAATCTTGGGAATCTTTCGAAAAAAATCGCGCCGCGCACCGCGTTTGTCGCGATAAAAAAATAGAAAAAAAAAAAGAAAGTCTATGCGAATTTTCTGTTACCGCGACTGCCATGCTCGCGCGAAATATGGCTCGATGTCGCGCGATACAAAATGATGTACTGCATGTTCGATCGATTGATGTACATCGCGATGTACATCGATATATGACACCCCGACGGAGGGATGAATTGCCAATCTTAAACTCGCGTTCACGTGCGCACCTCAATGTGTTAGTATCAACCGTGACTAACTAAACTTTGCCCTCTTCATTTATCCGTCTCTTATATCTAAGATGGAAATCCACACGTTTTATATATATATACACATGACATATATATTTTTCTATGTTATTATTCTTAATTAAGACTACTTAACGGAAGCTATCGGTGCGAAATATTGCTGTCATTAGAAGATTCGATTGTCCCGTCAATCGTTACTCTTCGGACGAGCTAATAATTTCTACACGGTGTCATATGAACGAATCTTTCGATGTTATGGGAAAGTGCGCATTAATTTATATTACAGGCAGATCTGTCTATTCTCGAATTACGAACGATAAAAGTCGTCGTACCTCTTTAGCTTCCTTCTCGGCGATCGATGAGTGCCCTGGTTCATAATCCTCGATGCGGCCAGGCTGATTTTTATAAATGTCTGTCGAGTATTTCAGCGCCCCATTCCTAAAACATAATATAAATTGCTCCGTCGATAATTCTTAAAGAATTTTATATTTTAAATACCAGTTTTTGAGAAACGATCTCTTTCATCTGACAATAAAATTTGATCGAAAAAAACCGTTAAAAATACGCAGAGGAAATTTAAACGATCCTCGCGAGCTGCTGGGAAAAATAAGCGGGAAAGTTTCCGAATTCTCGCTTACTTTCTGGGCATAGTCGCCGTGGTGAAGTCATTTTCTTTGTTGCGCAGCCGTCGACGGCTATCGAGAGTAACGGATCGATCCGAGTATGCGCGCGGTTCCGGTTCACTCAAATATCCGCTGCTGCTTCCGTATCCATATCTCCCTCCTGAAACAAGAGTATTACGTTTTTTCACATTTTGTTTGCAGTCGGTTCTTATTCGGGCTTCCGTTTAGTTCCAGCAAAAAATCTATCGGTAACCAAATAACGTTCAATTAACAACGTAAACAATTCGGTGTTTACCTTTGGTTTAGTTCTACGACGTTATAATAGAAATATCATGTTACGCAACACACATATGCACACGCATACATACATACCGCATTACGTAACATTAATATACATTATTTGAAAATTAATCATCGAGAGATCTTCGGCATCGAAATTAAGTAATCTCAGTTCACAATTAAATTTTAATCGATGATTTTTGTAAACGGAGTTTGAGTTAAATTTTGAGCGCGAAAAGATTTTGAAACAATCTAAAGACGGAGCTCGCAAAAGATCAGACGTGAGAACTCTTCAAATCAACTCAAGAAGTTTCTTCGCGATCATGAAGAATGCCAACTCGAGAAGTTGTTCCGACTCGGCTTGATATATTCGATGAGAGCTCAAATCGTCGAGATTCTCCAAAATGATATCCAATTCGAACGTCAAAAAACGTAAATAAAATAATTTCTCATAAGTTAAAACACACATTAATAAAAACGATTAATCGAATCAACCACGATGTTAATCTACGTGAGAATGAGTCCTGCCGGGAAGAGGCAGGTGTTAATTATCAACCGGATGTTAGATAAGATAGACGCAAGGTAGTCATTTATATATCTGGCGCAACTTGTTTATTACTGTTTTTCACGCTCGACTAGCGCAGCTGTTAAACGGCGAGTATATGTACAGCGGCAATTGTTATATTGCGTTATGCAAAAGGCCATACGTCAGCTGCCAATCTACGGAAAATAGCGGATAATTCTACCGCAATAAGTTTTTCGCTACACAATCGGGGATTATCTCTCCGCACTTTATTTTTACAAATATTAGTTACACTGTTGTTACACAAATCGCGGCTAGAGCGACTGCGTTACGCAGCGCACCCACGCTCAGCGTAATATTAGTAGCAAATGTCGCAATTCGACCACCGCAGCAGTCATGCGCGGAAGTGCATATTCACCTCTTCTTGATTTGTATTTTATGGTTACGTAGTCATCTGAAAGCAAAATCATGGAATTATGCGATGGCCAATTGTTCGCCGACTAATGTTATTATTCCGAATGCGTGTATTTAATTCGGAATATTATTAAATTCTTTATTTATCTCACAAACGATATTTATATGATAATATTATAGATGATAATATTTGATATTATACGCCCCAACAAAAATATACAGATGATTGCTTATATCTCGTGGAAAATTTTATCTAATAACCGCTCGTAATTACAAAACTTACCGTTTTTATCTGCGCGATGCAATGAATCGTACATCTTCTTGTACCATTTTGCTTGATTACTTTCCTTGACTTCCTAAAAGTAATTTATCGAGAGAGTACTGAGAGAAGTGCATCGCCCGCCGCGACATAAAACAACTACACGTCCACTTAATGTGTGTGATATAAAAATTGCGATATAAATCATTTCCTCTTGTCACACAATTGCTTGCCAAGCGTTCATCACACCGATAACGTTTGTACTTGCGATTTACTTAATAATTAGCGACCTACCGATCTCAACACGAGAGGGATGCCCTCCTTAGTTATCGGGCCGATCCCCTCGAATTTTCGAGGTCCCAGATCGGCCATCTTCTTCGGCGGTTCATTCTCCGTTTCCGGCTCACTCTCGTATTCTTTCTTCAGCGTGTAGACTGAACGATTCAATTTCACAATAAATCATTAGCACTCGCGTACGCAAACAGAGAATAGGTCGACACATAATTAGACACAGCTAGTTAGCGAGCGTTAAGGAAACAAATATCGACTTTCGAAAATCGGTGTATGTTTATATATTAGGCGGCTCTCATATAAAAATTATCCAATCATTATATAATAATCAATACTATCACATTCGATTATTTAATTTACAACTGATCGATACTTACTTATCTCTCCCGGAGAGATTAGCGATCTCTCGTCGCTCAATGGCCGATTATCGGCGGATACGCTCTCGTCCAAATAAGCCGCACCTTTCGGCAATTGTCCCTCTATAATAAAATCGCAACAGCGGTTTAGTCAACGAGAGAAATAAATCTTTAATATCTTTCTCTTCTCCAACAAGCAGAAGGACTCTTATAATGGATGCTGACCTCGCGCTTTCTGCAGCAACGTAATAGTCGGATTCTGAGCACGTGGCAATCGCGGCGTGGACGCGAGCGCGTTCAACCCCTGGGAGGGTGCTGAATGCGAATTCACGATTCGCGAAATGCCGCTCTCCTTCTTCCCTTCCTCGCCTTCCCACGGCGGAGGCGCCTCCTTGAACAGAGTTTCGCATGAAAGTGCGTACCCTTGAACTTTGCCACTCGGTGAAATTGAAGACGAGAAATTGAAGACTTGGACAAAGCCACTATGTATATTTTAACTTCTATTCTTCCTTTGCAAAAGAGATTTTTATTACTCTGTTCATTAAAGAGTTGTCCGGATTTTGTTTCAAGTTCGTTCGTCAAGTTTAATTTAATCAATCTCGAGTTCAGTTTTTACGCCGGTTAAATAACCAGCGTCTCGGCATAATTGACTGACATACCTCTTCCTTCGGCTGCCTTTTCCGGCTCAATACGGGACTCTCGAACGGCACGGGACGAAATTCCTTCTTCTCGGCGATAGGGCTCGCGCCAGCGCTGGCGGGGGTCCAAACCGGCGGGATCGGCTCGTTCTTCTGTAGTTCTTTGGTTCGTTCGGAACTCGGTACCTTCCCAGCCGGCGTTTGTCCTGGCGACCAAACGCCTGGCAACGAAAATTCGCTCTTGAGAAAGTAATCGGCACGACCATGAGACCTTTTGTTAATCAACACTCAGGCAAATGTAGGTATCATCGAACAGACTAACAACAGTCTTGCTCAAAAAGAAAGTCAGGCCAATCGATTACTTCCTATAAAAGAATCCGATTTCTACTATTTTTAAGTTTACCGTTTTCTAATTAAATATATCACGCCAATATAGAAGCTAGTTGAAGAAAGTTGCTAATAAAGGAATGAACTCGCCAAAAGGTCTTTGCTCCTGAAACAGCTGCGCTACGAGGATTTGGTATACGCTAAAGCTAACATATGAAATGTATACGAGCACGATGCTAATCTTGGCACACGAGAGCGCATTACATAAGGGATCATCCTTTTCCCGGTTACTTCCTATATTTTGCTACGTCACCGCCTATTACTAATTCGTTTAAAAACGGTTCTTTGACGTAAACGATCTATTAAATCTTCCGCAACGTTTATATTAACTGCATTCACAGCAATCTGCAATCGAATAAAGCTACGGAAAGGGTATTTTTATAGGCTTGCCGTTTCTAACATCGAGCAATATTTTTTAACGGTTAATAAAGATTTTATTAACTCTTTACCGCGGTCCAAATAAGAACGGACACTATGTCGCAATGTCCCTGATATAAACAAAGCTATTGACGGGTGACTTCGCTCGAATGTCAGATGGGGAAGACAACGTTACAAGCACGATAAAGATACATCGTCGCCGCGATGAGTCAGGCACATATGCCCGTCGAAATTGAACCTCTCGGCCAATTTGCAGAACCGTATCTCTCGCAATCGTGCGGCAACAGGAAATCAGGGATGGTTCATTTGGGACGCGGGTAAAATTAGAAGCTTGCGTGGGCGGCGTTAGGCATTATGAGATACGCATAATTGCAATTGGCCGAGAACAACTTAAACACAATGCCGATTTTCTGGAGCGACGTATTTTCTGCGCACGACACGTTAACGAGATGTTATACGCGAATTCGACGTGCATCGGATCGATCAAAAGTCCGGGATTGGATACGTTGAAAGCAAACTGTGAGAAAATAAAGATTGGCTTTCTGTTCGAGTCGTGTTACAAATTTTGTCACGAGCGAACATCTTTATCAGCACGAGATAACACATATTTCTCCATTCAGAAATACGATAATTGATGTTATACACGTTACAATCTACAATACGAATACAACAGCAACGGCTATACATTTTCGCTAATTGCAACGTACGCGCGATTAATCAACGTTGTCGCGACGCCAGCTGCATCCAGCGTTCGAAACGTTAAAAACATCAAATTGCCATCGTTTTTGGATCGTGTATCGACATGCACACGCTACTCGCAACTAACAATGCGACGATGATATAATTAGTCCAAACATTAATACTTAAGGATGACATTCTCAGGTAACCGAAATAAATGTGCGCCTTCCTCTCTGGACGAATTGCTCAATTACGCGTATTACTTGGAAAATACATGCACAGGAGCACGCACACGCGTACGTGTGACAAGGACTTAATTACGATCTCACTGCTAAGAACACATGCGTGTTCCCGCACAATGCGACCCACACCCTATACGTAATTAATTTTATTACATCTTCGGAACGGGCGTTGGTTAACGTAATAGAGGTAAACTCTCCCGATGGCAATTCCATTTCTCTTATCGCGTCGTTCATCATCCACTTACACCGGCTCAATATATTCGAAAAGTTAATTAATTAATTACCCAACGTTTCATTAAAAATGTTAATAGACAGATATTCTTGTAGTTATTTTCGAGAACGGGCAATATCGGATATTAATATATCAGATTGCATCTTCAGTCATTATGCAAGATGCACGACGACAACGAAATTATTCTGTTAGTTCTCTTCACACATTCCTCGCGCAAGTTTACCTGGTTTCGCCGACGAGGCTTTAAACGTGGGGGCGAACATAACGTTCTCTGAAAGCATTAAACAACATTTTGTCAAACAAAATGTTCTCGGGTTCTCGCCGTAATCATAACTCTTATTGTTTTTAATAAATTTTTAAACGCATTTTTTTGTCTCACGATTTTTTATAGTAATTATCTCGATTTTTTTCCAACCTAACCGTTAACTATCAATGCGGAATATCTTGATGCTTATCGCGGGTCAACACTGTGCGACGCAAGGCTTACACGCGCGTCCAATACTGTCTGGAGAGCTCTTCAAAGTCTACTTTCACGATGGAACCGTGATTCATTAATATAAAAGCGATCTTGATGGACTGCCGCGAAATGAACGCAAAAAAAAAGAATGAAACCAAATGGATTGCCTTATTCCACAGCAGACTAAGAGTATATCAGCATGATGCATTTTGAAAATTGATCGTATAATTTACGAGCATCGCAATGGATTTACCGAATTATTTCATTTCTTTATGATGTTTCTTCAACATCTTAAAATTAAATTGATTTCTCTCTCGCGTCAATAGACTATCCTTGTCAATTAGACATCTTCATTTTTCCGCGAAAAAAATTCTTCGCTAATTTGGAAGATGATAATTCGAGAAACGCTCGTGATTCTTTTCTGAAGGTTTCCTTCGGAAGGACGCGAGTTCTGTGTTTTCTCGCGGAACTACCTGTTGAAGAAATTCACAAACACCTATCGCGCCTTCACCCCTCGTTAATGCATTAACTTTTCCGAAACGATCACTCACTTTTCTCCAACATCGTCACTTTATGATCTCAACCCTTTTTTTTATTCGACGCGGCACCGCGTCTCGATGGGACACTCCTCTCGGCAAGGCACGGGAAAGTAGCACGGTAGGTGCTAGCCGACTGAGGCGTCGCGACGCCGACGAGGCTCGACGCCACACCGCGCGACGCTCACTACGCCGACGTCGATGACGACGACGTCATTCTACTCTATACGAAATCTCGAGCCCATCGCCAACGAGCTATATATGTGTCTGTATACGTCTGTTTGGAAGATGGATCTGTGTTTTTCTTCAATCCGATGTTAAAACAAAGCAATGTTAAAATAAAATAAATGACATTCAAAATTTTACATAATTCTATAATTCGTCCGCAACATCTCAGAATTCTCGATATTAATATTCTTTGCAAATGACGTTTCGTCGCAAGACGACATTCAAAATGATGTTCTTTGCAAAACTGTACAGTGCATGCTGTCAATGATTAAGCAAAATTGCGAACGCACCTTGCCCAAGTAGAAATCCCTTGCCGATTCTCAAAGCTTTGTCGATCTCGTGCAGCAGATCGCTCTCATTCCTGTCTCCACCCCTCGCAATAGCATCGCAGCCGCTCCCTTTGATTAAAAAAGCATGCCCATATCCACCAAAAAGAAAAAAAAAAGAAAAAGATGCGGTAAATTAATTTCGAGCAGCGCGCCGTGAGCTTGTTATCAAGTCGCAAGCCAAAACTTAATAACAAAAGAATTCTTCGGTGCGAGATTTTTGAATACTCGTCGTTTGTTTATTTAAAAAAATTGATATATCAATTGATGTATCAAGCGCGACAAATACAAACAACTTGTATCCACAGGCGGATGCCTAAATTCGCACATCCCGACGGAACGCACGCTGTGGCTAAACTTTCGTGCTAAAGTTAGAATAGAAAATAAACGGGCGCTTCGGCAACCGCGTCGAAAGGTTTACGAGACTTACGAAATACAAATAACCGCGGTGAGTTAATAGTAATAAATGAGCGATGTCCGCACGTTTGGCAATGAAAATTAATATTGTTACACGAACAAGTAACTTTTGTCAAATATCGATTGTTACGTCTAACATCGCCGTTCTCCATGTATTTTTGTTCACTCTGCAAGAGTATTGATTGGCGTCAAAATGTTTGAGCAAAACATGCACTCATGCCGTATTGTAATATATTCATAACATGTTATATATCGACAGCAAACAAGTGGGCTGAAAGATTAAAAAAAAACGAGCATGCAACAACATATGATGAAAAAGCGATTTTAAATGAGATATGAAGATAATTGATTTCATTAGCGAAATAAATGAGAGAATCGTCATTTACGCTAATTGTACTGTTACGATTGAATCTTTTGACAAAGTGAACATTTTCGAAACTGTTAAAAGAGAAAAAATATTCAATATTATTCGCGTTTAAATGTTGAGAGAAGTTTATTCATCGATTATTTGCTTCAAAATATCATTATTGACCGCTTTTTAATCATAGATAGAGTATGTATACAGATAATTTAACAAAAATTCTCAATCACCAAAGTAATCTCAGGATGTGCAGACGAGCGGGCCAGTAGGTCACGTCGCGCGAGTGATTCAAAATAGCTGAAAACAAGACTGTGGTTCCGGCGCGCGTTGGCCGAAATGGCGAACACGTCCTATGAGCGACTGACCTATTTCTTGTCGCGATGTCTTATATTTAGATTTCTATCCTCCAATGAATCACGCACGAACACTGCGAGTCGACGATTGAAAGAAAGAATAAACCGCAGGCCAGTACCCTACCATCATCAAATGTGGTACCATCTAAGTGACCACGTCGATCAACGATAGAAAACGCATCGTGTCGAACAGAATTTTGTGGGAGCTTTAAAAGACAATAAACTGCATTGGCATCTTATTATTTCTCGAGGAGAGAGAAATCTCTTTGAATTACTCAGTATACCGATGACAAGATTAAACATTCCACGACTAAGCGGCTCCAGAGAGCCGACGCGTAAACGACATGAAACGCAATTCGATAACCTCCGTGCCTTCGTTGATATTCGTTATCGCAAACTGTCGCGGTTCATTATCCGCGACGCTGTCGCAGCGCCAAACACAAATATTAATGCAATAATCTTCTATAGCGTCGTTTTGATAAATCGATCGTCGTCTCGGAATAAATGCCAAAATATACGAGCAGCGTGCGTGTCGATCGCGTGCCGGATTTATGTTGCGGAATATTAAATCCCACTATATGCGCAACCCGATAGTACGGCGCGTTAGGCAGAACCGGCAATGAGAGAAAGGCGCGTAAACACGTATTCGTTATAATATCACGTTAACTCGCACGTTTCGCGATACAACGAGATTTATTATTTATACAAGATTGATCGCGTCGTTGCGAGACGAGTTATTAATCGGATTACGGAATTGGAGCAATCTGGACCGCGCAATTATGATGCTGCACGACCTGCACCAACGTAAATAGATCTCTGCGCCGTTCGACGCGCTTCCGCTCGCCGAGAACTAATCTCGCCTTCGAAGCTGTGTAGGAAAACAGTACTCAAGACAGTAATGAGATTTCCGTTTCGACGTTACCGCCTGTCTCCCATATTGAGAAAGTTCGCTTACGCCATAGTAGTTGGTGATCCGATGAGAGCAGTGATGTAGAAATCCCCAATTTTTTGTTAAATTCCAACTATTTTAATCAAACTCGACAATATTTTAAATTTCATAGGTTTCATTGCGCGGAATCGAAAACAAGAATTCGTGATATTCAGAAAGTATTTCAATTATTTCAACTAATTGCGAGATGAATGTTATTTGTCGCCTTTATCACGCGAAATTTTATCGTTGCTTTCAGTCTTTTCAAATTACATTTATTAAAACGAATTTGTAAAAAAAAAGGGACATTGCGTCGAGTATAAATTAATAATGAAGATTAATTATTCATCCTTTCTGCATTTTTTGTCCAATAGTCCTTTCACATTGTTGGCAGGCAAATAGATAGAGAGAATTAGCATAATACCAAGAACATTAGTGACGAAAAACATTAAGGCATCTACGGACGTCGGACAAGCTGCACGCGTTAGTGGTTATTAAAAGGATGTCCCTCGAGACACCAAGAGTCCAGGACGGATCGTTCGACTTCCGGGCGGGACACTCTCTCTCAGCAGCCATCAATTGGTACCAATCATTATTGCAACACGACGAGCAACACAGCAAAATCCATTGTCCATTTCATTCGCCGTAACTCACCGCCCTCGTCGTCGCTCATCGTGGAGATCTTCAAGAACTCCCGTAGATGTTTCGGCAACTTCCGGACGTCCTGAAGCTCCTTGCCGTCTATTAGAAATTTTGCGTTGATCAGGGCGTCGGCCTCCTCATCCTCGTGCTCCGTTCCGCTTTCGTCGAGATTTATCCCAAACTTGTTTAGCCGATTGCGCGCTTTCTCGATGAACTCCTTCGCCATCGCACTCATGTCACCATCCGCCTTGCGCTTGATGTCTTCATGCGAGCTGATCTTTACGACCTTGTGACTTTTCCGCTCCTGCCGCTCCAGCACCTTGTGCACGTATTCATCGTACATCCGCTGACGAAATGCCTCCCCGTTCGTCGGTAACGTCGTCGGTCTCTTCACTGCAACGTTCTTACGAGTCGTCTTCTCGTTGAACAACTCGGAGCCATTTCTCGGTGTCTTCATGGACCGCGTTTCCGCGCAACATTCGTTAACTTCATCCTCGTGCGGCTTAAACGTTCCATTTTCTGTCATTCTCCCCAAGTTTCCATTTTGCGCAATCACACGGCGTTCCTCATGTTCAATACTCTCCGAAGATTCTTCCTCGTGGTGCCCGTTCTCGTGGCATACCTTCTTCAGAAATTGCCGATTGCCCACTTTATCGATCGTTTCTGTACGATCTTTTTCTACATTCCGCGATTTCTCTTGCCAAGATTCTTTCTGAATTCTCGGCTCGCTTTGACAAGTTTCTTTGAAGCGTTTCTCTTCAAGAGGTTCCGCTCGCTTATCTTCCGTATATTTTCTAACTGTCTCATGAACGTCGATCGGAATTTCACGTTTACGTTCAAGATTTATGTTAGTTTTTTTCGAGATTTTTTCGGGGATATCAGTGAGAGATGATCTCCTGTTGTCGCACTGTTTTGTTCGATGAAAATGTGTTTGAAATTCCTCGAAGGCTTTTCTTTCCTCCTCTTCCGCTAGTATCACGTTTTTCAGTTGCTCTTCCAACAATTCGATATATTTCAGCTGCTGAGCAAAGTATTCTTGAGGTAAGGAGACTCTCCTATCGCCGTCGAGTCGCCGTGATGTTTCCATCTGCAATTCTTTTAATTTATCCATGATCTCTACAGCGGCCACATGTTTCAGTTTTTCCGCTTCATGGTGTCCTCTTCGCGGTTCCAGACGACTCCTCGGTGGATTCTGATCGAAGATGCTCGTCGTATCGATGCACGATCTATCAACCGTAACCGTACGTTTCGGCAACGGTGGTACCTCGAGTCTGTCATCGATCAATGCCGGATTCACGTGCTTGCCAAGATCAGATGTCTTCCTGAGAGGCGGTGTCCTCTTGTCGATGGCATCCATTGATCGATCGGTAACGGTACCGTTCAGCATGAACGGACACTTAACGTTATTCGCGAATAATCTCTCCGAATCGCGAGTTATCGCCGCGTTGTTGTTCGCCAATGGTTGATGTCCAGCAGTGGAACGTGTCGCAATCTTAGGCCGATCGGATCGGGCCACGTGATCTTTCGGCTTATCGTCGCTCGATTTGCCATCCTCGCCCCTCGACGCCGCCAAGAATAGCTCGTTCGCGGTGACGCTTCGGCGATCGTGTCTGGCTAGATTCAACCAGTCACTCGACCGAGGCTCAGCCTTGAAACATTCTTGACCCCCGCGCCCAAAAGAGTCGCCCGTGGCGTCATCGGTTATCGTCTTCGTCTGCTGATCCGCTAGTGTATCGTTTCGAGGACCGTTTCGTTCCTCCTTAATGATTTCCAGCAACCTGCTGCTAGAACTCTCGATCGTGGTGTCTCGATGAATCGTTCGAGTAATCGGCTTGAGCGTTTTCGAAGTCGCGCAATCATCTTCTTTGACTGGATGGATCTCCACTCGATATTGTGGTAGAGGAACGTGATGTGGCTGTTCCTCGTGATAACTATATCGGTTTAGGAACTTTCGGTGAAGATCCAACAAAGTGTCGGCACTCGTGCGCACCTGCGTGGCCTGTTGCGACGGCGACAGACATATTAAGAGCCTGGGGTCCTCCGTTGTAGTGAGCGCACGCCATCGTGGTTCCCAGTTTTCCATCTCGCTTTCCGACTCTGATAACTCAAAATTAACGTTCTTCGACAACTTGGCCTCGTCTGAAACAGCGTTTGCAATGTCATTAGGACGAGGCTGTTCGCTCTCGTCCGGCGTTTTCGTTAGTTCGTGCCGTTGATCACTCACTCCATGCATCGAATTTAATCGGACGTTATTGCGCCGATACGCGCTCGCCGGTGTGTCACTCACAAACCTCTGCAGAGTTCGCAGACTCTCAAAGATGTTAAACTTGGGCGTAGTAATCTCATCTATCACCTGCGGCCCATACGGCATCGATAGAATCCTCTCAATGCAGAGCTCCCTCAGAGAAAGCGGTCGTCGCGACACGTCTTTTGCGGCTTTTTCGGGAATTTTTATGGAAATTTCTTTCTTCAATGGCACAAGATTCTCCACAGGCGAGTAAGGTATTGACAGCGGCGATTCTGGACTCTTTTCTAGCGTCGTTTCATTTGTGAATTCTCCCGCGCTTTTCAGCAAAGTGAGTTTCCGCTTCAGGGATTCTTCCACTTCGTTTTTCAAGTTTTCTTCTCTCGTCTCACGGACGATCGCGCCGATATCGGTCAACGATGCTTCCAACGGACGATGCTTCACGGTGTTCAAAGACGTGGTGCTGCTGGATGAATCGTGTCCTTGAATATCGCCCAGCTCATCCTCGAGCGAGGGACTCTCGCTCACCGGAATGTCCACCCTTTGAAAACTCGTCTCGTCGTCGGACGAATTCCTCGCGTCGTTCTCTCGGGATGAGCTGCGCGTTTCTTCCTCATGCTTCTCCTCGCGCCTCTCTTCGCGCTTCGACTCCCACGTGGAATACTTCGAATTGCGAAGGCCATCGCGCTGGTTAGCACTCGTGCTCTCCTCGTGTCGTTCGATTATTCTCGTCTCCGACGTCTCGCTTTTCACTATTCGCTCGCGGCGGAAACTCGATTTCTCGTTTTTCCCATTTTTTTCCTCAGATTTTCTCTTGTTCTTTGAACCTGAAGAACCCATCGCCGACTTGTTTTTCACTGAGGAATTCGAATGAGTACCTGATTTATCGCAACTCGGTGACTCGTGATTCGTTGTACTCTTTCTTTCTAAATTCGTGTCTTGACACGAGGGATACCTGCACACTTTGACTTTCGCCTGTCGGCCCTCCTGCCGGCACGACGACGCGTTTTGATTATATGCCACGGGTGCAGCGGGTGTCGCGGGCTTCCCTTCCTCACGACGCGTTATTTCCGTGCCCGGCGCACTTGCCAACACGACGACGTGCGTGCCGGTTGCGCGCGAGTGTGACAGATCATCGTCACGAATATCCGATGATGCGATCGATCGACCGTCCTCGGTCGAAGCTTCGGTGTACCTGGTCGTCGAAACGATGTCCGCGCGTCTGACCTGATTTATACGACCACAAATCTCATTAGCGCGAACGATCGTCGAGATGGGATCGTTCGAAAAATCTTCGTTATAAATTGTCTGACCGATCTTCGACGTGGAAGAACTCTTGTGAGCTCCGGGAAGCTCCGGCCGTCGCGGCAATTCGTCGTCCGCCGCTTCACGACTCGCGCACTTCCGTGCGAGTAAATTCGTCGATCCATGTTCGCGCCCGTCGCCGTTTGCCGCGAACGGCTGATGAACGTTTGTGTCGCTCGAGACATAATCTATTTCAGGTGGTGTCGGCGGTCTCTGAGGCTCGCGGCCGAAACTGGACGACCTCCTCGGTAGAGGCGGCGGTCGCTTCGTTTCCAACGGAGTTACTTCACTCGATGACGAATTCAAGGATGAATCAACTTTGTCGTTTGCTCGTGATGCGCTGTGATTAACGACTGTGCGCGTCTCGATGGAATCTTTTCGAGGTACATCGCGGTTCCCTGATTCCGCAGGTGTCTCGACTTCAGACGAAAATTTATTATCTTCCTCTTTACTTACATCTGCGTCACTGATATCACTTACAGTCACCATACTTGTCACATTTTTTTCTAACTCCACCGCTTTATTATTTTTCTCACCAACGTCTTTCGCAGTATCATTTTTCACAATCTCAATTTTCTCAACAGTACAACAGTTCTCGAGCTTTAAACTATCTTGTGTCGCGTTTACTACAATTTTTAAGGATTTATCACTTAAAGTGTCGTTTTCCGCATCCATTTTTTCATTTGTCGTTTCGGCCGCTGGATTTGTGTCTTTTGTTACTTTATTTTTAGAACTCGCGACGTTGGATTCGACGTTTTCAATCTCCTCGCAATTGTTCGCTTTATCGCGTGAACGTAATTCCGAAGTGTCATTCTTCGTCGTATCAGTCTTAATTTTAATATCGCATTCCGACTTCTCGGCAGCCGGTTCAAACTTCTCAGAATCAACCCTTATCGCTTCGACGGAATCCGCATCCGTCGTCATCTTCTCGATGGAATGCCTGTCTTCGCGACGATATTTGCTAATCTCCTCGTTTATGAAATCTCTGATGTGTTGCGCCTCATCCTCCGACAGTCTTTCGCCCTCCTCCTGTATGATGTCCAGAAAGTTATTGGCGTAATGCGATACCGACATCGCGCGTTTCCTCATTTTCCGCCGTGACGAGCTGGCTGCTTTTTCGAAGGAACTGCTCTCTTCTACCGCGAAGTCCTGCGGAACTTTCTCAAGAGAGAAAGATCTCCCCTCATTCTCGGCTACTTCTTCAGAGAAACTCGGCAATTGAAGATCTTCGATGAAGTTTCGCAGTTTTTTCTCCACGTCTTTAGGCATCACCGTGGCCCACATTAGAGTCGTAGATTCCACTTCTGGTTTGGAAAACTTCTTCTGCGCCACGAATTGGTGTCCGATTCGATCCCTCGGCTTGGCTACCTCATGATCCTCGGAGTCCAGTTCTCCAATCATCTCCTTCTCCGCATCGGATTCAAATTCGACGATCGCTGACGCATAGTCGGTCTCTGCATCGCTATCGTTAACTTCTCGAATCTCCAATTGAGTCTCGTTCGCTCGTGAGAATCTGGTCTTCGCATAACCAGAAAGCGAGCGTACCGATTCCACTGGTTCTGATATCGTCACTATCGTCGGCTCCTTCAACGCTCTGTTGTCACTTCCGGTCTCTAGGATGCCCACCCCGGCGATGTGGCCGATCGTCGCTTCCAGAGGTAAACTACTGATTGTCGTGATCTCGATTATCCTGGGACGAGATTCCAGTTCGATCTTCTCGATTCTGCGCTTATCGTCCAGAAATTTGCATCTGCGATTCAACGATTCATCCTTTGAGAGTCGATCCTTGGCTTCGGTCGAATTGCCGTTCTCCGAAACGGTATTCTCCACAATGGAGTCGTTCGTCTTCGAGTTGTCGTCTTCGACGCCGTTGCCGTTATCGCGTTTGTTAGTCGATGGGCGATTCTCTTCCTCGGGCTTCTTCTGTTCGGTCTTTCGCGAGGATTCCGTGATGTTCGCTGGTGTCTGAGGAGGTCGTCGTCGATTCCGATTCCTGCGGCTACGGTTGCGGTTGCGCGCATTGCCCTGCGGCATCACGGTGCAGTCCTCCGCGTCAGTTGCGTAATCCGTAAGGTGTCCTACGATGTCGCGAATTTGTGGAAAAACTCGTAGCGCACGTTCTCGCACGTCCTCTTTCTTCTTCTTCTTTCTCTTCTCTCAGGATTCTCGTCGAAAATATCGCGTCGCAATCGTTTTACGGTAACTTCTCCGACCTTCTCCCCGTTCGCTTTTACCTAGTATACGCCACGAGTTTCCCGACTCAGGATTTTTCTTGTGCGACTACGTACGTGCGTTTGACGCGCCCTTATTTTCACGTTTAAAGACGACGGCTTGTTACGATTTTCCCGCATCCTTCGGAGAGGAACAACGGGATTTGAAAGTTTCTTCGAGAATATTACGAAAAGATATCATAGGACTGCATTTTGCAGAAAGTTACAGCTTCAATATCTCCCACGAATTTCTATTGGACACGAAATGTTCCATTCTAACTTAAAGAAAAGATAGGAAAGATAATAAAATTAAAATAATTTTTTTTTAAATTACTTAGTCAAATATTCTGAAGATTTTGAAATTTGCTCTTTAGTTTAAATATAGTTTCGATTCTTTAATAATTCTTGCATGCATCTCAATATCCCTCAACTATTTCCGTTCCGGAATTCTCGAGGAAATTTTGCCAATTTTTAATACACACTGCAATTCTTTACCTACACTCAGATTCGAGTTTCCTCTTTACGTGAGACAGGCTTTTAGAAAGATCGTTTCAGACAATCGCAATCGCAAGATGATGCTTGATGAAGAAAAGAAGGAAGAAGATATCGTATATAATGTTTCAGCGATCATGCAGAAATAAGCATGGTCCAGCCCAGCATTCTCAAATATATATTCTCTGTTTGCCGATAACGAGGCGCTCTTACCTTTCTTAGCGTCGTTTCGTTGTTCGCTCACACAGCTCTTCACAGCACCGTTCTGATTGGCGTAGCTCTGCTCGACTTTTGTGTCATCTGAAAGAAACGGTTCGACTTTGCAATGAGTAGCTCGAATACGTCGTCTCTCGAGTAGGTCTTATTTATTAAAAACTCGCGATAGCAAAAGCTTTTAAAAATATATTTCTTAAATATATGAAAAAAGTTGAAAATTAATTTAATCTCAGCAAAACGGTACACGTCGTTTAGTATTTCAACGGATTTCTTGGCACATCATATTTTTATAACAGACTTCGAAGACGCGAATCAGTTTATGTCTTTGCACGATACCAGTTAATGAAAATCCGCGAGGGTACGCGCGGAATACGACGAGCGCGGAGCGCCGCGCGTGCACGAGGCACGAACGAGCGTGTTAAATTTAGGCGAGAATTCCAGCGACGACGACGCCCATGTTAATCGTCAGCCGCAAATTCAGCGGCACAACCACAACCTGTAGGATACGTGAATCGCGATTATGCACTGAGCCACACGAGTAGACTCAACGAAACCACCCACGAAACGCGCTCGCGTCCCCACCCGTATGGAGTCACGTGTTTTGTGTGCACGCATCCACATCGATCCAGGTGAATTTGTATCGCTCACACACGTGGACGATTACGCGATCGAACGAGTGAGAATTTCAATATGTCGTCGTCGGTGTTGGAAGTCTGTATGTCGGTCATCTGGAGCGGCCCGAAATTCTCGGACTCTATTCTCCGAAAAACACAGTCGAACGTTCGGATGTTCCGCTCGAATCCGGCACTTAGGTGCGCTGACGTGGAGCGTCGTATAAATACTCGACGATTTTGCGAAAAATCCTGCAGAGAGAACTGTGACTTTTACTTTTTCTTTTTTTTTTTTCTTTTTTTTTGGAAAGCGTACGAACTCGGGATATTTATGAACAGTAGTGTGCACGCACACAAACGCGAACTGTAGCACGCATTAACGCTCGTACACGAGCACGCACGCACACGAGCCCCCCTCTGAATTCATGAATAGCGTCGCTTCCGAGTTGGACTTCCTTCCGAGCGCACAATGCCGGCGGAGTGACTCTGTCGCGCGAGCGCACCCATCTATTCTCCATACTTTTCATTGCGTCACGGCAGTCGCGAACGGACACACGCGGCAGTCGCACGAGATCCGGAAGTGACGGAACATTTTTTTTCTTTCAAACAAACTCCCTCGTATCTCGGTGTGTCATCGCGCATAGCTCGATTCGAGAGAAGCGCGCGGCTGAAGTAAGGATTCCGACGGGGGTGGAAGTCTCGACGATAGCCGTAAAAATCCGCTGCACGCACGCAAGCAAGCGTGCACGCTCTGTCTCACCGACGTTTAACCTTGCGGTTACGCAATGAGTCGCCGCGCAATAAAATATATATCACGTTAATTACGTAATGGGATCGAAGAAGCTTACGCGGCTGGGGTTGGGCTGTCACGGACACGCGATGGAGAGGGATGAGAATCGGGGATTAACTGCGATCATCCGCGTTATCGCATAATATGACTTTCTGAAAGGGCAAAAAATACTTTTCCTTAATTGTTAACCCCGCAATGATACAGTCACGATTAAAGTCTTTTCCAATCTATAATACATAAAATTATCCATGTGAAAAACGAAAAACTACATAAACGTTCTGACTATCGCAAGGAAAGAGGCTTCTCGGAGGAAAACTGCGGCGACGAATTTCCCCGGGGAAAAATTATTGGAGACGTTTCGTGCGAACTTCCAGTCGGGGCGACGGGCCCATTCGCCACGGGCGCGTTAATACGCGCGATGGGCGCAATGGGTGTGCCGTCATGCCCCGAAGGTGCCAAGCCCACGTTTCCGCGATCCGCGTCTTCCATCTTCGTCTTCCGTGGTTGCCCTGCGCTGCGCCCTTTTCGTCCTTCTCGTCGTTCAACTGAGCGTGCGAGCGAGCGAGATTGAACCCCCTCGCGAGGGAGGGATTTCCTTCGATCCGATTGCCGCTGCCGCTTCGTCGCTTGCGCAATCGGCGAGCGTGACATATTTTATTGCCCAACGACTCTGTCCGTTGCATAATCGATCACTGCCGTCACGCTTCGCGTAGATTCGACAAACTATTCTAAGACCCGTGCCCTTGTATCTAGGTAGTTTTATATCAGGCGCAATTTTTTTTTAGAAGTTTCAATATCGTTTTTAGCTACATAATTTTTATATAATTATATTAAAACAGCGACAATATTCGTTTAATAATATGGCCTTAGTTGGAATCGGAAGAAACACAAATTATGCTGAAATCAATTTCCGAGCTCGGTATGATTTGTTTACTGTCAATTTTAACTGCTTAAAACGAATGTTGTGCAGTATTTTTCATGTAGGCGAACGATTGCTCTAAATATCTAATGCATCGCTTGCTCGTGTTATGATAAAGGAACAATTTCCGTTTGTAGCCCGCTCAACAAACGGGGATTGCTATTTCCGGTGGCGCATTGTTCGATCGAGGCTGCGACTGGGACTTCGCGACGTAAATCGAAAGCCGTTCTATCGGCGCATAAATCAGAGAACAAAAGATCATCGCGAAGAAATTGTTATGATAATCGTAATTTTGTTTCGTTAACTTTGACAAATGCGTCGCTCAATGTGATCGCTGTCAGAAAATATAGAGAACCCATATAGAGAACAATAATACTAGCAGTACTATCTAAATACGGATAGCCAATTCATTATTTAAAAAATATAAGGGAGAACACATCTCTCTTTATAATCGAATTTTGTCATAATAAAATTTGAAGCGTGCTTATGATACGACACTTGGATTTATTAACTAGCAGTTATAAATATTTATATTTAACTGTCGAATTATTAATGGCTTATTACTCTTGTGCATCCTCTATTTAAAGAATCGGATGACCCTCGAAAAGCGAACATAATGACGCATCACTAATTACTGCCTCATTCGTCGCGACAAGAACAGCCTATAAATGGCGATCGAATTTCAATGGCAAGAAGAGCAAATTAATGTTAACACGAATGAAATTGATATGAGAGAAACTTCGTTCATTAGTGGTCCATAAAACTCACAACTGACTGAACTCAAATTTGCTTATCAAAATTTCGATCAAGATTTACAGGATTCGATTACGTTACTTAAAGCATTTATTCATATGTTTTGCATGTTTTTTTTAAATACATTTCTACGTTAAATTTCATGTTTTTCCAAATTTCTCTCCAATTACACACACTCACACACAACTTAATTGCTACCTACCATTCTGCGTTTCGACATCGAACACGCTCGAGCTCTCATTCGGTGCCCGATCCCGAGAAAAATCCGAATTTTCCTCAGTCTTTACGAGATTATCGAATTCCATCCCCCCGTCCTCGCGACCTTCGCCCTCGGGTCTCAACCCTTTTTCCCATCCTTCAACAGATGTTCCCGAACGCTCCACCTCGTCCTTGAAGCGAACAGTTTTATTCTCGCGCGCGGGAGACACCTGTTCGCCGTGTCGGCTCTTTAGAATCGGCGCCCTAACGAACAAATCGATCATCGTGCGCTCGATCTTGAGGTGTTCCTCCACGATGCGATCCAAGGTGTCTGCGTACAATCTTCCGCGATCATACGAACTCTTATTTTCACGGATTGGACTTCGGAATCCGTTGGGATTTCCTACATCCTGATATCCGTTCGTTTCGGGTCCCGCAGGAATCGCCACAGTATTCATCTGTCTGAAATCAAGGCTGTTCAACTTGTTCTCAAAGTTTTGCCGGGTCTCTGTGTTACGGAAGCATGGCGGCGGGTCGATGAGGAACTTCAACGTTTCCAGGTGCTCATAATATTCACGCTCGAGCTGCCCGGCCCTTCTTCCGGCGACGATGACTTCCTCCCGTCGTTCGGTGTCGTTGCCTTTCGACGTTTCCGCACTTTTCTCGGGGATCTTCCTCTTCCTTTTCAGGTGAACTCCATTAATCGTCCTGGGTATTCCCACGCTCTTCGATCTGACTTCGTCATCGCCGGCGAGCAACTTTCTTGATTTCGTATGGGTGTCATGCTTGCTCCTAATCCTTCGCCGTTTCCACGAAGCGCCGAATCTACGTATCGTGGTCAGAAATTGGACGTTAAACCGCGACGAAGTGCTCTTCTGCGCGAGTTCGGAGCGACGATGATGAGGATACCGACGTGTGGGTGGTCGTTTTGTAATTACCAGTGGATTCGTCGTTTCGCAGCTGCGTCGTCGTGACGAACGTCGTTGATTCAGCGTCGTTAGACATTTAATACAATCGAAAAGCTTCATCTTTATGATAATTAATTTTTCAATTTGTCACCTCTAGCATCACTTCAATCAAGCTTCATTAATTATCATTGATCTAATGCGCTCACGCTGAATTTATTTTCATCGCGTGATTTGTCACGACGAGTTCACGAGTAGCGCGCCCTTTCTTTCCTCATTACGCAATCGCATGCAGATTCATTAAACAGCGATTCGCAACCATTGTACCGTCGGATAATACGCATTGTTGACGATCGCGTCATTCACAGGCATCCTTGCCGTTGTATGCGTTTCCTGATTGAACACTCATCGGCGAATTGCCCTTTATATTAGCTTGAGTATTCACTAAATTGTCGATCAAATGTGATAAAAAAAAATTTTACATGCGAAATTATGTGGGCATGATACAGGCAAAAAACAGAAGATAAGGAGATCGATCTCATTATCAACGACAGCTTCTTATACATTTCGTCTTTCCTCGTTGTGGAAATCAATATCAAATTATTATTAAATCTCGTCGTGCCGAAAAAAAAATTACATGACTCAGATGTACGCAAATTTTACTTATAATGTTCACATTTCACTTTTCCATCAGACTTCTTCCAGAAAATCAGATGATCGATCTCCGATCCTCGATTACTAATCGAAAATCTTCGCGATTCCGTTTGTTCTTCGAATAAGCGACGAGACTTAGAAATCTGATTGCTTGGCGCGGCGCGCTCGACAAGGTGTTCCCCGACACTGAAGTGGGAAGGTAGGTCCGCAGACGACGGACCCGTGAAGGAAGAAGAGAAGAAGAGGGTCACCTCCTCGATGTAGGGTCTTCCCGGAGAGCCAAGGGTGCGCCCGCACAGAATTGCAGTGTGTCGTTGTGGTGGCAGGTGTACGTGAAAGCGTACATGCAAGCCGAGGACAGGTGGGTTGCGCGTGTGCGTGAGGCAACGCATGTTCGACGCGCAGCGTGGGTATGTGCCCCTGTCTGGATGCGCACTGTACCGCGACGAGCGGGCAATTTGGAGAAAAGAGTCGGTAATAATAACCAGTGTGGGATGATCCGCGTGCATTTATGGTCCGCGTACACGTCATATCTTGTGTGCACTCATTAGGTCCATTATTATCTGGCCAATCCGGAGGATTGAAATAAGTCGCCAATTATCGATTGATTGGATGAGACGAAAATATATAATAGTCTCCGGTTTCCGATATACTTTCATATTTGTAGTTGCATATATAAAGATGTTTAAAATTAAAATTTGTTTTATTTTATCATTAAGCAACTAACATCTAGCATTGATTATCATTGGTCTTTCTTTGTTTAATTGTGTTAATGAAAATTAATCTAATTACAAAAATATTCATTCCCGTGACGTGTCAGTTCGATTAGGAGAAATTTTTAAGAGGTATTATTCTTATTTTTCTCTCGTAATAATTGCTAGACATCAAGGAACGGCGACGCACGAAAAACCGGCATGATTAATTCGGCCAACCAAAACGTCACCGACGCTAACTCTGCGGTTGTCGAGCATAAAGGAACCGGCGGCCATTGTTCATCGTTGAGATCATCGGAGATAATTAAACTACGCGCATTGTACGCTCAGTTAACTGGCAGGATTATTGTGCTCGATCAAACATCGGCGGTCATACGTGGGTAATCTCTAGGTTCTCCGACGTAATGAAACACACGAACAAGAACGATCAAATCGGACGTAAGTTTCCGAATTTGTGAATTATTAAACGTACCAACGCGCATTAATTGTCTTGGATAGTTTAACAATGGCCTGGAGAACATTTACGCAATTGCGATGTTTGCGCGATTGTTCTATGAATTAATTATATGTTACTCGCACTGAAATTATTTCGATTAGTAGAGTTGCAATTACGATCATGTACCCGTAAAGGATAGCTGCGTTAAAAATTAATTGAAAAATGATGGTTTGCTCAACATTTGATACCACGAGATTAATCGGAAATCGATATCGAACGTGGCGGCTTATTGCTTAAACAACTCCGCGATTAAATTGGAAAGTGCTCGTAAATTCGACATTACGTAATTTAATTAATCGACGCCATTTATCAAAAGTTTCAGTCATAAGCGGCATGTCATTGTTAATTATTGATGCGCATTTGTGTCGTTTTCCTTTGTCAATCGCGTTTTATAAATAAATATATAAGATAATTTTCAATTATGCTAAAAGCCAGTGTTCTATCATTATGGGAATAACGTGAGAATTGATGTTTGCATAAGGAAACGAAGAACTTACTGGCAACGTTCCTCTCTGCTTCCGTCCGTGTGCGCGTTGTCGTTGTGGTCCTTGTGGTAATCTCTGCGGCACACAAATGACAGAATTACGAATTACTTCCTGCTTCATAAGCGAGCAAGGAACTGATCGATCGGTTTTCGCGGTGAATACCTACTGTTCTGGATTTCGGTGGTAGTGTTCTCCTGCAAACTGCTCCTGTAGATTCTCCTCTTCGGCGAGCCGATATTTTCTCTGTGGTAAAAAAAGAACAGAAGAGCGAAAATAAAATTTCTGATTGAAGTACACTAGAGCAGTAAAACTTCGCTTTGTTATTACAAAAAAATCTCAATATTTCGATCACTCACTGATTGAGACCGAGTTTCAACTGTTCTCCAGAATTACGTAGCAGAGCATGCGCCTCGCTGTTGGTCAGCTCTCGAGTGCTTCTTCCGTTAATGTTACTGATCAGATCACCCTCTCTCACCCCCTGTTGAGCTGCCTTGCTTCCCGGATTCACCTGAAGCAGCGGTAACGTACGTGCGGTCAAAAAATTTAATGATACGGTACACAAGTTGAAGAAATTGGTCCGCGCGTGCTTAACTTAAACCGACGAGAGTATAAACACACACAGATTTGATTACATCGTGAATTGCCGAGCGAGTTATCAAACTAAAAAGGTGATTGAGAACCACTGCTGTCCTTCATTGCGCCTAGAGGCAGGCAACTTCCCAGACATCGACACGCGACGCTGTCTGAAAACGGTCGCACAGGCGAAACGGTGACAAATTCGTATCATCACGATGGATCGAAACGCGATGAAAAAATGTCGTTTAAAAACGATATTTTGTGAATGAATAAATGCTGTAGAATATTCAAGACAGATATTATAGTACTCAAGAAAGAGACATGTAAATTTATATTTTTATCATTTAAGATTATTAATTAAAATCAAAAAGAAATCAAATAACGTCATGAATAGACGAATTTTCTGTTAATAATTCAATGATAAAATTGAACGAAGAATTCATATAGAATCTCTTCAGATAAGTCTGAAAAAATTAACTTTCTATCGGCGACATCGAGTTAAGATTTAAGTCCCAAACGCTTAAAATTCTCACCGTGCTGTCGCACTTCCGTTGGCCGGATGCGACTCGGAACTTCAACATCTCGAGAAGCTCTCTCGCTCGATAGCCTCGTAGTTGACAAAACGCTACCGCGGAACGTGAGAGTAACCAGTCAAGAAGGCTTGTCCTGATCTCGCTCCTTTGTCACCGCAGAAACTTTTATTGTCGAACGTTGTGAGCTTTGAAATGTTCAATTTCTTTTATTCCGTCTACGAGAGAAACAGCGCGTGTGGCGCCGTTCACTTACTTTGTAATCTGCTTTTGCTTTTATATCTATTGAAAAATTTTCAAAGCTACATGTGGAAATTCCTCCTATCTATCGAATTAATCAAAACATTCTATGTTCTACGTCGTTTTCTTTTGAACCGTCCGAATTGACGCATGATTCATCGTAGCGAGTTACACGTGTAAAATTACATGAAAATGCGAATTGCATAAAAGTCGCGAGTTACTATTGCGATAGCGAGATCGCTGCGAATTTCGCGAAATAAAAACTTTCTTATGATCAAAATGGATTCGAGAATATTTCTCGATTGCGAGGAAGACTAGAACAACCGACTAGAAGGGTGCACAAGACGGTGTACAACGCGTCGCAGACGCAAGAGTACTGCCGCTCGTCCTTTGAACGGGATACACGTCGTCGGACGGCCGTCACACCGGCGCCAGACTTTTCGGCTACAGCGGAACAACAGGGGAAGTTTTCCGACTGACCTTCCCCGTGATGTTGTTTGGATTTCAAGAGGGGCAAAGGGACAAAAGAGGTAGCAGTAACAATGAAATATACGGCGACCCGATTTCCCGAGTGAAGAATTCAATTTTGTTTACGCAATGTAAACTTGGCTTCCGGCCAGACCGCAATGTTTCTCGCATTAACTCGATTGAAAATGTACGCGTTCTTTTCTTTTTGCTTCACTTTTCGACGGCAAAAATTGTTTATTGTAAGCAACAGTAAATAGCCAAAGATAACATTTGCTTAAATCATTGCATTAATAAGATGAGATAGACTTTTGTATTTTGATATTCATATGGAAGAAACTCGCGAGATAGGAGGCAAAAAATCAAATTATTGGCGAGCGAGCGAGCAACCACGAAAATACGCTCGATGTAAAACGGGCGAACTAGCATCAAACTACTAGACAGAATTTCACGTTTCACGCTTTGCGCATAAGTCTTTCAAACTTTTAACTATGCAAGACGCACGACTTTCCAGCATCGACAAAACTTGGGATACTCCGCTTCATTACCAACTAATCTAAGTCACTTCCGTGACTAAACAACTTTCTGAGATGTTTTCGACAATATATCGTTCTAGACTTTGCGTTAATAGATTCGTGTATGAATAAACAAATTTCTAATAAACAATTATTCCATTCTATTTAAAATTGATTGATCACTCTTTACACAAAATGTATGAATTTAAAGACATTGATTTCGATGTAATGTTACTTTTGATAATAATGATAACTCAATCTTCTATTTAATCTATTTCGACCACAACATTTTCGAGATCTTCATTTTATGTTCAAGTGCCGTACATACAAGTTTCGTCCGATTTTAACGACCCTTTAAACGTTGTGCGGCGAGCCAAGGGAGGCCGCAAAAACGATTGGAGAAAGCGATGGAGAAAATTGCTTTCGGGCAACGCGGGATAATAGCATCCAGAGGCGAGAACGCGGCGATGGAAAGCGAGGGAAAAATCGGACAAGATGATGCGAGACCGGTCGAGGATCATCGTGACCAACTCCGCGGGGTATCAGCAAGATAATAAGCGATCAGGGCTGCCGAGCCCGCCCGCGGGTGTTCGCACACTTTGCTAAAACGCTCGCATAATTCATTCCACGATCGCACGAATAATGCCAGACGCGTCATTTGAGAATCTGTCAAGGGATTCAAGCAATTCCAAATAAACTGAGAGAGGAAAGTCATTTTTGAAAGACTAAGAAAACTTAACTTTTGACATTTAATTTGTTTGCAATCTTAATTTTTGCAACTCAAGAAAAGTAAGAAGGAAAAAGATTGTTTTCTATTGACTGTCTAAATTTGAAATCGATTTTTTCACATTAAGAATAATTTTCACTTTGTCAGACGCTTCGATAACGCTCTTATCGAATTCGAAAATCTGTCGGAAGTGTTTCATACTTGATTATACAATGTATCGGCGCTTCCTAGGCGATTTATATCTCTTACGAAGAATACGCGCGGCAATCATGCGACGCGGCAGACCGAAAAATTGAATATTCCCGAGTGCGCTCGAACGGTGAAACCGATACCGCATTTTTTTCGCGTATTTTCCGAACGTTACGCTGTCATTGCCCAACTGTGAGAACAAATCGACCTAACGGCGACGAAAACTACTGGAACTTCCATCTATCAATCCTGCGACTTTGCGACACTGCTCTTTAAATATTATATATACCTCTTTTATATACTTCTTTTCAAGATACATTTTAATATTGATCAAACTGTATCTTGCAAATTTATTTATTTATTCATTTATTTATTTACTTGTATTTAAAGAAAGTATTACAAAGGAGAAATGATTTTCTCAACTCCCTTTTGTGACTATTTACCAAGCGAAAGATATAGGGAACGACGACCTCGCTTTAATTGACGGAGCCAATTTGTGCCATTATGTGATTATCGCGCAATAAGGCGACCCGTTACGCACAAAAGACATCGTCGAAACCGAGAAATTACCGTTCGCCGAGGATCGTTAGCGGTCTCTTCCATTCTAGGTACCGTAGAGTTCCGCTACCGAATAAGACGTGAAACTTCACGTGAAGCCAATCGGACGCGTAACGATCGGTTACGAGGAACGGGCACAACAAAGCACGGGTATGCATAATGCACTCGACGACGAATGCAAACTTCCGTGCCTTCCACGGAAAAACTTGCCAGATATAAGTTATGACATCTCGGAGGATCTCGGCGGGATGGAAATTGCGAAATGTCGGGCACGGGCTGCACGAGAAGTTACGCATTTATCACCAAATAAAATTTTTCCTCCACTACGGTGGCATTTCCTAAGGCTTGATTCCACGTGTGACGCATGGTTGTATAAATTCCACGGGGAGAAGTTCCCAGTCCTGCTCCGGAGTTTCCAAATTCGAATGTTAAATCGTCTCACTTGATATACGAACGAAGTAATTATGAAGTAAAAGAGAAAAAGAAGACTCACTACGTGAAATATTTCATGGACAATTTAACGCGGAACTTTTGTGACTCCGCTGGCACGTCGACTGTATTTACACGGAAAAAAAGAGAAAGACTCTACCCACGAATTGCGTATGCGTAAGAAATACGTAACAAGTCAAAGAGATTTCCAAGTAGTCGACACTATCGAGCCACGTGAGCTGAATGCATTTCGCTGTGTCTCGATCTAAGAAACTACGTCGAATCTTTCAATATCTCGTTTCGAAATCTGTTTCCGCAAAGGCTATATCGTGAAGTGAAATATAGCCTCTCGAGACAGACACTAAATTGTAATTTAGCTGATCGCGGTCACGCCGCCTGGCGATAAATCGGCAACACCCACCAATGATACGCGGTATTCGTGCAAGATAACAGTAATTTATAAATGATATTATACTTGCACACATATGTACATACATACGTACATACATACATACGTAATTCATATATATATATATATATATATATATATATATATATATATATATATATATATATATATATACTATTTATTAATTTTGATCATAATATCTCAATTCAATTTTGGTCACGACTCGATACTTAATTATCTTAAAAGTAATGAAATAGTAAAATTTCGTAATTAAATAAATAAATAAGTGTCGTAATATATGAATTTCACATTAATTCATAATCTAATTTTCGCGCTTTCATGAATCTCAGAAGAGCGAAAATTTCTCCTCGTTTCACTACTGCTCTCTTTAGTCGTATTAATTACAAGACAAATTTTTAACGAGAAGAAAACCGTATGTATATTAATTACTATAATTTTGAAGTAAGATGCGTCTAAAAAAAAATTACACGCAAATAAATTATGAGTTATTACTTTATAATCGATTACTTGTATCCCCGGAAACGACTCGCAGCACAAGTTTCTTCCATTGTTAGTCTTATAAGTGAGGCGCGCATTAATTATAATTCAATCGAAGATGCGCTATGGAACGACGACAACGATAACAAACTTCGACCATTAGCCGAACGGGACTCGCGGGAAACGAGGAAGGCAAATCGCGGTGTGGCATTCAAAGGAGATAGGAAGAAAGGACCGACGGTCGGTCCTCTGAAATGCATTATGCATTCGGCTAGTTCCTCGCCTTCCACCAAGGAAGGTTGAAGGCTTAATTAGAAGGCAGACTAGAGGAAAGCAATTAAACTCACTGCGCTCGGGGACAGGAAAAACAAATCACGATATAAACGTCGGTTGTTTGACTAACGTTCGCTTGTCCGTTTGACGATCCTTCCATCCTCTTTGCCTTTAAAATGGTAATTGTACGCGAAATGACAAATCGATCAGTTTTGCAGATTTTTATCATAGATCTCAATTTTGAATCGCGTTGTCAGATTCTTACTTCCTATTTAAAATTTAATTTAAAATTTAAGTCACACACGCACACACACACACACACACACACACACACACACACACACACACACACACACATCTGTTGTTTAAGCAAATCGAACTGACATTTAAAATCCTCTCGGATACATCCGGATAAATTAATAATTATTTTTCGCGAGAAAGATTTGTGCAATCTGTTCGGATCGATCGGTAATACTCTCTTCGCACGTTTGTTGCACCGAACATGTATTTTTGATAGTGTCGATCGTCATGCATGATCCATTACGGTAACATTGGCACTTCGTATAAATATCCATATAAATTTGGTTTGAATAGTCACGTTTCGTGGGTATTTATACAATATCCAATATTCTAGCCGCGAAATCCATTCGATGCTCACCATCGATATCTATCGCATGAATATTCACCGGTCGTTTAAAACGTTCAATAAAGTGTCTTATAAAAATAATTAAAAAACCATGAATCAAAATATACGCCGAAATGTTTTATATTCGACACGTCAGATCGTTTTTCAAAGAAAATTTATGTCGGTACATATACAATTTATGAAACAATGATAGTTCCGAGAATGTAAAGTAAATAAAAGGCAAATCACTAGCAAATGTAGCAAATTAAACTTACTTATCTCGTTCAAAAAAAAAAAAAAACTGAAAAGGCAATTAACTTGATGTTTAATTTGATTTTTATTAACTTTGCACAAACTCGTTGTTAATTCGCTGTTAATTAAAATTCGCGACGAAACAAATCCTACCCTCCTTGAAAGAAGAAACCCTCTGCTATTCTATTTGCACAATTA
This sequence comes from Cephalotes varians, assembly GCA_037157785.1. NCBI lineage: Eukaryota > Metazoa > Arthropoda > Insecta > Hymenoptera > Formicidae > Cephalotes > Cephalotes varians. Next base: position 383,915 of record JANQDE010000081.1, read on the forward strand.
TTTCGATCTCAGAAAAAAAACAAAAATTTCTGTCAAAATATTTTATTCATCCCCCACGCACTATCATATTGCAATTTCCTATCATATTGCAAGAATATTATCATTCACCTGATGCACCTGTTTTCACTATGACGATTCTTACGTTTCGCGAATTGTAAAGCATTGACGAATTTACCATCGGAAATTTCGTGTCGTACGTTCGTCAAACCCGCGTAAAAATCGACTGGCTTTTGCGTTCACGAGATGACAACGAAGGCGACGAGGACTGCGTCAACGCCTCCTCGAATTATCGGCGTCACACAAACCAGACGCTCGTGTTCCTGGCAGCTTGACAGCGGATATTATCCCGCTGCGCATTCTGTCGTCGATGTCGCCTGGATCATAATTAACAAGCTAAGAATAAGGATGACAACAACGGATGACAAGCGGCGTTATTTGACGAATTCACACGGAGGATATATTCCCGTGCGATAAGCAGGATACTCATTCCTCAATGAGGACTAATACTCCAATCTTTTCGTTAGACAGTGGTCTTTTTATTTATAGAACCCTTTAATTCAGTTCGTTCAATCTCGCGTCAAGTGCTTGGCGCGTACTCAAGAAATCAACGACGCCATGTGACTGGCATTGCATGACCCTCGATTATTTATATCGTTTAGAGAAGAGAGAAAAAGAGAAAGAGAAAGAGAGAAAGAGAGAAAAGAGAGAGAGAGAAAGAGAAAATCTTATCGATGTGACTCTCGAGGGAAGTAAGGTGAAGGTAAAATTTTATAAAGAATAGAAATCTTGCGTTTCGATAATTTCTGTATATTCCACACACGTTAGATAAGTAAGTAGCGAGGAAAATGAATTACCTTTCGTGATAATTGATTACGATATGATCTTAATTATTCATGCATATCGAATAAGAAATTTCCCGCGTGCAATAAATTAAAATCCTGGGCAGAACAGAATATAATGCCGAATTAGTACGATGAAATATTCGTATTGGTAGCCAACCCTGCATTCGGCCACCACTAATAGCCACAGATTATGTCGTAGACTGAGCTAAGTCTCTAATTAATTTCTGCACCTAATTTTCCGATCCGCCGTGATTTATCATTACGTGTTGCGTTAAATCACTTGCATCCTCGAGGTCCAGAAGATATCGCTTTAATCACCAATGCTTTAATGTGATGATGAATAATGGCATAAATCTTTTGACAGTTTAGCTTTGTACAATTCTCAACGCTGCATTCACGTGTCGGAAATCGTTAATGTGAAAGCGAAAACGCGTCGATGAGGTAACCCGTTTAAAAATATAGCACGGCTGAGCCGTGTGCGGCGACGGGAGCTTTCGCCCGCAGATATAATTTCAATAAAAGATCATATTTTGATCATCGAGTTCTTTGACGTTCGCTTTTCGATACAGCTACCCGGTGACCTTCGATCGATGAGCTTGCACGAAGCTTTCTGAATTCAAAATAGCCACGCCGGCTGACGCGGCTCAAGTTTCTCTCGAACATCACGAATATTCTACATTTGCCCCGCGATAGTAAAGTGGAACATACATAAAATTCATATGAAATAAATATTTGAAATATGTTGAAATTTCGTAAGACTGTCGCCTATCTTCAGCCATATTTTCGATTTCGCGTTTCAATAAAAGAACATCTTTAATTTACATAAAAAGATCGATCGTTTCCAATGCTGGGTCAATCCTATCGATGTCACTTGCAAGTCGCCCGATAATAACCCCGCACAATAGTGACCCGCACTCGGCTTGCGATCGATCGCGTTACCGTTTTTAGTTGACGTAAATTCACTGCGCTCTACAAAGCGAGAATAGTTCGTCCTTTCAGAGTTAAAAAATTTCCTTCAGCATAAAACGAACAGCTAGTGAATAAAAATGAGTCGACGAGATGAAAAACGGGTTGAAAATATGGTTGAAGCAGGGATGCAAAACTATTTCGAGGCTCTCGATATTGTGGCAAAAATGTTTTCCGATAAAACTGCATTGTTCGGAAAAATTCGCGTATTTCTTTAGCGGCAATGTAATTTGCAAAGTTTCAGAATTTAAGGACATATTCGAAATATGCGTTTTCGAGTGAAAAACAAATTTTGGTCAATTGTGTAATATCTAAACATCAGATATTAATCTGTTCTTTCTGACTACATTTCTATTTGTTTTATTCTTTTTTCCCCCATTCTCAATTTGTGCTCCTTTCTAAGCATAAGAAGTGTGAAAAAATATAATGACTCGAATATTAATGGAAGAAAAAAAATGAGAGAAATGAAGAAGATATTTTACTTTACCTAAAAGCTTTCGTCCGCTTCATTTCCCAATAACGTGTGTTTAAAAGTAAAACATCATGTTATACAAAGAAGCGACGTAAAATTACATATGTTCAATAATGACGAAGTCGATCTCAAATGCTTTTTATAACCGTTTCAAACGAAAATTCGGTTAATATCTTTATTATCTTAATATTGCGAATCCTTGTAAATAATTCAACACGAATTTTTAATAATTTTTAATAGCATGTTAACGATATGAAGGGAACTAATGTCTTAACATATTAATTAAAGATAATCGACATCAAATTGGCCAGAAACTCATTATTAATATTATGTTTCGGTTCTCGAGACATCTACAATATATCTACCATTTTCAACTTATACATCTTTTAATATGTATAATTTTACTTCTCGTGGTATCTGTCATCCTGTCTCTTTCTCTCATAAAAGACTGTCAAAAGAGATCGCGAATCCAATCTCCGCAGCGAGCGGACCTTTGCGCACTTTGCTCGCTTGTCGCCCGCCACTCACCACGTATTTCCTCCCGTATTTTCCCCTGAACTCGTTTTACTCGATTGATTTTCCGACAAGCTTTCCCCGTGTCGTTACCAACGGTCCGGTCTCGCTCTTATCGCGGCGTCGCGACGCCCGTCACCGTCGCGCGCACAATCGCATCTCTTCTTACCTACAAGCGAAACTGTTCGCGATACCACGCGATCGCGCAAAACGATCGCAAGCCGCTTTTTTCGTCGGGAAAGGAAGAAGCAGTCGCGATCAGTCGCGTGTATTTCGTGGCCGATGGCACCAAGTCGGTCGGTTTACTGAGCGAGATAAACCGGCCGATGCCTAGGACAATATTAGAATCGGGATCTCGACGCGGTCCGGCGTTCTCTGCGTCGCACTTTCGCCGGGTCGCACCTCGTTCGTCTCTTTCTCGCGCCTCTCGTCTTGATCTTGGTCCATCCCACGCTCCCCCGACTCCCCGAGGCTCCTCATCTTTCCCTCGTGTCGAGCTCAACTCGACGTAATCCCACGTCATCACGCACGGATGTTACACACGCGCGCGTCCGACACGCATCTCCGTCGTAATATAATAATTCAAATTGCGTTGTTGTCAGGTTAGGTTTAATGTTAATGCAACAAAATTATTATTACTAAGAAGATAAGATCGTGAATAAGATCTTCTTCGAGGGAAAAATCGAATTTCCTGAATTATCGTTAAATCCGCCTTTGTATACAAGATCGATGTTTTTGATGTATCAATTGTTGACTTTAGGGCTACCTCGCACTGGACAATCATACGAAACGAGATACCTATTTCTTCTTGCGCGACACGCAATACGACCGCGATCCTTTACACGAAACCTTCTTACGTTTCCGTTACACGTCGCACGTGCGTGTGGAAGGCGGGCTCGCGTTCCACTTCGTCTACACGCGCGTGATACTTTACGCGTTAGTTATCATTCGATGTATGTATTATACGATTCATTCGATATCGTGGAACGCGGTGCGACACGACCTCGAGCGAGAGATCGTTATGCAGGTAACAATCCGCGACTCCTAATTGCAAGACAAACGCTTACAATTCCACGCAAGAGACCTTCCTGCATGCTTATAACGCGCATAACGTTACGATAGACCGTGAAAATTTCGGGTCAACGATACCAGGTGCATGCGGGATGAAACAATTCTATCTATTCATGTGGGTGCGCCGCGAGGCGTGATTTTTACGATTTTAGGTCAATGTTAATGGACGCAGCTAGTTGGCCTTAGCCTTTTAGATCTCGGCAAGACGAATAGCGCTCATGGCAGACGGATCTTTAAACGTCATCGGAATCTTGCCTTACGACTTAATTTCTTTCATAATATTTATCGAGAAACGAAAGATTTAGTATCTTCATTTTACGAATGAGCATCATTAGGCAAAATTAAAATGGAACTTTAGAAAGTATCTTTTGCATTATTTTGCATTTATTATGATTTTTTTCTAATAATGGGAATATTGTCTTGTAATACAAATGCGGTATTGTCCGCTAGGCATTACGTCTCAAGAGTATGTAAAATATTTTATATGCAAAAACAGTCAGGTACAAAATACAAAGTACGATCAAGAAATCCGAGACTCGGTTTGCAACAGCCGCACGTGTTTTCGGACAGTGTCAGGCTCCAGATTGCAAATCTGGAATTAATTAGCCACAATCGCCGCTCTTGTTACGACATTAATCGTAAACCGAGAGACGTAAGTTACTATCCGAGTTTCTTGCGCATCTCTTGTGCCTTGTACTCTCGTCCGTTTGCAAAGAAGCCTACTTGAGTCATCTGCGATGTCAACTGCAGTGCATGGGATGTTCGCAAAAAGAAGTCATACTGTGGCAAAATCCTATTCGCGACGATAAATACATATACAGTGTGCGGATATGTAAAATATACAAGAAACCTATCATTATTGTCATTCGAAATCAACGACTTAATCGCGAAATTCCTTTTAATCGAGTACGCGCATCCTTTACATCTCTAAAATCTTTCTGAGCAAAAGAAAATCGAAATCCTTGCCCTTCGGCAGATTCCGCAATTTGAGAACCTCTGGTGTAGCGGATAACAGCTCGGACTCCAACCTGGGTGGTCAGAGTTCAAATACCGCCCGTCATCTCCCTGAGTTTTCAGATACACACGCCATAGTTCCACGGTGATTCAAACTCGCTTTAGCTTGCGGCTCTTCTTGTCGATAAACATCGATGTATTGTAACATTTTCGAACCTGTCGCAACATCGAACATTAAAAGCTGCGCGAAGTCGTTACACGGAGGCTGATACATCTCGAACGCGCAATGAATCACTCCCATCATCTTTTTCTACTTCATCATCATGCAGCGGCCGACAAGTACCTTTCTTCTGACAGAGAGTCATCGAGATTCCTTGCAAAGATCCAGCTGTTAAGGCGCGTCGCGCGGCGACGTTTTCTTCGCACAAACCGAATCGCGTTACATTTCGATGTAATTCGCGTTTCTAATGGATGTCTGCAGACATTGCGTAACGCAATTAGAGGTTTGGCGTGGCGGCGCGGGAGGTCCGAACAAGACCGCAATCAGGAGGGACGTGACTTTCACCGACGTCATCGCCGCCAACATGCGAAAACGCGATGGTCCCGCCGCGTTTGCCTCATCTTCCGCTTTCTACGACGGTATTATCTCGAGGGGAGGGTTGCAAGTGCCTTGGGGATAATAGCGGTTGTTGGAGCGGGTAAAGATCAATTCGTCCGAGTAATAATGCCGGATGGACACGCGACGCGAACGTTCGCGTTGAAGAAAACCACCGCCGCCAGCCGCTGCACCGAATATTGACATTATCGAACGACGAACCGTGCTTAAGAGGCAACTTTCATGATGGCGAGCTATTTATAAAGGCACAGGCCACGAGAGCGCGTTTTTCTTAACAATATGACACTGTCTCCGGGTTCAGTGCACCGCCAGGCAAAACCCTTCTTTCGCTCGATTAGTTAGGACGCATTTAGATAAAGAGCGTGACAATCTCCATGAAAGGCGTCCTATTTTATTTTGCTTTATTTCATTTATTCTCATTTATATTCTCCCTTTTACTCTTTCTGTCGTCTACAACCCGTTACACTTTCAAGCTGCATTACTGTTGACTTATACACGGTGCGACCCTAAGGAAGAGCACTCGAGAACACAATAAGCGAATGAAGCTTTTACGGATGGCCTTGCCTCGAAGAATGCGACCTCGATCAATATTTTTTTTCCAAGGTGTGCGCGCGTATGCACGGAGCAAACGTTGTGCGCGCAAATATTTGCGGAGCTATATACTTTCACGATACTCTATTCCGGAGTGGGGAACGTATACCAATCCTATTCCGGCCGGATCCAAAAAGACTTGATTTATATCCGACCTATGTATGCTGATGAATCGCGAGATATTTTTGCGATTTCTAGTCGCGCCTCGAGTATTCGATGAAGAAATCGAAGGATGCGCAACGGACATCGCATTTCTTCAGCGCTTCCGTTACACTTTGCCTTCGCTAATCCCGGCGTCGCCTATTAATCGTCGACGTTTGGATCGAGCTTTTTGCGCACACTGGATGATTATATCTTGCGTGTTCGCCAATAAATACCAGCATCTGCTTCCCGAGTAGCGCCGTGAGCCACGGTCCTCGATCGAGAGAGAGAGAAAGAGAGAGAGAGAGAAGGCTCCAGCTCGACATTCGCTCGCAATTAAAGCCTCGGGCACTCGCTTGAGTTACGATTGTTACGGAATTGGAAGCACCTTTCGCGAAGGAACGTAATCCCCGCCGGCTGGGTGAGAATCCTATTTCGCGGAAACTATTCGCGATATTTGTCATAAACGAGAGGTCTCAAGAGATAAAGAAAAAAAGGAAACTAGGTCAGACATTCGAGAGATAAATGGTCGGCTTTTATATAGAATTATTCTAGAGATTCCTTTCAAAGATTCACCCATAAATCCGTTTTAATTTGAATTATTCTTATCTTAAACGACAAGCACTTGATCTATTTTTCTTCAAGAAGCATTGCTTCTTTGGGAAGCGCGTAAACGCAAGTCGAAGCGCGTAGAGATAAGCGTACGTACCTTTTTCCGGTACGTGCTCGGCAAACAGGCCCACTGTGCGTAACTCGTGTGAACCATTGTGGATGATTTTTCTCGATCGCGATCTCGCTCCTTAGACTGTCGCGCAATTGTGTCTCCGCGATGGTACCCGGCTCGTACAAACGTTGCCGCGTAGTTTCTTAAATCATCGTCGCACACAACATCAGATGCAATTTCATTTCCACCAGTTGATACAGTTTCACACTCAAATCGTTTCGCGAGGAGGACTTAACAATTTTTGATTCTCATCTTCGGAAAAAAGACACACGTTCTAAGCGTCGATCACTCGTCTCTCTCTTATTCATCGCTGCACGGATGTTAGAACGAGAAATTTATCCTCTATTCTCGGCGCTGCCTGCGCATATCTCGGGACGCGCACTTCGAATATTCCACGATCACTTTACAAGCACGACTTTCGTGTTTCTCGGCGACGTTTTCACGGATTCGACGCACAGTCCACGGTATCTCGGTACACGGAACTTTCCCTGTTTTCGCGCAGAGAAAAACCTGCTATCGAGTCTCACACCATCGATAATGACTCAGGTATTTGTTTCTGCTTCGAAATCGTTCACTTCATCGTTCTTTTTATCAACGTCATTCTCACTCTTACATTGTTGATACCTACATTGAAACAACGACGCAAATTCGATAAGATAATTCGATAATTCGTCAATTTTCTCAGTCAGTTTCCGCTGTCAATGATATCGATAACGCGGAATTAAAAGTCCATTAGCAATGATAGATATGAATCGAGATATAACGTCCTGATAACGAGCGCGAATTCGATGATTACGCGGTTTGAAGAAACACGTGCGCTTCGAATGAGCGGCAGTCGGAGCACGTCTCTCGTTCGTACACGGGCGAGGAATCGCTGCCACTGGCCCAAGAAACGACGGCACAACTGCTTCGACGCGGCGAAGGCATATGGGACCCTCAGGCCCGTAATAGCGAGGCTCTATCGAAACTCCGAAGGAAGAACGGAGCGCGTGGAAAGACGCTCTGAGAAAGATAATATATTAAACGAAAGAATTTCACAGCAATTTCGGATAAACTTGTTCTTCGCAAAATTCTCATCATAAAACTATTTCAGCTTTGAGATATCTGATATCGATACATCATGTCAGTATCTATAAGTTTTGATGATTAAGACAGAAATAATGGAAAAGATGTCAGATGAAATTTTCGACAAAAAGATTAAATTCTATTCTCAAGGACACAAAAGGGAGTAAAACACCGCGACTTCTCCGGTTCTCCAATAAAATCTTCAGAGTCCTTCATGAGTCACGGCCCTGGCCGCTAACTCGTTCTACGACGATAAGTATCGGGAGTAGACGACAGGAGAGGCGTAGCCCGCGTTATGCGGGCGTAAGTGAACGCTAGTTCGAAACGGGGCACACACTCTCGCCGGTGAGGGCAACGTCGACAGGCAGAAATGCAGGCCCGAGTGAGTCACTGACTCTCTCGCCGGAATGACCAATCAACTAAAGAGCGAAGCAGGGGCTCCTCCTGCGCCCGCAGACCGACGTAGCCTAACCGTCATACAACACCTAACCGGGGTCATATGTTGTGTGAGTGGTTCGTCAAAATGCTATTAACGACCGTTTGCCCTTAGCCCATTCGAAGACCCTTCGCCTTTGCTGTGTGGAAACACATGCCTTTGCGACGTAGCTGATCGTCCCATCGCAATTTACGACTATACCAAAAAAAAGGGCTTTTACCCTTTAAACCAGTGGCCCAGATATCTGCTGATGTAACTGAACCTAGATCGTGACGCATCCCTCCCTCGCATTTTTAAAGTCCTTACGAGATCTCCGAGTGGAATTTCTACTTCGAGGAAGAATTTTCTTATCTGTAAACGCCGTTACGAAAGCGGACATGCAATCAAGGCGTAGTAAACCTTCGTGAGATTCCTGACATAATGTATGTACAAAGAGCGTTCTCTTCCTGGGATAAGCGCTCAGGGATCGTAAATGCGGGTATCGTGATTGTCGTCACGACAGTACATATTCCCTGACCTTGTCGTTATCGCGCTCATAGCGATAGGGAACAAAGGTGTTATCAGGTGTTCGGAATTGCGTTTTCCATTATTCATTAGAAGCTAGCCCGAGTAGCTTTCGCATTTATTCGCGCGAAGATCATCGGCGAATTTATGGTCGGACATCAAACTTCGCGATCGAATGCACACAATTATTAACCTTTAAATCTCATCTAGGGTCCAGACCCCAGCAAAAATTTGAGCGCACTTTTAAGTAAGAAAAATCTCTTAATTCACGATTTTTTTTTACATATTATAATAAAAAATTCGGCTTCGAAAAATAAGATTATTGATTCAGCATACTTTGAAGAATATCTATGACTTTTTTTAAACGAAAAAATGAATAAAGTAATTTCTTTTTTCTTTTAAGAAACTTTTAAAAGAAGCTGGGATTCAGTGGACCCCTGGGGTTTATGTTACGGAGATGAAGTGTGGGGATAAGGGTTAAATCCTACGACGATGTTTCGCAAGACACTTCAATGACACTAACACTTTCATTCGCTACTGTTATTAAATTTCTCGTTATGAAAAACTCAGCTATTATCACGCGGCGTCGATATCTCTAAAAAAAGTTTCTGATAATATTTATTGCTTCATATGATTCGAATCTGTCGAATAATTTCGAAATGCCGACGCTTTAACGAACACTCTGAAACAAAGATTGCTCTCGTATTTAGCAAATTAATATTTAGTATCAAAAGAAAAGATATCAATGTTGGGACGGAGTATCTCTAAGGCCAATGCCGCAACCAGTGGCGTAACGATGACACGGGGCGCCGACGCCTACTCTTATGCAACCCGGCGTGCAGAGCTGCAAGCGTGCTGCGCGAGTCTGCAGGCGGCGGCGACGATCGATTACTTTTACCGCTAGAAAGGAGCAAAGCGCGCTGCAGCAGCGGCGGCTCCACCTCGTGCTCTTCAAGATTTCTCTTTCTCTCTTCCACCCGAGACCGTAGGCATATTAATGGCAATGGTCGTTGTTCCCGGTGCAAAATACTTGCTATTATAAGTTTTTATTAGCGTCGCGTCTCGCGTGTCAAGACGCGTTACTTCTTGCCGTTAACGTTTTGTTAGCGGGTTATACGCTCGCTGTTTTGAACAATGAATTGAGCTTTAGCGACCAACTCTCTTTGCCTCTCTCGCGATCTAAATCGCGGAAGTGCTCATACAACTAACGTAATTTGAAATTATCCAAAGTTAAACGCAGCAATGTAATTTGAATCGTCGCGAATTTAAGCGTAATAATTTCACCGCACAAGATGTTCAAACCCGATTACATTCACGCACGTATGGAAGCGTAATTTATACCGAATTAATACGTAAATATATTTTAACTATAAATTTATTACATTACGTGTGTTTCGGTATGCTGCAACGAAACGAATATTGCCGTCAATGTTTCGATTATCATCAATTATTGCTAACCGGTTCGCGCGGGTACGCGGCGCACAATTCAGCCCGACGTTGATGAAATGATTTTCGGCGGATCAGAATGTCGGCCGCGCTCAAACGCGCGATCGACGTGCAGCCGCGCGTTTGAAATTCCTCCAAGAAGCAACCTCGCACAATCGAATCCATTGAAGCTAACGCATACTTCGCCCGCGGCGAATATCTATTTTTAAACGTAATGTGGCATCCGAGGCTACCGCATCTAGCGGTGCGTCTACCGATCGAGGGTACCAAGAGTCAATAAGACGCGTCGCGCTGTCCGGCGTGTGCACGCGGTGAAGCCTCTCTCGTGGAACGAGCGAGTGCACACGGCGGGAGATAAGTGTGAATTAATGGCCGTTTGCCCCGGGGTCGAAAGGTCGAGTACACCAAATTGATACTGTACAACGGGAGAGCAGACACGGCCGCCCGTTTCTAATGCCCGATACGCAACGACCGATCGTCTACGCACACCGGAAAAATTGCATTGAGCTGTTTAACCCTTCACCTCTTGCTCACTCTCCGCATATAACGTGCATCCTACTTGCGCACGTCGGGAGAACGTCGAGCCGGGTCATTCCACCGGCGGATGCAAAACGAGTTAATGTATCGGTGATAAGCACTTTTAATACGATAAAACATCGGGTTTCTCGCATGTCCAAGCGCGTCTGTGCCGTATGACGGAAACTTGACGTTCAATCAATGTTTTCTCCACTTGCGTACTCGGCAATAAAGAGAGAAACTTTGTATGATACTCGAAAGAAAGCAATAATTAAAAGAAAAGAAAATAAAGTTTGATCCGAGGAGACACGTGTCGCGCGCGATTCACGCTTATCTGAAATGCGACGCGCCACCGGGAAGTGCGCGAGGAATAATAAGAGGTACGCCGTATAATTTATTTGCTTTCATAATAAAGTCCGTTACTCCGAGTTTCGTGGATGAGCTTCGCGGACGTTTGGTTTGACTTGGGCGTTGGGACGAGCGAACAATGACGTATTGCGGTGGTGCAACGACTGAACCATGTTGCGTGTCTATTTTCGTTGGATTAACCACCGTCATCGCCCAACATAGCGGTAAGTTATCCGCGCTTGCGGATCGAAAATGCCGCGATTATTTATACATTCGATACGATTCCAAGGTGATCCCCGTCGTAAAGAAGTTTCGGAATATTCCATAAAATTGCTACGAATGAGAGAGAAAAAGTATGCGCATGAATTAAATTGTTGATCGTCGGAAAGCAACGAAGAGCATCTGGTCAAATATACACGAAAGTACGAAGTTTTACTTCTGGTATCTTTTGTCAAAATGAAGAACAAAACTCGTGGAAAACGCGGACTTGTAATACCGTCGATCGGAGAAGACGAAGTTTCGAAATTTTGCTTAAAGTTACACAAGTTCGAAGTAACAATTTCGCAAGAAACAGAACGCCGTCGGATCTTTGTGCTCCTCGGCAATACGTGTACGAGTCGCGCGAACTAATTCGCTCGGTAAAATATCGAATTCTGACGATGTAATTCCGTGCTCCGAAGTCAATTGCACGATTTCGGTTTAGCGGAAAGGAAAGGGTCTGACAGAGACGGGCGCTTTATATCTTCGCGTGAGCATTAAAACGAAATATCACAACGCGGCACGGTCCATCGAAACGCAACGAAGGAGATCGCGAGAGTAGGATTCTGGAACAGAGCCAGGACGGTTATTAGGAGTCGAGATCGGTCTTAAAGCGAAATTTCAATCCTCCAGTGAAATGTGTCAGCTCCTAACCGAACGGCCTTATTAACATTTATAGCAGATTTAACGACACGTTTGCCGTAAATTTCGCGATTCCGTGAAAAACATCGAGCCATCTGTTCCCTTTAATCCTCAGCGACGCGACAGATAACTCACGCGAAATTAGTATTCATCGCTGTTTTTGCAGACCAAATTAATTGTAAAGTCCACGTACAATTTTAAACATTAATAACTTTGGATACACGGTAAATGTACGTACGCAATAACTTAAGAAACTTAAATTCTGAGATTTTTTTTATATGTACTTGATATTGAGTTAATAATTGAAATAGTTTTTATTTTCTTTACATTACATATATTGCGATAAAGTTTGAAAGATTAAACTTTTAAATATAGTTTGCACAGGGCTTCTCCTTCATCATTTGAAGTTATTAAAATTTAAAATTGCACACGGAAAAGGCCCTTTATATGGAAAACCATGCGCTAAATACGAACAAAATTATTGGACTGTCGGCGTAAAATTGCGCGATGTACTCTTGAAAGATAATTAGGCTATATGTCATACAATTGTTAGCGCTCGGTTCGCAATAGCTAACAGGGTCACCGTGTTAATCAAGACCACCGCAGGACGGAAGAATAGCAGGACGCTTTAATCCATTTGCGCTCATAAGCATAAACCGCCCATTATCAACAGAGGCAATTCCGATGGCGAACGAAGCGTAGCCTGAGATAAAAATGGCACACGTTCGTAAAGGGCAGGTTTTAAGTACTTGAGCTCCTCCAACAATTTCATTTCGTTATTACAACGTTCCATTCTGTCGCCAGGAATAAATCTTGATTAAATTCATTTCGTTCGTCCGCATTACACTTCCTTTAACAACTACACCCCGGCACGGAATGAACGATTTTGCTGAAAGACCTAAAATTTTAGCTGGATACAGATCAGAAATGTAATTTTGTTGACCAATCAAAATTATGTAGAACGCTCAAACTGCTAGTTGCTTTTTTGCAGCATTGCTCATTATTTTTAAGGTTCCAACAAAATTATTTTCAAATCTGTATCTGTATATCCTGCAAAATTTTAGATCCCTCAGCAAAACTGTTCTTTCCATGAGCTTATGCAGTATTCTCTTTGAATTGAAAAGAGCGGCTTGCTGATGTATAAGGATTAAAGAGATTACCGACGCAAAAATGAATAGAAAAAAGCGTCAGCGTAATGTGTACGAGAACAAGGCTGTGGACGACGACTTTCGCGGCAATAACCTGGCAAAGGAAAGAAAAAAAAAGTAGAAAACGTCACCGCCGATCAACGGGAACCGGTATGTCGCGCGTTTGCCTTTCGCGGTGTACGAACGACGTGTGCTAATTATGGCACGAGATGCTTCTCGCATTACACAGGTTCACACACGATTGCATCACAGATGCGTGCCAGTTTCTGCCTACGTGCAGCCTTGAAACACGATGTCAATGTCGCGCAATACTCTTCCGTTTTTGTTTTTCTTCCCGCTCTCGTGTCCGTGGTTCGTCTTCCGCCTTTGAAACGTAACTCGATTAATTGAGATAATATCGAGATAATAATTTTTAAGAAGGACAAGGAGTTTTATGCTTGGATCTATTAATTTTTAAAAATTTTCTTAAATATAAATAAAAAATGAGTTTCAGTTTCTATCAATATTAAATACGTGCCTTGTTCTTATTTTTACTTATCTTATTCTTCTTGAATTATATCGCTCACCAAAACGTGTACATATGGATGTACGTGATCGGAATGTATATTCTATTGGGCTCAGGACTGTGCTAAGTCTAAATGACTGCGGATTAGTCGTACCTACATCCTACCGAACTTAGATTGACTCTTCTATTCGCGACGACACATATCCGGCACGCTCGACGTGATACGAAACTTGGTACGAAACCGTTAATGCCGAACACGTGCTGCTCACTCAAGAGAGGATAATTTTCTGCACAGACGGCACTGATAAGTGTTCGGACGAACCGTATGTGAAAAAACATCGTTGTACCTCCTCGTCGAGCAACGTTAACCGATCGGATAAAGCTAAGCCTTGAATTTAAGCTGTGTACACATGGTGCTGGCGCGCGTAATCTTCGGCATCAGTGCTCTGTGGTAGCAAACTCGATATTGCATAAGTTTACAACAACAGTAATTTATAACACGTAATAAATCAATGTTTCTCGAAACGATTTGTAAATTTATATAGTATTTTCACGTATTTTTGTCTATAGAGCAAATCTCCTCTTTAGTCATGTAGGAACACGAAATCGCTCGAACAATTATGTAATCTAAACACGGGATTTAATCGAATGTCGTAAATGTGTCTCGAGATACGCTCTGATCTGTGAGCAGATCTTAAGACTATCGTTATCGGAGGAAACTCTGTGGAAATGCTGACGCGACAATGGACTATATTTCGCGCCGAGCTGAAAATACTGCGAACTGTTGCAATTTTAGCGCGATCTTTGACCCACGTTGGACTCTCAGGAAAGAATGTTTCCGCGTCTCAAGTTCGAACCGCATATCACGTTAGCATTGTAAATGTTATATTCGCGTCACGCGCACGATACGCAATTCAAACAAAGTTCCATTTCACGGCATGCGCCGCAATTTGCGCGCTTGTAGTGTTCATGAATCATTTGCCGCGTCACAACATCACCTATGTTACATAATAAAAGGTCGCGTGTCGCGCGTAGCAGCAGCGGACAACGCCGCACGTGGGAAACATCCTCGAAACTGACACCAAAGAAATTTTCTAACGCGATTGTGCAAGCGCGACACACGATTCGACGACGTGACAGAATTTCGAAATTCGATTGGTCAAAAATTTGACTACAAAATATAGTCTCTTAAAATATAGTCTCAATCTCTAAATAGAGATACGAGCGAATCGAAATTATCAATTCCAAAAATGTTAACTGAACAATCACGGATGCTTCCGAGAACGTTTGACATTCGTCAAACTGCACCAATTTTAATTGAAAATTAAGAATTGAAATTTAGAAAATGAAATCCGACGATTTTCCGCCAGAATCGGCAAAATTGTCATCCTCAATGTTCACTGAGAGAAGACAAAATAGTTGTGGCAACTATATTTTTGACAACTCTGTAATTTAAGTGTCTAGTTTTATAAGAAAAGTAACAAGAACAAAAATAGTATTAAATACTATAAAAATACAGTAACAATATGTGTCAACTATTAATTGATAGTGAATTAGCGACTCAACTATTATTACACAATTATATAGACTTTATACAAAT
Source organism: Cephalotes varians (assembly GCA_037157785.1). NCBI lineage: Eukaryota > Metazoa > Arthropoda > Insecta > Hymenoptera > Formicidae > Cephalotes > Cephalotes varians. The sequence continues at coordinate 399,273 of JANQDE010000081.1, forward strand.
AAAATATAACTACTACATTTTTCAGTTTAGACAAATATTTTTTTAAAGTAAAGCATAACTAATTAATTATTGTTGAAATGACTTTAAAAAAAAACATTATTATTATTATGCGACTATTTTTCTGTAGTTTGTTGGACAATTTATTATAAATGGTTTATATTACTACATTTTCTTACTTCATATTACTTGTTCATTGTTGTTATTACAACTTTATAATACATAGTTAAGGCGTTATTTGTCCTCAAATTTCTAGTTGCTAGTACGACTTTTTTCTCTGAGTGTTTAATACGCATTATCTTCATAATCAATGCTAGACATATGATCGATCGAAAAGAAAAAATTACGCGCTCGAATAGAACGAGATTCGTCGGTATTACGAAGACACGTGGCGACAGGTAGAACGAGGCAAAAAAGTCACACGTCAAGGCTCTTGTCGCCGTCCTTCGCCGTGGCTCGATCAAATCCCAGCTATCTGAAACCGTAGCCGACCGCATTCAGAATCTTACGATTACGCGCCGTCCTGTAATTATGCATACACATTGAATAAATTATCGATCTCATCTTAAGTCATCACGTCGGATAGACAGGAAGCCGTTATCCTGGACGATTTGCTAATCGCATTTAAAAATTGCACAACAAACTATCTTGCGTATGTTAATATCTTTGTGAATAAAAGTATAAAAAATTTATAGTCTTACAAATAAACTAAAAAAATTGTCTATAGCGTAAAGTCTACAAGATTTGCATAACGATCGCAATGAATTACAGCAGCGAGTTGGAAAATTGCGCAACATTTTTCGTCCTGAATATACAATATGATAAGTATCTTTGTAAAAAAACGATAAACAGGACGGATCTCTAGTCTCGTAAATTGGAAGAGTCGTCCATAGAACGGAGTTGATGCGAAAGTGGGTACGGATTTGCAGTGGTCGCGAGGAAAATTACGGTGGCGCGTTCAGTGATAAAAGTATACCGCACGACGCGGGGCGGATCGATGCAACTTTTTCCACTCGCGCGATTATCTCGTTTCACTGCTTACGGTGATACCGGCGGTAAACCCAAATTGGATAATAGCGAGCAGAAGCTGCGTGTTCATGTATTTTTCTTTTTCCTTCGTTTTTACTTTTTGTCAATCATACGCGACGCTCTCGCGCGAAACGCGAATAAACTCACGGAAATATTCAGCGGATAAATTCGACGAGTTAAACGTTGGTCGACATTAATAATGCGATGAATCGGAATTGTGGATTGAGCTGTATATACGTGTAATACGATATTTGTTAATTAATGATTATAGCAATATGTCTTCATCAAATATTCAAATTCGGAATGTAATATAATTATGATTACATATACTCCACTTCGTATGCATCGCATCGCACATAAATTACATGACTGGCGCACCTTGCTTTAAAGCGCGCAAATAATTACTATCATTAATAACAATTAGCATCACGCATGAAGTGACCAGACGTACGGTATTTCGTTGTGCAATCATCATAGTTTCATGCAACATATACGATAATAGCGTAGCATCATTTGTACATCATTTTACGCAAGAAATATAATCCATTTCTGTACAAATCTATCCATAATATAATCTCGCAAAAATGTATTCGTTTAAAAAGTCGCGCGATCACGTGACCATGAGAGAGAACGCGCAGATACGTTCAAGTCGTAACCCTCCGAAAACAAGAATGCAATTATTTCCGATTCTGCGAGTCACGTGACCGCGACAGAATGTATCGTCGACGTTCACTCACCCTAGAGATGCGCAGGGGTTGATGCGTGTCGCAGCCGCCGTGCATGCGGAAGCCCCAGGGGGACCCGCCGAAGAGGGTGACTTCTCTCGCGCTCATCCCGCGTCGGCACCCCCGCTCCTCGTCGTCACACGCGCATCCGGTTTTTCCCGCGGCGCTTCTCGTCGCGTTGCGGCGCACGTAACACGCGTATATACGCGACTAAGTTCACGACACTCGAACCCGCATCGCGGATCACCGCGCGGGACGAGACGTTTCCTCGGCGTGACGCGCGGCGTCCGGCCGACGGTTATCACTCGCGGTTATCGCGTCGCCACGCGAAACGTGGGTGGCCGCGACACGAAATCGAGCGAGAGAAACCGCGTCGTCGTCGTCGTCGACGGCGGGCGCCGATTACGCCCACCGATGCAAAACCGCGACGGTCAATCACACGCACGCACGCGCGCGCGACCCACACTCGTCCGTGGCTCGCGTTGAACTGACGGCGCGTCCTTCCTCCCGCCCCACCATTACGCCCCCGCGCGCGTAGTAATCCGCGCTACCTCTCCCTCCCCCTCCCCCTCCTCCCCCCCGGTCTACCTGATCGTTTCGTACTTCGCGAGGGTGCGTGCGCCCTTCCCAGGACCGCTGTTCGAAAATTCTCTCCGTCGCCCCGAGCAGAATTTCATCTCCTTCTGCCTTGCAATTTTCTCGGAGTAGTTTGGCGGTGTAAAATTATCTCTTGCTTCCTCTTTGATTTTCGCGGCATATTTTTTTATCTCGAAAGGAAGATGTCACGAACGATACGCAATGTCCCGAGACTTCTTCTTGCTTAGACTCGATCCTGGCCCTTCACCGATTCGTCTTCCATCTCGCATGTCTCCTTTTATCCTGCTTTCGCGCTTTATCATCCTCCACGGCGACGTGTGCTTTCGCCGACATTTTCACGCGCGATCACCGCTGACTACCCCCCCTGTTTCTCATCGGATCCCATTCTCCCTTCGCTCCCGAATGAAAAGGGCATTTGTTACGCTTTTGTACGCTCAGACAGTTCGAGGACGATTTCTTTATCGCGAAGATTTACTATCCTTCTCGATGCCCTGGAAAATAAAATGTATCGGTTAGATATATTGTAGCTATAAAAATAAACGAGAACGTACTTCTTTTAGTCATTAACGTTAAATACATTTCTGGAATATGATTCTCGAATATATTATACACTATTTCATGAAAATTGGTATTCTCTTATGTTTAGGGAATGCGGAAATAGCCGCGGAACTGGGAAACGGAGAAAGATGTCCGCGAGGAGAGACAGACGAATGCGTCGCTGAGATTATATGATCGAGATAAACTTGTAAGACTTAGAGACAAGTGGCTATGCAATGTATTAAAATGAACGTCCATAATTTTACCTTTTTACTCATTCTGCTTCGTTCGCGTCGATACACATACGTGACTAACGAGAAGAATCGGACCGCGGACATTTTTAGGAAATTTTCGCGCTATCGCTGAAGTTGACTGCGTATCGATACATCGCGATTATCGATTCGTTCGCGCGAAAAACTCGAGCGAGATGGCGTAACGATCCAACGTCGGAACCACGTGGTTATGTTGTATCCGCGTGTCTCTCGTTGACATTCGGCACATTATAATAATTGAATCTTTGAATTTGATATCGTAAAAGTTAATAAAAGCTCGTGATTATTAATAATTGTGCTCGTTGAATCGTAATGTCCACCAATGTCGCTCTCACAGACAGAGGTTCTGCCAAAAATAGCAAGAATCGCTATGCCCGCCCCGGGTCAAGACGGAGAGGTAATTTATCGTTTAATTTGATAACGAGCAATTCGCGATCGTTAAAAGACGATTGTTTCTCTGAAGGTAACAGCCAGAATAAGTCTGGCGGAAGAGGCTTCAAACGCACATTCGATCGATCGCCGCGAGAAAACGTGAAGAGAAGCAAACTGGATGTCGGCAGTAGACTGAAAGAATCTGACATAGGAATTACGGAATATATCGGCAAGCACCCTGGCTTTTCTGCGATAATCAAAGAGAGGTACAATGACTTTCATGTCAACGAGATAGACCTTGACGGACAAGTGGCCAAGCTGACCCATCAAGACGTTCCGCGCGATCCGTGCGACGACGAAAGTCTCGAAGATCTGAAAGCTTTGGTGTCGCCGGCGATATGGGATCAACTGCAAGTCTTGGGAATGGAAAATCCTTCGAGTGTGGAAATTGATGTAACTGACATTGATAAAGTTGAACGCAGGACTATTCATACAATTGCAAAGAAATTAGCAAATGTCGTCAGTCAGACGATAGACAGAGACGATAAAAAGTTCCTTGTCATTGTGCCGAATAATAAACACAATAAGAATGGTAAGTTGTAAATTTCGCCATCCAAAATGAGACTTCCATGTAACTCTTGATTGTTATAGTTCACAAGATGCGCAAAGATAAGAGAATAGATTGGAATAGATGTGGTGGGAATTACTGTCACTTTCTGTTGCACAAAGTAAACATGGATACTATAAATGTAGTCAATCAGTTGGCCGTGAGCTTGCGGTTGCAGCCAAATAACTTTTGCTACGCCGGCACGAAAGATCGCCGAGCGTGGACGACTCAGTGGATGAGTTTGAAAAAGGTAGATCCGAACAGCATATTGCGAGCGGGTAAAAGTATACGTGGCGCCTATGTAGGAAACTTTAAATACGCTAAAGACAGCCTGAAATTAGGGATGCTGCGTGGTAATCAATTTAGGATCGCGCTGAGAAACGTTTGTGAAACGGATGAAAAGATCGAACAAGCGATGACGTCGTTGCGAGATAACGGCTTCATTAATTATTACGGTTTGCAAAGATTTGGCTCGGTACCTACTATACCCACGCACGAAATCGGGAAATGTCTACTTCAAGGTGATTATTGTTTTCCATTGTATCTCGGCATTTTTATTTAATTTATGTATATATCGTATTGTTTTAATGATTAGGTAAATGGCATGAAGCGATTGAATTAATTCTGAAACCGCGGTCGGAAAATGATAAGGAATTAGCAGAGGCTAGACAAATCTACGCGGATACCAAGGACGCTCGTGCTGCCTATGCCAAGCTCAAGAGAATCGATACGATCGAAGCCAGACTTCTGAAAGGTTTACAAATATCGGGTGACAAAAATCCTCAAGGCGTGCTCGACTCGATCCCTCGAAACATTCGATTAATATATATTCATGCTTATCAGAGTTTCGTATGGAATCATGTTGTGTCGAGAAGAATGAAACAATTCGGGACAGATGTAGTCGTAGGTGATTTAGTTTATGACAAACAGAATTGCAAAGAGATTGTAAGTGATGAAACGGATTACTCTTTGAATGACATTGACGATATTAAAGATAAAACTGATATTACTTCTATCGAAGAAAAAGACATCGATCCAACATCGAATGAAGTGAATAAAGAAAATTCGGAGCAGGATAATATTTCAGTAGTGAAAATTCTTACGGAAGAGGATTTATCAAATTACACTCTGGCCGATGTAGTCATACCTCAACCTGGATGGAAAGTTACATATCCGCCATATGCAAAGTGTTGGTTCGACGAATTTTTAGCCAAGGATGGATTAACTACCGATCTTAGGCAAAACAATAAGTGAGTTCATTTTCAAACATAATATTAAAATAAATTGTTATCATCTGCTTTCTTTTTAGAAAGTACAGTTTGAGTGGAGCCTATAGAAATATATTAGAAATTCCAACGAATCTATCTTGGAAGATTATGCATTATGAAAATAAACATGACGATCTAATTCTATCAGATATTGACGAAATGAGGAAGCTTACATCTCCACAAGATAAACCAAGTATAAATTACTTTTCCACTTATTTGAAATATTCATTTTAAAAATAATTCACTATACATATATATATATATATATATATATTATTTTCAGATGGAAAGAACAAAGCATTAATCATAGAAATGTGTCTGAAGTCTAGCAGTTATGCCACAATGGCTCTGCGTGAAATTTTAAAAACGGATACTTCAGCGGAAACGCAAGCCGCTTTATCTGCTGCTCACGACGCAAACAATATGCAGTCCAGTGCAATTGCTGTAGATGAATGTAGTAGCAGAGATTTGGCAGAAATTGAAAAAGATAATACAGAAAAAAATTATGTCAAATGATATGACTAATATATTGATGTAAAAAGGAAATGCAACAACGAAAATAAACAATATGGAGAATATATCAGAGACACGTCCAAGTTCATTGTAAAATATCTTTTGTAAATGGAACAGATTATTACATATACATACTTTTTTTTTTATAAGAACTAAAAAATTGTACATATGACGAGAATGGATCTTCATGATCAATTAATTTTTTATTTTTTTAGATATTTAATAAATCAATTGATTGAGTGATAATTTTTGTAATAAACTTTATTAAAAAATAATCACTAACATCTTTACAGACAAGCAGCCATCAAACCTGCCACGTTCTCAAAATCAATCTTTTCAGTGATATTCTTGGTTTTGATGTTCTCGTCTTGATTTGCAACGAAGATTATTGTTTTAGTCTCTTCTTTCCAACCATATTTCTTGACCCAATGTTTCAACGTTGCATCTGTAAAGAGAGAAACTTTATAAACTTTGTAATCATACAACAATAAAATAAAAACTTTGTATATCTTACCATCCACACCACCAAGCAATTGTGCCAGGAGTCCCCTATCTATCGTTTGAAACGTGATTCCTACAACGTGACACACAAACTTTCTTATCGAATCCTGAAAACCTACAATCCTGTCGCAAAGCTCCGACATAGACAATACCCTGTCCCAAAAATGCTGAAAGTCACATCGTTCCAAGATATCTCCCAAATACATGATCTGACTAATAGGACTCTCCGACATCTAGAGACAACGTAATTGCATGTAAATCTACAATATTTATGCATTTTTATAAAAAGAAAATTATCCGATACACTTCACTGAAACTTACAAGTTTCTCGCTGAGCAAGCACTTGCACAGCACGAAATCGGTGTGCGGTAGATTAGTCAATGCCTTAAGCAATATCTGACATGTAATATCCATATCGAATCGGTGAGGATTTAACTGATAGAGTTTCAGCACAGCCAAATTTGCCTCCAGATCATAAGCATTCTCTCTTGATTGTATTTCCACATATTTCTCTAAACTTGTAAGGTGATCTGGATTGTATCTGAAATCACATTTCTGATAGTAGAGAAGAAAATAATTAAATCAGAATTAAAAACATGTAAACGATCGCGTTGAATTTTAATTCCCATGTACGGCAAGACGCTTGCGAGAAGCAGACATGTCAACATGTGTCATTGGAAAATTTATTCGAGCGTACACTAAATGTCGCATGAAATATGACGAACGCGATACCTTTCGATGCCTTTGAGCATTACAGCCACGGTTTGTCGCATCGCCTCAGCCATTTCTGACAATAAAAAAGTCTTGTACTACAAATTGTTAGAGTGAACGGAACTATTCCGGCCGACACAACCTCAAATTACGGACGAGGACGTCCATAAATATAATTTGAATAGAAACGAAAGTTTCAGCCTTCACCAGGACAAATCAATTATTTTTTTTAGAGAGAGGCATTGGCTGCGTTCAGCAGAGAAAGCAGCTTAGTAAGCGCTTTATGCTGATTGAATTATACTTTTAGATCTAAATTGAGATAGGACTGTTCCTCTAGATTTAAAAATATAATCCAATCAGCGCAAAGCGCTTACTAAGCTGCTTTCTCTGCTGAACGCAGCCATTGCGATTGGCTACCGCGACTGCGGTATTTCTGTAGATAACCAATTCGATAGCCAATCAGGATAGAGTAAAGCTGGATTCTCATGCAAAGCGCTGATTGGATAATGCGTTGTTTAGCGTTGCTTTTTCTTGCTATTTAGACTGAATCCTCATGCAGACACTGGCGCTTTGACACCGAGCGCTGATTGGGTAAAGTGTTGTTTTTACTAGAAACTTTCTAGAAAATTTTAACAAAAACAACACTTTACCCAATCAGCGCTCGGTGTCAAAGCGCCAGTGTCTGCATGAGGATCCAGCCTTAGAAGAGCATTCTGATAGCACACATGCACTCACATCAGCCGGTGCCTTTTCCACTGAACCACCAATCAGAAAATTTTATATTAAATTAACAAATTGATGATGTGGGCTATCAGAACCCAAGATTAACATGTCAATTGTGATAAGAAAAATTGTAAATTAGATTTAAGGATTTGTGAATTGTAGAAATTGTTCTACATTACACAGTATGTATTAAAATTTAAATAAATAATATTAACAAAACAAACAATATTCTTTTGTAATCTATCGTTACCTTTCTACATCACACGTCCTTTCATTTTAACATTGCAAAAAAAATATTAAAAATCGATCTATAGAAGTATAAAAATTAAAATTAATTGGACTATAAAAATTAAAAATAATTGGATTTATAAAATCCTTACTCTTAAAAATATAGTAACATTTCAAAATCTAACTTTTAGATAAAATGTCAAAAAAACATAAGAGATTACATTATCTAAAATTCCAAGAATTTTGCAAGATTTCCGAGAATTGTTGAAATTCCAAAAAATACGATTCCAAGAATTTAGGATTTTAAATCGCAAAACTGAAGTTTTGAAAATTAACAAAGTATCAGGAGAACATAATCGACGAAGAGGTCTATCTATCTAAAATTCCAAGAATTTTCCAGGATTTCCGAGAAYTGTTGAATTTCCAAGAATTGCGATTCCGAGAATTCGAGATTTGAAATCGCGTAATTCAAATTTTAAAAATTAACAAAGTATCAGGAGAACATAATCGACGAAGAGGTCTATCTATCTAAAATTCCAAGAATTTTCCAAGATTTCCGAGAATTGTTGAAATTCCAAGAATTTGGGATTTCAAATCGCAAAACTCAAGTTTTGAAAATGAACAAAGTATCAGGAGAACATAATCGACGAAGAGGTCTATCTATCTAAAATTCCAAGAATTTTCCAGGGTTTCCAAGATTGCACGTCGCTAATTGACTAATTTAATATAAATTTTTCTGATTGGTTGATCTAATGAAAAAATTCTAAAGCTACCTTTACATGGGAGCATCAAGCGTCGATCATTAATTTGCCAATCATAGTCGATTATTCTCTTCATATTCGATTGTGATTGGTCAATTTCTTACGGCTTAAGGCTTCAATCTCATTGTAGACATCGCTTAAAGCGGTGTCTACAATGAGAATTTAAGCCTTAAATCGCAAGAAATTGACCAATTATAGTCGATTATTCTCTTCATATTCGATTGTGATTGGTCAACTTCTTACAACTTGAGGCTTAAAATCTCATTGTAGACATCGCTTAAGTGGAGGGGAAAAATCACGAGCGTGCGTGGGTTCCAAATCGCACCTCTACTCGTAACGCACCGGTTTTTGGAATGACAACAAACCAGAAGGGTGAAAGCATTCGAGTGACGAGGGCCCAAGCCGTAGGCGAGCGTTTAGACGTCGATGTGATCGTTTTCTAAGCTTCTAGTCGTTTCAAGAGTGAACAACGACATTCAGTGAGCATGGCCAAGCATCACCCAGATTTGATCTTTTGTCGCAAACAACCGGGAGTCGGTGAGTTGAGGTTAAGTCTTGCTCCAGTCCGTCAAAACACTTCACAATTATCTTTCTTTTCAGCGATCGGTCGGCTGTGCGAAAAATGCGATGGCAAATGCGTCATCTGCGATTCCTACGTGAGACCGTGTACTCTGGTTAGAATATGCGACGAGTGCAATTATGGTTCTTACCAAGGACGTTGCGTGATATGCGGCGGTCCCGGTGTGTCGGACGCGTATTATTGTAAAGAATGCACGATACAGGAAAAAGACGTAAGAATATCTTTGATTGACTGTGTCTATACATTCCTTATTACAAAATGATATTTTAAATCGTTTTTTAGAGAGATGGCTGTCCCAAGATAGTCAACTTGGGAAGCTCAAAAACAGATCTCTTCTACGAGAGGAAGAAATATGGATTCAAAAGAAGATAGTTACACTTTTGCTATATAGAACTTTTCCTAAATATAACGTTACGAAAGCATCAGGTAATTTATTATTTTTATAAAAATATCATTACAGTGATGACACAACTTCGTTTCGCAATATTATACATAATTGTGAATCTTAATTTTATATTTTAAATTGCGCTCTGTAAGCTTTGACTACAGCAAAGATAAAATTATTCCGACAAAAACATGCTGTAAAAATAAATATTCAACTTGTTACATAACATACTTCATTGTACAAAGTTCCTGTTCTGTAAATTATTTCTGAAAACATTCATGAAGATAGACAAATAAAAGTAAATTTTTCCAAAATGAACTTAGATACGCGAGGTAAATGAATATTCATCATATGTTTGTACAAAATCGAAGCAATAAACGTGTGTGCCTTAATCTATATAATGTAAAATTGCAGTACACATGATATAAAAATACATAAAAATATCAATATCTCTAAAAAAAATATCAAGCTTATGTGAAAATTAGCAGTGGTTCTTCCGTTGGCGGTAACTCTTTTGTTTCTTGTAACTCGACGATCTCTTGTTTTATAATATTCCCTTTCTCATCTATTTCGTCGATAGATATTAAAATATTAGATACAACAGGTACGGACTTATCAGTGCCATTCTCGGTTGTTTCCTCTTCCTGTACGGCTTCCATCTCTTCTTCCTGTACGGCTTCCACCTCTTCTTCCTGTACGGCTTCCACCTCTTCTTCCTGTACGGCTTCTATCTCTTCTTCCGTATTATCCTCAACAATCTGAAAAAAAAAAACGTTACATGATTTTCAATAGAAAAATCTCGAATAGTTATTGTAGGACTCACTTTTATTTCCGTCAACGAGGTAGTTTGATTTAACTCTATTTTATATTTTTTGTCTGGTAAATTCGCTTCTTCGACGGGCGACACGTTTTCTTCGTCCACGGCCTCGTATCGGACCATCTGAAGCCTGTAACACCCGTCTTCATCTTGCGTATAATGGAAGCGTTTATGCCCGGAGGGCAATTGCAATCGATGGGTTTCTATAAGGTGTTTTGTCAACCTGTAACTCTTCCGATATTTAATCGGGCATTCGTGGCAACAGTACCATCGCACCGCTAAACTATGTACTCGTTCTACGTGCCTGTAACATATTTAATCATCAAATAAAGAATAAGTCGTTAATAAAGATCTTTATAATTACCTATCCAAGCTGTAAGCTCCCTTGCACGTGTACAGGCATCCCTCAAAATGACAAAAAAAATTCGGTCCATTAGTATGGACAGTCATGTGAGAATCAAGATCCTGTTGCGACTTGGCAGCGTGCGAGCACAATTGACATGGAAACGTTCTGGTTGACATGTGACGATATCTGACGTGTTTCGCCAAACTCGTCGGCGATTCACAGCTCATATCGCACAGGGTACATTTATAATTGAATACATGGGATCTCATGTGATCGCGCAAAATTCCTTCAGTCGCGTAAAACTTGTTGCAGTGCGAACAACGGAATCCCTGCACTGTAAATTCATGATGTATTTAAAAAAAAACTGTGAAAAAGATGCCAGAATGTATGATAAATTCATTACCATCTAAGGGAATTTGTCGTTGGCAATGTGTGTGGAATTTCGTCTTCGAGGCGAACGTGGCACCGCAGTCCGGGCACGCGACTATCTTCTCTTTGGTATGACATCTCACGTGATCTCGGAGTTTGTACAAACTGGGATATTTGCCATTGCATCCGGTCCATTTGCACTCGACTCCATCCTTGACTCTGTTGCCACGTGGGCAATCTGTCATGTGTACAGTAACGTGATACAAGTACATTTGATAATTCGTGAATAGTTTCAGGCACTCTTCCCATCTACACAAATGTGGAGGTGGAGAATCTATGATGTTCCTCCATTCTGGATCTCTACGACATTTCTGTAAAAAAATAATCTTTAACCTTCAGCGTTTATTTTCTACTAACGTTCCATTGACAATTAATGTCGCTACTTACAGGTAACTTGGTTCTTCCACGAACATTGGATCCAATACACTTCAGCTTGGTGTGATAGGAATGATAATTAATATGCCGTATTATATCGTCAGATACATCGCTCTCATATGGACAATCTTTCCACTGACACACGTAGACTTCGTTGTCGTCTTTCATGCCTATCTGTATGTTCGGTATGTGACTCGAGACATGTCTCAAAAATTGATCCATATGATTGCTGCGAAACGTGCATTCTTTCCACTCGCAGACCAGATTCAGCACCTCGTCCTTCAGTTGTGTCCCTACTTTATGTTTTTTCCTACCGCATTCCGAGACAGAGTCGAATTCCGAATCCGTGTTGTACCAGTCATCGTACTCGACTTCCTCTTGTAGCTTACGCTTGAGGGTCTCCTCTTCGAAATAGGTACAATCTTTCTGCGATTCCACCCAGTTGCTGCAATTGTCCAACTCTATCTTGCTCACTGTCAGCTTTGTTTCTAGATCCGCCATTACGCAAAGATAAATCTTACATTATGTCTCGTACCTGGAACAATGTTTTGGGCATTAGTCGTTGCATTTCAAAAATAATTACCCTCATAAATCCGTACGTACTTTTAAACGTGTCGTTGCGACGCGAAATGGCGACAAAAGAAATTTTGCAGGAATTTTCAAATAAGCGAAATTATTGATTCCTAATCAGTTCCTGACTACTTCACCTCGAAAGCTTCGGCAATGCTGATCCCACGTCTGCCACACAGTACAGTCACAACGTTCGTCGTTTCCGGCAGTCTCACCTCATCAATCGTGGTTGCCGTCGTCCACTCGTCTCGCAGTTGTTCGATCTCGCAAATAAAGTACTCGCTATGCGCCTGCTCTTGTCTCGATCTCTGACACTCCTCCGCGAGTGTCCTCTCATTCGTGGATCTTTCCGGAACGCGCGGGACGTCGCATCGTGCGGGACGTCGCGCTACCACGTCGCCGCCAGCTGCCCCGCAAGCGACCGCAGGGGCACGACCATCTGCGCCCTGTCTTCCGGTTGTTATGCTCGCACTTTGCCCGGCGAAGAGGAGGAAGGGAGGATTTTGGTTCACAGATTCTCGCGAATTTCTCGTCCAGTTTCCCGACAGGTTAAGACCCGTCGCTCACTCTGGCTCATGCCGCGTGGTCTTCAGTCTTCTCCCTTCCCTCCGCTTCGCGTCGCATCTTACATGCTTCGGGGCAACTTCGACCAAGATTTGATTAACTTAATATTTATATTATATATAAATTCAACCAGCGAAATCGCAAAAAATTTCTATGTATATAATTATAACTCGTCGATCTAATCTTTTTTTTGTATATTAAACAGCAGAAATTTTATGATTCTATTCGCATTAACAAAATAGAAGAATCACTTGATATGTTAACTACCGATTAAATTAATCGAAATTTTATCAAAATCACCCTCAAAGATCGAAAAAAATATAGAGATTTCCTTTGTTTGCTCGCGATAAAACACGGAACGATTTACAATTCAATGGAATTATCTGCATTTCAAATCAACACGTTCGATTGGCGCAACATACTTCAGTTGATCTTTCTTCTTTTTTTCGACTTTTGCATGCTTCTTAAAATCTTGTTGATATACGAAATTATTTTTGCAATCTATTGTTCGTTTTTTTCTTGGCGTACAAATATGAATTGTATTAATGTAAATTTATGTGAAGTATCATGGAATACAAGAACAAGATTTTTTTTAAGGTCACGGGAAATGTGGCGTGGCAGTGGTAAGAATATCAGGAAGCCGATCTCTGGAGGCGTTGAAAAAAATGACAAGCATATCCAAGTTGGAACCGAGAAGAGTCTTCCTGCGAAAGATACGCGATCCAGAAACAGGAGAGGTCATCGACAATGGGCTTTGCTTGTGGTTTCCTGGTGCGCGTAATTCTCACCCCCTTAACACGTTCGACTCGACCTGCTCTTATCTTGCTTATAAATTTAAACTCTAGATACTTTTATACTGCTTTGCTTAGAAAATTGACAAATGTTTTTTCGAGAACAATTTTAGAGGATCAAGTGACGATGAAAGAAACGAAGAATCAGAGATACCCAAAAATTTGATTAGAACAATCGTTTCCAGGTCCGCACTCGTTCACCGGCGAGGACTGTGTGGAGTTTCACGTGCACGGCGGACCGGCGATTCTGACGAGGCTGATGCAAGCCCTCTCGAGATTACAGGTGCATCCGGCGCTGCCGGGTGAATTTACCAGACGCGCTTTCTACAATAATAAGCTGGACTTGACGGAAGTGGAAGGTCTGGCCGACTTGATAGAGGCCGAGACCGAGTGCCAGAGGAAGCAGGCGCTATTGCAGGCCGACGGTATTCTGCGCAAACTGTACGACAGCTGGCGGAAAGTGCTTTCGGAATCTGTGGCGAGTATCGAGGCGTACATCGATTTCGGTGAGGAGGACAACATCGAAGGCGACGTGGTACAAATCGCGCACCACGCTCTCAGACAGTTGATGCGGGATCTGGAGGAGCACTTAGCCGACGGCAGGCGGGGCGAAATCCTACGCAACGGAGTGAGAACCGTGATCGTCGGCGAACCCAACGTGGGCAAGAGCAGCCTGCTAAATCATCTGGTGCAACGAAATGCCGCCATCGTCACACCCATCGCCGGTACCACGAGGGACATCATCGAGCTGACCGCGAACATCTCGGGCTATCCCGTGCTGATAGCTGATACCGCCGGTATCACAGAGGACACTGAGGATATCGTCGAAGCCGAGGGTGTTCGTCGAGCAAGAAGTCACGCGGAGAACGCTGATTTCGTGATCGTCGTTGTGGACGCGTTGAAATGTGCAACCAGTGACACGACATATGAAGACTACATACGCGAATATCTGTCGTCACTAGGAATACAGGAGCTACTAGCGAAGATCGGGAGAAAACGTTTTATCGTGATAGCGAATAAAAAAGATTTACTGAAGGATGAAAAGAAACAGCGCCTCGGCGATGCAGTTTTAGTATCTTGCAGAACGGAAGACGGTTTCCAGGACTTGCTGCGATCACTGACAGATCGCTTCAGTAACATGTACGATACAATAAACAATAAAATTAACATTTGCGATCACAATTACGTTACAATGATATTTTGTTTAGATGCGGCAATCCATCTGCGGAGAGTCCGACTATCAGTCAGGCAAGGCACAGAAATCACTTGGCGCAATGCTTGAGGCATCTGCAGAATTACTTTGAATTGTGCGCCAACGAGCGGTACGACGTAGCCATAGCGGCGGAAGAAATCCACAAAGCCATGCGAGAACTCGGAAGGATAACGGGACACGTCAGTACTAATGAAATATTAGATATTATATTCAAAAACTTTTGCATCGGCAAATAAAGCTACTTGTATACAAGAAGCGTATGTTCTTATAAGATACTTTGAAATATTTTAAGTTGCGGAATAATCGCGATCGAATATTCTTTAAATAGAGTAACTAAACTTTTACACGCTACTTGTATTATACATGTATAACAAGCGGACTGAAGATCACAATGCTGAAGATATATGGTACATATTAAAACTATTGTCTTAAAAGATATATGGAGCATCGATTCCGCTGTCTGCTGTGACGAAGAGAGAAAGATTAAAATGTAAATCGGAGTTATCTGTGCGCATATACATATATATCATGTTTTTTTTTTCAAGGTAACATAATCAAGCATGATTACGCAAAACGCGTTGCGGTAACGTGAAGTAAAATGAATGGAAAGGAGGGGGCCTTCATAAGCATCGTATGTTTATTAACAATGTTACACGCACAATCATACATAGAACAACCTTTTGCCTGATTATAAGATATCGATACCCTACGCGTTATACACAAATAGGGCTCCGTTACGTGGTTTCAAGTCGTTATCTGTATGCCATGTCCGTGTTAAGTGTGCTAATTGCATCTCGTTATCATGACGTCATCA
The DNA here is from genome assembly GCA_037157785.1 of Cephalotes varians. NCBI lineage: Eukaryota > Metazoa > Arthropoda > Insecta > Hymenoptera > Formicidae > Cephalotes > Cephalotes varians. Next base: position 414,998 of record JANQDE010000081.1, read on the forward strand.
TAATAACTCTGCTCACTCTCGCAAAAAGGATAATTTAATTTGGCGAAATAACGAAAGTAAAACAACTCGATTGAGGGAAAGAGAAAGAAAAAAAAGAAAAGGAAATAAATCATATACAAAAATTCGCTTTTTATGACTTGAACAATTCCTTATACGTGCTTACAAATTTGTGATATTTGAAATAGAGAAGAACATGTTTCCCTATTAAAAAAAAAAAAAAAAGATTCGAGTTGTTGCGATTGATCATTAAGTGGTATCATTACAAAGTCCATTATGCAACTGTTAATGAAATTTTCCGCTTTTTAATCATATTTATCGCGTTAATTTCATTTTTACAATGACAGCGTCCAAATTTTAACAAATATATCTTTTCCATTATTTGCCCGGTGATTCCTCTATCCATTAAGGATTAATTTCGTATTATTCCTTGCGAATCACCTAGGAAATTTTATGCGCGCAGCGAGAAGTCCCCAACGAATATGTTATTGATATAACATGATCAGTTCATATAAAGAAATCGAATGGCTTATAAATATATATAAAGATTTGGCGGATTCATCACGCAACTTATCACGCATAGGATTCGTCGCTTATCTTTCTGGTGTCATCTTTTTTTTTATATTATATAAATCCGATGTGTAGAATCCTCGGAGAGTAAATTGCTCGTTTGTACAATTGCATAGTTTGAGATCTATCCGAAAGCAAACTGACTCGCGCTGCACGTCCGAGACGTATTTATTACGTCGAAAATCGCGTTTTCATTTTCTATCTATACATGTTCTACTTTCTTCCACCCAATTTTTTTTTAATATATATAAAGCCTTACATTATCGCGCAAGATTGTCCGGTCTCGCAAAGAAACAAAACTTCGTTACACATTTCTCTTTTTCCCTTTTCCCGCGAGACCGGATCGATCATGCGCAACTGTCTCTGTAATCCTTAAATGCTACTAACATTGAAATTTCGTCCAATTCTTACGACGAAAAATTATAGTAGAATTTAAAGATTAATACAAACCTAGTGAACCGCGATTGAGTACATCCGTTAGAGCAAAAACAAATCTAGGAGCGATTAATGAGTGAACTCACGATTAAAAACAAATGAAAGAGAGCTGTTTATTAAATACAAAATATATAACATCCTTTTATATACTGCTTTAAATATAATAATCCAATGTAAATTTTTATCGAACAAATCGGAACGTTATTCGTTAAATACAAAAATATATAACGTTCTTTTTTACATTTCAAATATAATAACGAACATTAATTTTTATCGAGTCGCTAAAGATCATTGAGATCAAGAAAAATTGATGAATGTAATTATATATGGACTACAGATGTAAAATCTAGGTGAAAATCAATTACAATTTATATTTAAACAATATTTACCTCGCTTAAAAGGCAGACTGCTCGATTTAGGGATACGGATACGGATGAACGCAAGCGGTTCAGAAGGTCCCTCATATCGGGGCATATACGAACGAGAAAAAAGAAGCGAAAGAAAGTCTATCGAGGATCGAATCGAAGACTCGTCGACTCCTTCTCTCGTTCCTAAATGATCCACGATCTCTCCCCACATCGAAATAAATATCCACATTCGTCCATTTCTCGCTCCTAGTTCTTTCTCCATCTAATACGTCTTGATACGAGGAAAGAAAAGCGACAAATGATCCTAAAGATCATTTTACGAATCGCTTTGCCCATTTCCATTTTCTTTCTCTTCGATAATATTTTTTCTTTTTTATTTCTTTCTTTTATTAAATAAATTAAAAATTATTTCTTCGAGACTCTCTCACATCTAATTCTTAACGACTAAAGTATTTTCATAAAAGACGAAGGACATGTCTAAAATGTATAAAGGGAGAGTACGATATTTACGATGGATACGTTAAATAAATTAAAATAGAAAGAAAAGAAAAATTATCATGAAAAATGGAAACTGACGAAACGTATTTTCCGGATCGCCTTTGGAACGGGATATGATCTTTGTGAACCAACTAGGAATGAGAGATCGAATGGAAGATGAAAAGTCTTCAATTTGATCCACGATAAGAACTTTTACTTATTCGCTTTTCTTTTCTCGTATTCTCGCTCGTTAAAGACTAAGTTGATAATTAGATTTTTGCGAGCGTCACCCAATAATTCGTTAAACGAGGACAGAATAGCACCGCTGAAATGATACAATCTATTTTAGTAGCTTGCTGATTGTATTCAAGATTAAAAATTTCGGTTCAATTTCGCGAGATCGTTTAGGAAAGTTCCGTGAAGACGTACATCACTCCAATCGTTTTCATTCACTCACTGCAAATTCCGACGAAGTGAAATATCGTCAACGTTTCTCGCACTCGTTGCTTTTTGTAATAGCGCACCAATTTACGCTGCATAAAAGTGGAATGTGCGCGTCAAGATTAATTCCATGCAAAATTTATCAGTTTTGCTTGTGATTTATAATTTTCCCTAAATCATCTTAGAGAAAGCCAATTGTATGCTACGCATACAAAACGAAAAACGCATGTATCAACGCAATTTTAATACCCGCGTAAAATCGTTAAATTTCGGAAAGGTAATCCACCTACTTCTTGTCGAGTAAGGCAGCTCCCTTAGAGAAATTTGAATAAATGATCGCAAGTTGTTACGCGGAAAATATATCGGAAGAGAAACTTAAAAAAATATATAAAGACATCGACTGAAGGCTTCAATGTCGGAGACAATTAAGTCGTGTCGTTCGAAATTGGCTTCGACTCGCGGAAATCTCGAGATAAATTGGTGAACACCTCGGAACCACGACGGTGCATTGCCGTTCTCTGCCGGGATGCCGGCTGCGGTTCCGGTTCCGAGGCACCGGGATCGGCACGCGGATCATCTCTTCCGTATGGAAAGTAAAGGAGACGAGAAACCGGATGTTCCGTCGTCTCGCTCTAGCGAATGTATGTCTATACGCACATACACATTCTATACTTTGCATGTAAGTAATGCCTATTTTCCAAAGATATACGTTATGTGAAACACACACTCTTTCTCGCAATCACTGAATCACGCGGGCGATTCCACCCCTCGTGTCGACTCGCTCGGACCGGTATTCTTTCCATTAATTTTTTTCACCCTTGCCTCCTTGTCGCGTTTCTATGATCCCTTGACCGTATTCCTCTCGTTTTCGTAGATTTTGTACTCTGTGTACGCACACACATACACATACACATACACATACACACACACACACACACATATACGCGTGTCAAAACATTACAGAAACGCGCCGCCGCCGAAAATCGCGATGTCGTTCTTCGAAGGAGGTGTGCATACACGATTTCGCTTTTGTAATTTCGCATCTCTTTCCCCACCGATCTTCCGCCGGAAAATTAAAATTCGATCGTGTTGGCAACGTCGATTAATACCAATCAATTCTGGATACCGATCAATCCACAGATGATCCAAGAAGATCCTTAGCGATATTCTAAGGATACTTTACATTCAATTTCGATTTAATATATTGATAAAATTGGAAGTTCTCTCCCTGCATTTTCCTAGAAAAGAAAATATATACAATCGTAGTCGGTATTAATCAACGTTGCTCTCGGCCCTAACGCTTATAATGCTAACAAATCTCTCGCTCTCTCTCATTCTCTCTCTCTCTCCTTACTGTGCCACTTTTACACAGCACTATGTACAAAAGAATAATACTACTTACAGATTACAACGGTTTACCGTGAAATTCCTGAACCATCGCAACTCAAAATGGCGTATGCACACGCAGATATATGTATAATTTCACAAGAAAAAAAAAAAAAAAGATTTCGAAAGTAAAAATAAACGTCGATTGTAAGAAAACTAAGAATTATGTTCGTTGGTGCTACACCAAACATATTTGCCGTAAATCATTCCTCGAGAATCGACCTACGGCCGCGATTAGCTAATTCCGATCCCTTCTTCCACAATAAGGAAATACGTCGAATCGGAATTACGATCAAAATGAAGTTTAAATGAATTTAGAAGTAGAAATCCAAACGAATCTAGAAACGCGACGGAATCGGCCTCGCAGGGATCCCCGCGTTTCTAAATTTATTCGACGGACCAAAGGGATATGTCACGATCCGTGAAATGCAACGGCTGAGACGACTGGATTGGAAGTTCTTTTTCGACTTTCTCGATCGAGCCGTCCCGCCGCCCGACGCGCCTCGCGTGTGTTCTTCTATTGTGTATTCGCGATGTTACTCTTTTTCATTTAGTATAAAAAGTCTCATCCGGTGACACGTCGATTGATACGTAGACAAATCCGAAATTCGATACGCTCTCGACCTATACCTTAGACTCGACATGCGTACTTTAATGAGGAATCCTTAACGATTAATCCTTACACGCGTATTAATATGTGATGCTTATGAGTTTATGAGCTACCTATACTAAAGGAAAAAACATACACCACTGAAAGATTATATTTCCTTATATCCGCGATCACGCGTTATTAGCTACACTTGGATCGCCGCGCAAAGCTACTTTTTTTTTGTCTTTTTTTCCTCTTTTTGCATTGTGCATACGCTTAGTGGAGATGTAATGTTTCGCGGTAAATGGGAGGAAAATTCGAACGATACGCATCGCTCTACGATAATAAAAATCGCTACACGACTTTACCTCGCTTACGATTTCTTCATCCTCCTCTCCCCTATTTCATATAATCTCTTTCTCTCTTACGCACTCATCTCAGACATCATTACACCGCCACCCCATATACAAATGGTGAAGCACATTAAAAACATAGCGGTAAGCTAAGTATTATGTAAGTATTGGAAAACTTCCACTAATTCTATGCAAAGTATAGCTTGTAGAATATCATTCATTAAAACTAGAACTTACACAATAATCGAAAAGAGAGAGAAGAATTCTACCTCGTCCGTACCGCGGGGCAATATTCTTTTCTCTGTTCTCTTTCTTTTTATCTTCTCTCTCTTTCTCTCTGTCGAAGCGCCGCTCCGTTTTCCGCGTTCGAACACTCCTGCCTCTTTCGCGCGATCCGTGCGCGTGACTCGGAAAAATTAATTCAATCAAAACGGGACGCCACCGTCTTGATCGCGCACAGCGGTCGTGATTTACAACTTCGTAAATAGCATGTCCTTGTATATCATCTCAATCTGCAGATTCACGCTATAGAATACATTACATCATAAAATTACAGTTGAGCTCAACTCACTATGCCCTGCCGTGTCACTCGCACGAGGGAAATAAGCCAAAATCATCCTGCTTTCCCTCGTTTGCTGTGAAATGCATCCTTTTAAATGTACGTGTGCATTATCAACGAGAACGTCGATATATCGTCTGCGTAAATTTGCCAAAGTATCGTTTGCCCGATCGTGTCCGAATGTATTTTCTTAGATTGGCTAAAATTTATTTCAAACTGGATCAAAAATTGAAATAAGTTTTACCATATCCTTTGCGATTGGTGCAAGTAAGATAATTTGACAAACCTCGCGTGCACGTGAATATCTGCGAAACGCTCGACACAACGATAAATAATCGACTCGACGCATCAACTCGTCTCTCGGATCAACAAATAATTTCTACATGAAAGAATGAATAGAAACGAGTTCTAGCTTACAAACTTTATCCAGCATCCACGAATTATAGGAAGTGTGATCATTTGTTCCCAAGTTTCGGTGTAGTATTTAACAAAAAAATTTAAAGTAAAGATCTGACGGTTTTACTTGTTGAATCGCGGTGGTCTCCTCAATCGTGTTATCAGCTCCGTCCTGACAGTTCTGGCGAAATTCGGCGTGGCGAACTGATCGGTCACGATTGTACTCTGAAGACTCTGTATGAATATGGACGAGTCCTGTATCTGACCTACACTTGCTGCTGCTGCCGCCGCTGCTGCCTGATATTGATACTGGCTACTAGTAATATCGGCGGTCGGGTAGTGACTCGGTTGTACGAACTGCGGCGGATTCTCATACGGTGGATATGGGATCGAACTCTCCGCGGAGAACTGCGGTATCACCGGATTGACATTGACCGGCGTGGTGGGGTAACTTCCCGGGTCGTAGGTCTGATACTGGTTCAGCTGGCTGATCTGTGGGGTGTTAAACGGCGGTGACTGCGGATACTGCGCAGCGGTCTCAGAAAACAGCACGTTTGCAACCGTCGGTTGCGGGAAGGCTTCCGGTCTCGGATATGGTGGGATGTTGGACGTCACCCCGCTACTCAGATTCTGCACGCTTGGTATACCGGTGATCGGCGAGCTGCCATATCCGTGAAACGTGGTCTGCGAACGGCCGGTGTGATCGCCCAGATCTTTCATGCCACCGCTCTGCAGTGAACTAATGTTGAGCTTGGACTTACCACCGCTACCGACGCCGATACCACCACCACCGCTACTACCACCACCACTACCACCACTGATGCCGCCGCCGATTGTCTCGTTACCCTGCTTGATACGTGCATCCGTTAATAGCGGATGTCGTACGTTAACGATGCTCTGCGGGGCGCGCAGTGGCGGAAAGTTAATCGGTGCCATTTTCGGTGGTATCGAGCTCTGCTGCTGTTCCAATGTCTTGCGCCCAATTGCAAACGCGCTATTGTCGTTCCTCTGACAAGAACCAGACTGCGGACTATACGTGCTGGACGGCGTGTAGGTCTCTCTGTGCATGACCGGCGTCGACGACTGCTGCGTCGCAAACCTCAACGGCAAATTGGCGGTCATTGACCCAGTGATGCCGGTGCTCCTGTAATTCGTACTGTTCGCAGACATTGGTTCCTTGTAATCCAATTGGATCGGATAATTCTTGATGCTTGAATCCGTTTCATTTGAAAATTTCTTCGAAGCGGTATAATCCTGTGGATTTTTCATCGAATTCGCGGTGCTATTTATACAGGTACTGACAGGCCGTGCGCTACCGAAAGTGGAACTGCTGGATTGTTTCATGGTAACGATTGATGCGCTTTTCGTTATGTTGTGCGATTCGCTCGAGGACTTCAGAATATCATTATTACCGTCATGCTTTTTTATCGACGAGTTAATTTTGCTAGCGGCAATCGAGCTTTCGGATGTTGTGATGGTGTGCAACGTAGCATCTTTGTTGCTTACTGTGGTGCTTATTACTTTGACAGGTAACTTGGACGTTCTATTCTTACTTCCCACGTTCTGTCCACCTTTTCCTTTGTTGGAAATCTGATTGTTGGCCGGTAATACTTTGATGTCCATATTATTGTTCTGATTATTAGATGCCAGATTGTGGGGCTTGCAGGTGACAGCTGGCAGGAGCAAAGCGCTGGCTCACTTCTTGGTCATGATTTTCAGATATTCCAGAGCATTTTGAGCAGCACTGGCTTGAGCATCTTTACTAGTCGCACCGCAACCATAGCAAACTGCTACTGGCAGGGTAGACAGTTGCACAAGGCACTGAAACTTACCTAGAAGAATAATATAAGAATAATATAATGCTTAAATTACAGCTGTAGCATTATTCAATTTTTATCTTTTCAACATATGCAATTAATTGCGCAATCTTGATAAAAATTTACGTTATGACTTATGATAACATGTGATATTAAGAGGTCATAGATATCATCTAGACACTGTGAACTTAGATAAAATTATATGCTTATATGCTCAATCCACAAGCAAGAGCACACAATCTGCAATATGGCAGATGGCTTTAACATTAGCAATATGGCTTTAACATCAACTAAAAAAGCCCTTAGAAAAGAAATCAAGAATATTCTTAAAAACATTAGCTTGGAAGAAAGAAAGGAACAATCTGCAAATGTGTTTACAAAGGTGAGTTTGGGAAAAATTAATAAATCAATAATCTCCAGAGATTTATTGAGGAGGTTATGTTCTGATGAAAAAGCAAGCTATATAAATCAATTATAACATAATAATATCAATATTATTTATTATCGCATTATTTATAGTTATGTTTATTGAAGCAATATCAAAATAGCAAGAGAATTTCTTTGTATTTGAGTACTAAAGATGAAATCGACACTTTGCCCATTTTGAAACATATATTTGATATGGGAAAAGAGGCATTTGTACCACAATATCATGGAAAAACTATGGAAATGGTAAAACTAAGATCAATGGAGGATTATGAGACATTGCCACTAACAAAATGGAATATTAAACAACCAAGACCTACTGAATATCGTGACAATGCTTTAGAAACAGGTGAACTCTAAAACTAAATAAAAAGAAAAAACAAACGATTGTGTAATAAACTTTGTAAAATTTATTATTTGATAATTTGATTGATTTTAACCGTGTACTTTATGTATGTGTATATATATGTGTATATGTATGTATAATTCTCTATCATAGGAGGATTAGATTTAATAATTTTACCGGGTGTTGCTTTCACAGTGAATGGTGAGTTTTGCTCAATAAATATTACACATTTTGTAATCCTGCATGTAATTGTTTTATCTTCATTATTGATTAGGAAAACGTTTGGGACATGGAATGGGTTACTATGACAAGTACTTAAAAAAATGTTTTCAAAGACAAAACATAAAGCCATATCTAATTGCAGTAGGATTTAAAGAACAAATACAAAAAGACATTCCTACTAATGAAAATGATGTACCTGTTGATATTGTACTTACTGGATAATAAATAATATAATGAAAAAAATAATAATAATTTTATTTCATGTAGCCCAATTCTAAAATAAAATCTTTTTTATATTATATATACACTGATCAACTTACCGCTGATAGATTTCTCTTCAATATCAACATAGGTTACTTCAAACTGCTGCTCCGACGCAATTTCTTGTAAAAATTGTACCAAATTTACATCCCCATCATTGAAACAAGTATTCTGAAACAAAATTTGAATGACTTGCACGCAATCGATTCCAGTTTACTTCGATCGTAAAGACAAATAAATTTCTTTTTGGTTTTAAAAGCAAGAGAACAATTATAACATTTATTCTTCAATTCGCTTTATCATCAACTTGAATACAAACCTGCAGTTGAAAAAGCTTAGCACCTGAGGATGACTTGAGACTCTTGTGAAATTTCGAAACTTGGATACTATGTATTGTTGTCAGTGTCGAAATTTTGCTACCTTTCAGATCGGCATAACGGGCGCTCATGTTTGCGTTTCTTTGCACAATCTATAATGGACAATTAATATACATAAAAATTTCTTATTAAATACGTTACAAATGCTTTATTAACAGCTACTTCACATTTATATAAAAACTTAAATGAAGTGGATATGACCCAAGCACAATACAATTACTTTCAAGAAAAAATATATACAATTACAGAAGTTGCACATTCAAATACTGTTTTGTCTGAATAATGGTCCGTTATAGATTTAAACAGATCGGAAAGATAGCTCTTATTATACCGAGTGGCATGAAAGCCAAAATCACTTCCACTTCTCTAAATACACACACTTTTATACACACATACACCCACACGCACATACATATATGCACAGATATCTTTCGATTTAAAATATCATTAATTAATCATTTATAATCATCACATGTCACAGTCATTGCAGGATTTTTATTTTTCTGATTATACATCATGTCTTAGTTATTTTTCTTTTTTCAAAATATTATAAATTTCAAAGGACAATAAAAGTTATTAGGCCTGCTCTTTTTAACTTTAACTTCTTGCACAGTAGAGAGAGAGAAATGAACTGAAGAAGTTTACTTAAAAAGAACAGGACTTTAATTAACAAAATGGGAACACAAATTCTTACCTCATCTTCATCCACACTGGGAGCTTGATTATTCATATCATGTAAAGCTTGCCACATCTTATGAGCGGCATGCCTCTTTGCAACTTTTTTACTTTTTCCTTGACCGACCTCGCGATATTTTAGGATTGAACAGACAATAGTGAACTGTCTCTCGTGAGGTAAACCTTCTTCACCTTCCATCGTGTACTTTGGAGGTGGCCAGTGGCGCGACATACACATTTCTTGTAAAGCTCCGATTGGGTTGTTTACTATTTTTTCCTCTCCATATGTCTGTAGTTCTTGTAAATTTTGTGAGCTGTATAAAAAAAAAGTTTATAAGATTATTTCATACTGCATATGATTTGAAATAAGTTAAGCGCAATTCATGTTAAATATGATTCACGTTGATATGCTTACTCGGGTAAACTATTTGGAAGTGGAGATTCCACACCTTCGGTGTTCACTCCAATTAATTTATCCAGCACAGCTTTTGCAGCAGCATGTTTTGCTTCTTTCTTGGACCTACCAGTCCCCATTGCTGAAACAATTGGATCTGTTTCTGAATAGTTATGCACTTATCAATCGATAGCACATTGTGATTCGTGCAAGAACAGATGCATAACGAATTATACGAACCAACGACGTCAGCGACAGTGACTCTATATCGAAACGTAGGCTCATGAATAGCTCCCTCGATTTGGACCAGTTCATACTTGGGTATTGTGCCTCTACGGGAAAGTAATTCCTGAAGAACGGAAACAGGTGTTTTGCTGGGTAACGACTTCATTTCCAAACGTGCCGCCTCGTGTAATGGTAGTTTCTCTAACATCATGGCGTGTAATGTTACGCGAACTCTATTACGACGATTGACATTATTTGAATGATTAGGAACGCCACCCACTCCAGGCATCATATTAGGCCCGACCTGTGGTGGTTGATGCAATTCCTCCATTGTAATGTTCTGAAATCACAAGTGTTATGAAGCAGTAACCTTCCTCCAATGTCAAAGTGACTGGCAAGATGATACACAAGACTTGAGTCGTGACGTAAAGTGTAGAACTTAACGACATTTTTTTCCTTCTCATTTGCCTTGCAAAAACGTAAAGATAACATTCAAGAATTTTAGAACAAGACTTATCTCGCGTCTTTACATCTGTATTTATCTTATTGAGCAATGACATCGCATAGGGATCAATTAGCGCGCTCGTGCGCCCTTAATGATTTCGTCCTCGGCTATCCTTCTATAAATATCGAAATTGCGGCGCTTACACCGAATTTTCGGCCATTGTAAAGCGGCAATAACGCACCGTCCATTAATCCGCGATCGAACGTCCCGACGAACGATGAAGCCGAGACATCGCATCAAACGCGACAGAGTCGCGAATCTCACCGATGCGGTCGATGGTGTATCGAAACCGCGAGGGAGACCGGCATGGCCGCCATGATTGTTATAAAACCCATCGATTGACCGTAACGGAAATACGCGTGGAACTCGCCAGGGACGAGGTGTCGTCGCGGGTCAAACGCGCGTACGGCGTGAATGCGGTGTCGTTTCGCGGCGACAACGACGACGACGACGATGACTCGATTCTCAGAGTAACGGTCGTCGTCGTCGCCGACCGGTTGTTACACGTATGTATACGTGTATGTCTGTACGTACGTGTGTAGGTATCGTCCGCTACGCGATTCGATTTCGCAGGGCAAAGTCACCGGGGGGACAAACACGCGTCCTTCGCACTTACAATTTTCGGGGAGACGTAGCTGCGTGGAAAAAATGTTCAGCCGGCTCCTCGTCAGGCCAATTCCTATGCGAAAAGCGAATCCCGCTTTTTGTGATCGATCCAAGTCTCACAAAAAGCTTGATCCGTTTAACGACAGAAAAATGGTTCACTGGTTAGCGGAGAATCCCTTCCTCGTTCGTAGCTCTACGATATCTGTGAGGGTGCCCATGACCGTTGTATGCGTGCGCCGCCAATGTGTCTTTGGCGTACGCGCGCGCATCTCCCGTTTGCGCAGGCGCGTACCTGCATTACCGACACTCGGTAATACAGACGCTCGGTCGGTAATCGCACCGCTTGCACGGACGTTCGCAATCCCGATTGGCGCACGTCCGTAGCGCGACGGCCAATCGCTCGCCAAGTTCATTGGTCTGTTTTTTTATGATGGAACCGGTGTACACTTCTTGCACTTGAAATGAAATAAATATATATTTGAAGTTTAGTGAAAGCGAGATAAAAAGCTTTACGGTACAGTGCGACACAAAAAACTCATGTGACATCTAAACATTTGACAGCGCTACGGACGTGAATGGGGCGAGGATCATATAATAGAGAAAGAAAATTTTTTGTGCGGTATAATCAGAGAAATGGCTCCGAAGAATTTTTTCTTAGTACTTTTATGTCGACACGCACGTATTAATTAATTAYAGGCGGTACGCAGGCAGGGAACGTGCCATGTCTCCATTATTGCTACGTTAATGGCGCCACTTTTTTTTCCTCTGCGTCACTTGGTCGGATTCGCTTGGACTCGCGTTGCTCTGTTCCGTATGCGAGCTGGCGCGGCCCGCTTGTCCTCGAGTGACAATAAATCGGGATCGTTTACGCGGATAGTGCAATTATGGGCCGCTACAGGAGGTAAGCGACACGGATGATACGGCATTGGTGTACGCGAGGCGAGACGAGTCGGGTCGGGAGCGCTACCTATTCTATTCGCGACTCGGGGAAACCACTTGCGGCGTGAAAGGCTCGCCTTTCTGTCACAAAAGTCGAATCATTCGATATTTCTGTAATTTCTTATGCGATACATGCTGCGCGATGATTATCTTCGCTAATGTACCGGGTGCAGACCCGCGAACGAATATCTCGACTCGATTTTCTTCTAGCCGATTTCTCGGTTAACGCTATGAATCGAGACTTCAACATCTGATTGCATATGTTTATTTCAGTCGTAGTCGCGACAGGGACAGGCGACGCAGATCGCGCACTCGCTCGCGGAGTAGATCACCGCGCGACAGGAGGAGCTGGGGCGGCAGCGGAGGACGCGACAGACCCTCCAGCAGTCGCAACAGTCGCGGGCAACCGGGCGCGAACCTGAGGAAACCGCGATGGGATCTCAGTCGACTGGAACCCTTCAAGAAAGATTTCTATATTCCGCACAGTGCGGTACAGAATCGTGATCCGCGTGTCGTAGAACAATACAGGGCCGAGAAGGAAATCACTCTTAGAGGCAAAAACATTCCGAATCCTGTTTTTGACTTCGATGAGGCAGGTTTCCCGGATTATGTCCTAAGAGAAATTAAGTAAGCAATGAATGTTATAAAGGATAAGTTTTGATCTTATAGTTGTGATAAATTTTTTATAACTTATTTGTATTTTGCATTGTAGAAGACAAGGTTTTAGCGAACCTACGTCGATCCAAGCACAAGGATGGCCTATTGCGCTGAGTGGACGGGACATGGTGGGCATTGCGTCTACAGGATCTGGGAAAACTTTATCTTATATACTACCTGCGATAGTTCATATCAATAGTCAACCGAAATTAAGTCGCAAAGACGGACCTATTGCTTTAGTATTGGCTCCTACACGAGAGCTTGCCCAACAGATTCAGCAGGTTGCTGATGATTTTGGGCACTCGTCAGGCATCAGAAATACATGCCTATATGGTGGAGCGCCGAAGGGTGCTCAAGCCAGAGATCTAGATGGGGGTGTAGAAATAGTCATCGCTACACCCGGTAGATTACTAGACTTTCTTGAATCCGGGAAGACAAATCTGAAAAGATGTACATATTTGGTATTAGATGAAGCTGACAGAATGTTGGACATGGGATTTGAGCCACAAATCAGAAAGATTATAGAACAAATTAGACCAGACAGACAAACGTTAATGTGGTCAGCCACATGGCCTAAGGAAGTAAAAAACTTAGCCGAAGATTTTCTTAAAGATTATGCCCAAATCAATGTTGGTTCTTTGCAACTTTCAGCAAATCATAATATATTGCAAATAATTGATGTTTGTCAGGACTATGAAAAAGAGAATAAGTGAGTATAAGAATTTTAAGCGATTCCGACTTGTTTAATTATAACAGTTATTAGCAATAATTAACAGTTATTGTCAGTGCAAAAAAAAGCCATCTCTCATGTTACATTTTTATAGATTAAGTACTCTATTGAAAGAGATAATGGCAGAAAGTGAAAATAAAACTATAGTATTTATCGAAACGAAGCGTAGAGTGGATGAGATAACAAGAAAAATGAAACGCGATGGTTGGCCGGCCGTTTGCATTCATGGTGACAAGACACAGCAAGAACGAGATTGGGTTTTACAAGGTATTTATAAATACTAATTATCTTTTGTTGAGAATTTTGTTATGCTAAAAATGTAACAACACAAGCTTGCAAGTATGTATGTATATCTAATTTTTAGATTTCAGATCAGGCAAAGCACCAATCCTTGTTGCAACAGATGTTGCTGCACGTGGTCTTGGTAAGTCATTTGAATTTTTCGATTATTCATGACGCAACAATGTTGTATATTATCAGTCAGTTTTTCCTGCAACACGGAAAACAAACTGTATAATATTCACGGTATTAATTTTACCCCAAAATTATCAATTTTTTTTTCTCTTTTTTACAATGCTCTATTCTGATCGAAAATTTAACAAATCTTGATTGCACTGTAATGTTCCGTTAAAAGCTGAAAGATATAAGCAGTTCACGTACAAATATTTCTTAAATTGTGAGGATCTTAAAAGTATAATTTTATGAAGTTGGAGTATATGTAAGTTAATCTTGTATAGCTCTTAATGACATTAGATAAATCAAGTCTCGTATATATGTAGAGACTAACAGAAACCAAATATTTCCGTCCAAGTTTTGTTGCATAAGAACTAACCTTGGCTTAACTTAATTTATATCTCATTTATTAAATGCATTATGTGCAATGCTGTCGATTGCAACAAACATTATATGTAAATTTAGGTCTTTTTTTACAAACGGGACATTACAATTTTAACGCGTTGTAAGTTTAAAGTCAGCAAGAATGTAGGAAAGGAATAGGGCAAAAAAAAAAAACAAAAAGCATATTGAAACAGGATGGTTGGATACCATACAGCTAACGCGGTTGGATCTTTGTTTGTATTGCAGAGGCACATTGCGCGCAGGCCCACGCTGGGTAATGCAAAGCATGTCGGGGGTGCCCGCCGCCGCTCTTTGTTCGGTGGTGCACTGGTTTGCATTGTCTGCGCTGGCCGCGACGCCGTGCCTCTATCCGTCCGTCCGTCAATCGCGTGTGAAGGGCCAAGTCCGGGCCAAATCGGGATCTACTACTACTACTACTACTTTACCTACCTACCTACATACTGGATATCAGTCCTACTGCGCTGCGCTGTACGCCATCCGGGCTGGCTGGCCAGGTCGTTGTTGCCAGAATAGAGTCCCCTGCGCTGGCACGCTCAAGCTAATCAGACAACCAACAACGTTGGTCCGTTGAGGCGGTGGCATGTGATAGCAGATATGCCAGAGCCTCTCTTAGCGCGCCCTGCGCCCTGCGCCTGTAGCGACAGAGTGGCGGAGGCAGTAGCTGGAGCGAGCGCAAATAGCCAGGCCCTGCCCGTACGTTGCTAGCGAAACACTCGCCCACTGCCTAATATTTTAGTATTACATAGTTCAAATTTGATTAATTGACATACATATACATACACACATACATCACACATAAATCTGCATACGCGTATATATAAATACATACGTATATGTATGTATGTATACATGAATCTGTCTGCTCTTATGATTATTACTAACTTATGGATTACGGGTAATGTTTGTCAAAACTAAATTAACTAGTGTCTGTATGTATATGTATATGTTACATATATATATATACGTGTATAAATGCGTACATTCACAAATTTACCACTTTAAACTATATGCATTTTCTGATCCTTTTTTCCTTTTAATCCTTCTGATAATTACATATATCAGTCGCACTTCATCATACTAACTAATTATATGAACTTGTTATGCAATGATTCTGATCTTTCTAATTATCATATTATGTAAAAAAAATTTAAATACATTTCTTATTTTTTATTTCTTCAACAATAAAATAAAGATATTCGCTGTCGCGATATTTAAAAAAGAAAGATCAGGATCGTTCTCGGTTCAACGATTTGTTTTTACTTCTTGTTCATAAAACATATCACTTATTAAAAAAGGATGATATCACACCAAGAAATTGCTTTTTAATAGAATTTTTTATATCGAATATTTTTTTTGTAATCGTTAGTGCAAAAAAAGAAGTAACGCGACAGTTCGGATTATTAGTTTCTCGGAGAACGTATATTAAACATTATAATTTATTACAATATATATCATCCGGTAATATTCCATTCATACTCGACTCGCAATGTTTCACAATCCTTGCGACACTACTACTTTCTTAACCCATGTCTGTCCTCGACGCTGGAATTCTACGAAGATCCGGCTGGTCTAATGCCAACTCTTAATTTCAGACGTTGAAGACGTCAAGTTTGTCATCAATTTTGACTACCCCTCCTGTTCTGAGGATTATGTCCATCGTATCGGTCGTACCGGCCGCCGACAGAAAACCGGCACGGCCTATACCTTCTTCACACCTAACAATGCCAACAAGGCTAATGATCTTATACAAGTGCTGAAGGAAGCGAATCAAGTGATAAATCCGAAGCTGTTGGAACTCGCCGACAATAAAGCTGGCGGCTATGGCAGAAACAGAGGTATCTCTAAAACATTTGCTGAAAGATCGTACAAAATTCATTCGTGTAAAGATTAAATCATTGGCATTGGCAGGTGGAAGAAATCGATGGCGATCACGAGGTGGAGGAGGAGGCGGAGGCGGTCGTAATGGAAAAGAACGCAGTTACTCGCGAAGCAGAAGTCGAAGCTACAGCAGAGAACGCAACGGCCGTCGACGAAGTTACAGTCGTAGCTATTCGCGGAGTCGTAGCCCCGTCAGCAATCGTAACGGTAAATCGTTATGCTATCCGAAGAACTGTTGATTTCGCGGAGCGATCGATACTAACGAAAAATCATTTCTCTTCAGAAGTTATCGGCAAGAGTTATTGGAGTAGCGAGAGATGATCTTCCAGCGGCGGATAAAGAATGTATATGTTAGAACGCAGGTAATTTTTTTCTTTTTTTTTTATCTTCAGGAACGAAATTATAATGAACTGTGTTTCAACGAGACATTCGTTATTCGCGAGAAACGACACCTCTATACCGAATTCGATAGAACGCTATTATTATAAATTTGCACCAACACGCACCGCGTGTACTTTGCCGAATTTGGCAGTCTGATTCTCATTGTGCGATATAATCGATAGTTTGCTAACCATGTTTACACGAATTTTTAATTCAATTGTCAGAGTCAGTAATACTGACCGCCGCTATTTTATGTAACAGAAACTTTTAACACGGATGCGCTTGCAAGGATACTGGAACAGAGATTTTACTTATATATTTGCTAGTGATAGAAGTGGTGAAATGTGCTATCTTATCTCTTTTACTTCCTTTTGCATCCCTATGCTGTAGCTAATTACTTCCTTTTCAAGCATTATCAATATATACATCGGTCTATAGATTAGGTAAATTATAGATTATGTAAATCCATTACAGCGCAAACTACCATTTATACATTTTTATAATGCTAATTCTAACATTAATCTTTACACATTCATCTGGTAATAAAAAAAGGTCTAGACTGAAGTGAACGAATGATGTATAAATCTAATTATTATGCAAATTAGACTTCCAGTGTATAACGGTGTTTAATTAGTATACATTTATAGATTATAATAAATTATAGATGTCTCTAGTGCGCTTATTTGTAATTTATCCGTCTGTATTTAGGCAATTGATAGTAACACTCCTCAATGTACAGTATTTCAACAACGTGATAAATAAATTCATAAACGTCTACATTATTTCGTATTCTAATGTATGCACTTCCGCGGGATTTGTTCAACTTTCCCCAACGATCCCCATATTGCATCAGTCACTTACCTATAATGAACTTGGCGACGATATCTGTAAATTATATGCATCAATGATTTAGCAAAAGAATAAATCGTTGATATAAAAAAAAAGATGAAAATTATAATCATCGTGTGCTTCGTTAATTATCGCTATAAACCTTTCTAGGAAAGTGATAACCAAAGTGACTCACGTGTAGGGTCGGTTTTTCGCCTCTGTTCTGTTTAATTTAATTTTTATCTTAATTACAGTGTAGTACTTAAAGATCTTAATGGTAATTTTAGAATACCGAATTCCATTTATCCTTTCAACTCGGTGCGTCAATCTCGGTTCGCTTTGCGGATGGCCGATACTTTGCAGCCATGTGGTACGACAGAAATGATTATTACTCGACCAATATATAAGGTGTAACCGATGTAATTGACGAGCTAATGAGTTCATTGGGAAGATTTCTTCTTCTCTTTCATCATTTTTTTTTTATCGGACTATGTGCCACGATACAAATTTATTATGTTACACATCTTGGAATATCGTGCGCTTAATGCACTCACGAATCACAAACATGCAATATCTTTCTTACGTCCTCGAGACGAGTGCTCGCTCGAGTCGATTGTTCCGCCGCTTTCGCCGGGGAAGTTTACAATCTTTGCGATTATTGTGGACAACGTACAATATCCGCTCGTTGATACTTATCCGAGGAGAGCGCGGTTTTTTAAAGGATTAATCGAGATGGGGAAAAAGGTGACTGACATCGAACGATTCGATTACGGGGAGGTCCTCCGCAGTCTCGACCGAAAGTTTGGGTTGCACATTCGAATCGATTAAAAGACACAGTAAATTTCTAAAGTATTCTATATATTAACCATCGCGTTTCAATTAAATTTATAATTGAAGTTTATAATTCAGCGTAAAAATTTACTGTGCCTGTCAACTTCAGTATATTGGCCGATTCATGTCCGAAAGGATGCGCCGTACTTTTAGCCGAGGCCGCTCGCGGATTCGCTCGCCGTTTGGATTGTAAGAAAACACACTACCGATGTTCTAATCGTAAATGTTAACGTCGAAATACGATTTTCCCATCGGGCTGTAGCCTCGCGATGTAACGTGCCGCGGATAACGTAATTTCCTCGTGATACATACATGGATATTTGTACGTGTGCGCACACACGTATAACAAGCTCCTCGCATGAATTAGGGTAAAGGAGGGATTTATTTTTTTTTTTTTACAGGGCTCAGCATGCTTCGTTCACATATATTACAACGTACGCATATAACAATAACATTAAAACCCTTTTAGGTATGTCTTCGGACATGGGAGAGAGAGAGCTATGGCGCGCTTATAATTATATCCGCGATACAACAGGATCGTACTTTGTGTGCGTGCGAGGGTCATATATTCATGTATATGTGTATAAGTTCGTGTGTATGTGTGTCTATGGTGAGACACTATGTGTTCTTCGGTGTGCGGATCGATCTCGCCTGGATCGAAGTGACTCCAAGCAAGCAAGTGACAAGTGTGAGGGTGAAGGTGAAAATTTTACACGGTCGTCCTTAACTTCCGGTCACCGTGTATCCTCCTCAGCGAATGCTATATACTTCCGATCTCTATTCCAAAATCTTTGATCTCTTTTCAGCATTACAACGCTGAGATTGAGGAGGATCTGTCGGTGACACGTGTGCCTGCGCGTGCGTGCAGCAGATTCCATGAAATCTATAATTAAATGTCAGTCAATCATCCACAGCGGTTAAGATAGTCGGAAGTTTCATCTTCAAAACCCAAGGAGCAATGGCTTCTTGAAGCGGGAAAGCGATGGGAGACGATACAACGAGTTGGAAACAGTTCTCGGTTGTCAAAATTAAACATGCAAATCGAATCCAATCCCTTCAACGCAAACCACAAGCCAAACGTAGTTGAAGAAGAAAGTTTTTGGATAAAAGAAAATCTTCGGAGAAAAGAAAGATGTTTCTCCTCGCTCGTTACAGCTGCTCTACAGTTGTAATGTGTTAAGAGATCCCAATAATTTTACGCGCAAAATGATATAATCTCTCGATCGTCTTCTCTTGTGACTCGCGTGAGTGGAAACGAAGCGAAATATCCCGAAATATGTCGAAATTGTTTTTCTCTTTTCAAGAATAGTGCGAAAGATTTCACGCAGATCATCCTATTAACGATCCTTGGTAGCCCCGCGAGAGATTTCGTAGCTATTTAAGTTTGTTAATTCGGACCGTGCGATGCCGAGCATCGGATGAACTTCGTTATACAGACACCTGTGTGCGAATACGCTATCGAGGAGCTCGTTTAACACATCTTTGGGCACCGGAATTTACTATATGTATAACTGACGAGGCGCAGGACAATGCGCAATCTATCGCCGATCTCTACGTGTAATCGTTTCGCAAATACTGGCTTTGTGTCCCTTTAAGTCTCTTACGTAGACACATATGGAGAGACATCTCTAAATATATATGCGCCCACTCTCGGAAGCTTCGCGCGGAAGTCGATAATACCATGTTTATCGCGAAAATCATATGTCCACGCGTACTATATCCAAACCACACACACGTAGACGATACAGATAGGCACGGAGTAGAATACGAAGACTTAACAGGAAAATGCGAAACGAAGATGCCCATCCGTCTATATCACACATCTACGATCCGATTATTCTACACAAGAATATTTGAAACAATCGGCATAAAGAATGAAAACTAGGTGTTTCGATTATTGGTAACATCACGTTCGTGATAATACATGGTTACTGTTTGTCTATTTGGATTACGATATTGGTTCGGATATCTTACGCATAGACGCGCAACTGTTAGTAGTGAATCGTTCCTGATTCTATGTATACATTCGAATCTGTGCAAATATGTCTCTTTTGTGCCGGAACTGTGCGAAGCGAGAGGTGAAGAACTTGATGACGAGTTACGAATCGAGAGATTACAATGTGCATTTGTTCGATTCTGTTCAATTTCGCCAATGCTCAATGTTTCTAGGAAAATGATAATCGATATCGCTCGGTATCAGAGACATACTATTGCTCTATGATGAGAGAATCTCCTTCCTAAAAAGATCGAAGAGAAACAGAACCATGCGGTTATACCTCGATTGCCAAAATCGTCCGAATACAAAGTAATTCTCACTCGCTAATGATTCGATTTTCATTCCTTCGGGATTTAAAGAAGTTTATCTGAACGATACTCAAATAATCTTGCAACATAACGTAAATATAAACTCGTTATCCTCGCAGCTTAATGTTCTCTATAGATACCTTTACGGTAACATTTTTGAAAAGTGCTGAGATTCGTTATAAAAAACACAATGAATGACATTTATATGCATTTACGACAATTAATCTTTCATGAGGAGCGTTCAAGCATTGTTTATCGCGCTTCATGAAACCAGGAAGGCTTGTTGTACCCGGAGACAAATCATTCATTTTTCTCTATTTATAATATAAAGATCGGATATCGAATGTCAAACGACGAAATCGAGTTATCAGTAATCTGTAATCTTGTGGCTCGTAATTATTTTTATCGAGAGAAGTGACTTATCCGCACATACACCTGTCTCTAAGTACAACACGCGGTTCTCCTACAAAAGCGCGATATCGCGGGCGAATTG
This sequence comes from Cephalotes varians, assembly GCA_037157785.1. Classification (NCBI taxonomy): domain Eukaryota; kingdom Metazoa; phylum Arthropoda; class Insecta; order Hymenoptera; family Formicidae; genus Cephalotes; species Cephalotes varians. The sequence continues at coordinate 436,322 of JANQDE010000081.1, forward strand.
TCGATCCCGCGAGATTCTCGCTTTTTACGCACGCGCTATGCTATCGGTTGCACGAAGTAAAAGGAAGATACGATGAAGAACGGGAGTGCGATTGGGCAACGACAAACCTCACCCCGTCGCAAGCCATCGAAAGCTGAAATTATCCTCCGGCCATTTTTCCAGATTAGAAATTAGATGCGCGACGCGTCATTTGCCCTGATCACGCACTCCTCACTCTTCGTTATCCATTATTAGACGTGGAGCCAGGGCTTTACTGTCGAGTTTTGCTGTCGTCGACGCTGACAAACGCGCTATGTTGTCTCTCGTTTGAGGATAGCGTCTGCTGTCGTGTTTCAAAAAATACAATCGTCCGCATTGCTTCTCTCTTTTTTCTTTTCTTTTTTTTCCATTTTCTTTTTTCTCTCTGTGAGCATGTTCTGCGTGTCTTCGTCGTCTCCTCATTCTATCCACGAGGTCGACGACACCGCAGCTCCTCGACGGACAGGTCGACGGGTAGATTTCCGCGGGCGCGGCGTCGCCGATCTCTTCTGAGCAATATATGTGTGGGAGAGCCCCATGTCGTGCCGCCGAGAGCTCCTCCCCGGGCGAACGCCGACCGGGGCAGAGGAAACAGGAAATACGTTGAACACGGTATGCGTGCGACGCGATCGCTTTGCCGATACTTCGTATCGCAAATCCGCGATCGCCCTCGGCTTGCATCCGTGTCTGCATCAATCTTCATCCGGGTTCCGAATCGTCTTCGCGAAAAAGGAAAATTACGCTGAATTTATCTCTTTCGTTCGCTCACTGTTTCTCTCTAAATTTTAATATATTCGAGTTTTCATTCACCAATCATTGACTTTTTTTTTCGCGAAAAAAAAGGTTGCCTGGATAAGGATTGAGCCTAGCGATACCAAGTCACAAGCGACATCTTATATATTATTAGAAAGAGCAAGGAGAAATCTATCTCCATTCTCTGAAATCCATCGATATAATTAAATTACAACGGTTGTGAGTCCTTTTGCCTCTCCAATTTTATTTTCCTGACACTTTCTTTTTAAATTATACAGGATAAATAAAAAAAAAAAGATAATTTAGAATTCATTGGACTTTCGAGGTTCCAATCCGCGTGTCGTTTGGTACCGCTAGGATTGATAAACTCGCCAGCTCATACTAATAGGCTGTCCTGTACACCCGAAAGATTATCGGAACGTTCGGCACTTTTCTAGATACATAACTTTCAATATTCTTCTTTCAGCGTCGAATATTCCGCGGCCGATCCTCGTGTGCATCTGATGCAGCCTTGAGAAAGAATAACACACGACACAATGAGTCAATACCGATTCTTAAAATAACAACGAAACTTCTTGCATAAACGCGCTGGGCATTCTCATGGACTTGTCGATGCAGTTATCGTCCGCATGGAAATCGAAGTGAACCACGTTGTCTCGATGTGCCGTGTGTTATCTCGCCGTTACCTCGTCTTATGATAATATTTATCGGATCCGACGAACTGTCCGACGTTAATTTCGCAACGGCGGACGTATGGTCCGACGTAGTCCGACAATGCGCGATCTCGCGCAATGTAGATATAGTTATACTTATAAATTATACGCATTTTTTTCATTGTTAACAGGCCGTGGCTATACAGGGCCCACTACGCTTTCAATTCAATCTGTAGCACGCGGTCTTCCGAGCGGATCATGAGGTACGATGTGCATGTATGCATACATGCATGCATGCATGCACGCATGTATACATGATGCGCGCGTGTGTATGTGTGTGTGTGTGTATGTATGTGTGTAGTTGCTAAGATGTCTGTATTTCATCGTCCTCATCATTTTATCGCGAGACGTCTACCGAACGTCGCTAATATCCTCGTTACGTCTTAAATGATCCTCGTCCTGGAATATTCCCGTTTCGGGCGTGGGCAGTGGAGGAATCTCCGTCGAAGTACCTCCAATCGGTTCTTGTCGAAAGGCGATCTGATTTGCGATATCATTGATGTTTATATTGATTTTACGATTGGAGTTTGTAAAAAGTCGTACACGTGATTCTGTATACGCTTTCCTTTTCCTCTTCACTTTTTTATGTCGTTTGCTTATTGTTGCCCACGTTGTCGTCGCGAAACAGATAAATAGACCAGTACGCGAAGTTAAAGAAAACGAACATAAGAGGAAAGGCAATGCGCGCGAAGATATCGATCCTCGCGCTACCTTGGGTATGACAGGTGAACAATTTCCGCCGCAGGTCCCAGCAGCGCGTTTGTGACGACACCGTCGCCGATGTGGGCAACGGTGCTGTGGACGAAGTCGGTGCCGTGATCGGCGGCGAGGGCGTCGCGGCGCGCGACAAGGTGCGCGACGGTGTGCCCAAAGGCGACGCCGAGGAGGCTGGCGAGGGCCATCGCGACGGCGACGGCGACGACCTTGCCGAGCTCCTGCGCGAATGATGTCGCGGTGCTCTCATCGGTGAGCACCGGCCGGCGACGCAATCTTCGTCGTTCAACAGCGAGAAAGACGGCGACGGCGAACGATTCGAATGATAACGGTGATGACGATGTAACTGATGATGATGGTGGTGGTGATGCTGTTGCTGATGATGATGGTCCAGCTGATCCAGATGGTACATACGCGGCAGCGAATGATGCTGCGTCATCGACGGATTGCCGCCAGTACGATGAGTCTGCTGTTGCTGTTGATGATAAAAATGATTATGATGAGGATTGTGATGATGATGATTCTGATGATGATGATGATGACGATTTTGAGGCTGATGGTAGAGTTGTCGTTGACGAGGACGTGAACGTTGTTGCGGTGGTCGTGTCTGTTGAAACTTTTGCTGAGGATGGCCGCGAGCCACTTCCCTTGTTGATCCGAGCGCCTCCTCCTCGAGATTTACTCGTTCCCCTCTTCCTCCCGAAACAGGTACGTGGACCAGTACGCGAGGTTGAAGAAGGCGAATACGATTGGGAAGAAGATCCGTGAAATAACGTCGATGCGCTTGGACCTCGTCGGGAACTTGGACAGCCACGACCTGCAGCAGTTTTTTTTCCGTGGTTGCATATGTATTTCGCACTGCTGCAATTTATCCATCGACATGGAATCCTCCGGGTGTCGGACCAGAGGCTTCTGAAAGAATTCGGGTGGCATTGATCCATTAATTTTACGCCCACTTGGCTCTGTGCTCTTTAATTCAAACAATTTCGATTCTAATCGAAAGAGTCTCGATCTTCTCTTTTTGCCAAATAAAATAGTAATCTCATTTTCGTCTAGAAAAAGCATCCAGAAAATGATCTCTTCTTTTAATGTATGAAAATTTGGAATTTCCAATTGCAATTCTTCGTAACGAACAGATCAAATATGATGCTATCGACGAGAGGTTTCGGAAGAACTCGAGAAGAGGCTAGCGGCTATCTCGGATAGCCATATATCTTGAGCGCGATGTATGGAGATGCTCAAGGAACGTCATATCTTGGTATACTGACCATGGCGAAATTAGCGGATCCATCCGGCTCGAGCAATTCCGAGGCTGGATCAATCGACGACGAATGTTCCATCTCGCTTGGCGGAAACTGCTTCTTCATGTTGTCACTGTGCATGTCGCTACGCGACGCGTAGTTGACCAACGCAAATTCGAGTAGTGCACCGAACACGAAGGTCAAGCACACCCCCGTCCAGACGTCGATAGCCTTCGTGTAGGAGACCGGTGGCAGTGAGGCGTTTATCCCCGATGTCTGCGTAGCCATCGTTAATAGTGTCGTAACGCCTGGGAGAAGACGATTAACGAAAAAAATCAATAAACGCGATTAAAAAAAATAGAATAGACGAGTATACGTGTGCATAAATGTGTGTTAAAATTTTCCTTTTTTCATAGGATTAATGGGTATCGTTAATGGGTATCGTTATATTAACTGCTCTTTAAATAATTCGTTTCAATGTGCATTGCAGCTCATTTTATTTTAAGACATTTAAAAATAGATATTAATAGATTCATTTATATTCAACCAAGGTTTTCAACCAATTCTAATCCTCTGAATAGTATAATATAAATTTTCCTATTTCTGCGAATATAAATTTGAATATTTTAGAGTTTCTATTTTAGAATTCTATTTTAATCTCTATCTCGTGGTAATTATGTTTCGTTCCTCGTTATCATTTTTTATTACTAATATTATGTCTGGTTTTGCCATTCCAAATTTATTACTGTCAAAGATTTGTTCTCGTTAATAAATAAAATAATTATACTTCTAAATTATATCAATTATACGTATATATGCCTAACACACAAACGCAACGCTTTGCGCTTAGATAATAATTTATACCTAGTGACACCCGAGCAGGCACGGCGCTCTGATCCAGCCAGAAAGACACCCAGGACACGATAACGAGCATGCAGCACGGGATGTAGATTTGAATGAGATAGTAACTGAATTCCCTCTTGAACAGCAGATCCACTTTCAAGCAACTGTACTCTCCTATTTTTTTTCATTTCATCATCAGAATCATCGTCAAATCATTCATTGTTAAATTATATGAGTTCATCAAGTTTTCCTTCTCAACGCAAGTCTCCACTTACCAGTGTTCGTCTTGCTATTGCAGTAATCCGTGAGGAATTTCTCGAGGGTGAACCTGGGTAGATGTAAATTCTTGACCACTTGAACGGGGTCGCCTTCTTTCCAGAGAAAGACTAAATCGTTCGTCGTCCATCCATCTGTCGGGATGGACGAAGATGGTTATTACAAGAGACGAGTGGTTATCTTTGTTAACGTTTAAAAAAAACATTTATTGTGAAGCTAATCGAGCTAAATAGGGTGGAAAACGAAGTCGTCAAAACTACTTACAACTCGCCATACGAAGTGAGCAAATTTGTCGATCCAAGGGATATAGTTTCAAATTCATAGGACACGAGAGCGTCAAGGATATCCTGCGCCAGGGGAAGAAAAATAGCGACGGTTTATATAATGCCAGTGGAAGTAAGAATCCAATTCGCAATATAACGAACGCGCGTGTGTTTGGTCATCCCGCACGGTACACAGGATAAATCTCCGATGTGTACATTAGCGAAGCGAATTTTGCGACGTTTGATTATCACGATGGTGAAACGCGAGTGCGATGGATAATAAATTGTATATCGAATAGTAGCTTGTGCGATTTTTAATTTCGACAAACAAGCCTCCCGAGCAAAGTTCGCATAGGAAAAAAATTGCGCAATCTCGTTGATTAAGTTGACTTTTATTTCGCTGATGCGAATGTTGATTATACTCGTAACTACTCACCGTATGCTATAAAGAACCGAGCCTTCCGGGAAAATTCGTATGTATACGTTGGGCATAATGATGTTATGAAAATGACCCTCCTTCTCGTTCGAGAAGAACAGATCCGGCATCCAGACGCGACTAGCCTCCGTCAAGGTTAAATATTTAAGTTTTCCTGCAACGTTCAAAACGAACAGCGGCTATACCCGTGAAAAGAATCGGCGTACGTTAACGAATATGGTATCGCTCGTTAGCGTTCATTCAGTAAGCAGAAAGCGCGCAATTGCAAAAGAGAGATAAAAATAGCCGCTATCAAATTTGCGTAACGACCGACGTGCGCAAATAAAATGTTACGACACGCCCTTTGCAGCGCGATATTAATTGCAATATGAAAAAAATATACGTATAAACGCCCTTTGTGCGTCCGAACTTCTCGCGTTGACCGCAGGATATCAATTTGTGTGATATTACTGCGTAAAGATACTTTGACATTTATCGAAAATAAAGGAAAGATGAGCTTTGATTTTTTCGGGCTTTTTGATTTTTTCCATTGCAACCTACAGGAAATATTTCACCTTTAAAACTATTATTCTCGTATTCATATACCGTACACGAATTGCATGACTGCTATATTACTGTTGTTTCTATTTTATCGTACTGTGACTTTTATCGTTGCGTTGAAATATCGATATCAGAAGCGTGGAAATTCCAACTGAAAATGAATTAGAAAATGTTATTGTGAACTTTACGTACCTCCAAAATCATTAAACCGTAATCTCTCATCCATCCATTGTTCCCGGAATGTTAATTGTACGGAGTATTCCTGGAGAGAAGAAAAATAATAAAAGATTAAGAATAAGATTAAACAACGTCGCACGTTATGACGAATAATGTAACGAATTATTCCTTTTTCTTCTTAGTGAGCGATAATCTTTCCAATTACAAAGTTTCATAAGAAACGTAAAGACGTGCGAAATAAAGAACAACAGAAACCTAAATTCATCTCGAATCAGATAGTATTTATAATAGCAATGTCTTTATGAAGAATGAAGAAAATAGCTTCACGCAAATGATAACTTCGCACTTAATGAGGAGTTTTAATTATAATTATGACTGTATTTTTAATTCAAATTTTTGAGAACGAATTCTAACATCTGCGATACTTCAATGACAAAGAATCTAATAAAAACACAAAAAAATTGAGTAAAAGAATTGATTTGTATTACGTAATATTTTTCCTTCCTGTTTTTATATATATATATTCGATAAAAATCTCGTACCTATATATAAAAAGCGATTGTTCACACGTCTCGTAACAAAGAAAATGTCTTTCTATTTATAATATCATCGTCATTCTGAGACGTGCAACGCCAAACTGTTTGTCGATATTCTTATCATAAAAAAAGAAGCGATCGTTAATAGATATGGATTGCAATCTTATTTTTTACATCGTTCTGGTAATTGACATAGTTGCATCTTTTTTTCAATTTCTCTATAACAAAATCACTAAACTTGATATTATATCACACAATATTATATTTTGTATCGCATAAAACAAATGAACAAATTATAGCGCAAGATATAAAAAATTAATGTAAATAATTTTTCAAGAAAACTGCACGCGATTTTAATTCATAGATTAACGAGGTCAATAACATGACTGTTCATCCACATCTGTGGAATTAATCTGCCTTGGCGTAATTGCGCACGTCGACAAGTGTTAACTCGTCACGGATCGAACTGATGCATTTAGGTGGAAAGGACGTCATTTTATCGAGTTGCACCTGAATGCGACGTGCAACACGCGTCAATCCGTGACAACTATCTATCACCTGGTAATGTGTGTGTCGAGAAATATAGAACAGAAGACTGGAAATATTATATCGCAGCGGTGAGAAAAGCGTCCCGGGAAGACGAAACCTTGATTGGATGAATTATTGAAACGCATCCGGGGACGCCTTTCCGTGATAAAGCGATCATGCGACTCAAGCATCGACAGAACATCAATATCGATCTGTCGTCAAATGCTCCGAATAACACTGGCGCAGCCAAGGAGAGGGGGACGGAGGGGTCAAGGGCCATGCAAAAGCGAACACCGAGGACCTACCAGATGTAATCAGATCAAATACCAGAAATGTCTCGGGCACTATTGCGCAATCTGTTAGCGGTAAAAGAGAACGCATGCAGTTACGCTCACGGTGTTCTCGTGTTCCCCAGCTCGTCTGCGATCGTTCCTGCGGCGGCGTACGAAGTCCTGTGCCCTGTTTCCTATTTCAGAAGAGGGGGGGAAAAGGGAGTGCTTTCGCAAATACACGTTTCTTTTTTATCTTTTCTTCCTTTCTCCTCGTTTTCTTCGACCTACCGCCAATTTTTCGTCTATCCTCCGCGCTCGGTGCAGTGCAGTTTCGCTCTACGATGTTTTTTTAATGTGAAAAACATTCCGTTGACCCTTTTCTTTTTTTTTCTAACTTCTTTTCCCTGTCGGCTTGCGGTATTAGTTTTCACTTTAATGCAAGAGCTCACACTCGTGTGTTTCGCTCTCTCCGCTCCTCCGCTTCTAACTCGTCCGATAGTACGTGGTTTTGTTCTGTCGTTAACTTTTTAGCGACTCGGCCGTATTCGCACGCATCTAATATCGATGGAAAGTTTCTGAAAAATTGAGGAACATGCCGATTCACCGGTCACCCTCTTTTCGAGCTTTCGTTCGTGCTTTTTTCTTTTTTTTTTCTTTTGCACAACGCGTTGTTT
>JANQDE010000081.1:444360-482503 GCA_037157785.1 Cephalotes varians
ATAAAATACGCTAAACGTTTGCGTGGATGCCCGTTTGTACTTCAAGGTACTTATCCTTTCCGTGTAACACGACGAGCTTTCCTTGGGACAGATATCGTGTGCAATACTACCGCGATTGCGACATGCGCTCGCGATTTTCGCATCTCCCGAGATAAAAGCGATTGTCGCTTTTGTGTCCGTATGAAAAATATCTTGTGTGCATAAACAACATTATGGAGATTTGTCTATCGTGCGTCGTCGGAACGGGAAAATCAAGTTGTTCTTTCGAATGTATGCACCTTGCACGAAATTCTATTCATCGACAGAAGAAATTGCCGTTAGCGGAAAGACTCTTTTACATTTGAATTGATTAAAGTGGAGGATAGAAATTACGAACAAATCATCGCAATTTCCTTGCGGTAACATCTTCGTCCTAAACAGCTTTTCTAAGCCAACAGTTCGAATCATAAATCGTGAAAAAACGAAAGAAAGATGCGATCATTAGAAATTTCATATATTCTTTTGCATTTCATTAAACATTTTTAAAAAATAATACTTTCATTACTTCATTATATGTGGAACAATCGAGTGTGTCGTATCATCGAGTGTGTCTACGATGATAATGTAAAAAATTATAATACTAATAACACAGTCGGAGGGATTTCATACATAATTCTGGCGTATAAGATCTAGCACACAGTCAATATTTCAATTTTATGCTACACAACGACAAATGCAAAGCATCCAAAAAATCATTAAATGTTCTATATTTAAAAAAGGGGAAGAAAAAAGGAAGAGGGTAACCGCAATGCAGCCCTCGAATTTACATCGAACGTTTTCAGCCGGTGAGATAAAGACAGCCTCCGATATTTTTGGCTACGTTGGAAGCTGTTGCGCGCGTAACAGCTGGCTCGTAATTTTTTCCCCTGGCTCTTACCTTTAACGAACGACAGTCATTGCTATCTCTCACGGACGAAATTCTCGAGTTACGCGCTAGGGCAATATGTTTGCCGTTTAAGCCGGCCGCTCGACGAAACGAGTGCTCCTTTTTCTCGCGTCGTCTCGTAATTAACGCGAAAACGGCGATTTATTACTGCCCCTCCCACTCCCCTCCTGGGAAATCGCACGAGATATTTAAACGTGTCTAGAGTGCAGATGCACTTTGTTCGCGTCGCAATGCCCTCACATGCTCCAACACGCTCCATTTTACAATATACGTAACGTAATACTACAGATTGAAGCGTGTTGGAGCGAGAAACAAACACCTACTTATACGGGCAGAGAAGCATAATTCGATTATCGCGAGGCGACAAAAGGCTAATTGGTCGAGTCTCTCTCGATCCCCCTTTGCGAAACGAGTCGTTTTAACGAGTAAAAAAGAATTGTATATCGTCGTTGTTATTCCGGCAATTGTCCTGATGGCAATGGGATAGTGGGATGTGCCGCGAAAATAACGCTCGCGAACCCTCTATGGACCGTATCATTATCGCTGTTATTTTTATCTCTCTTAATACGCTCATATCCGAGGAAAGAGCGGCGTAATATTTATCAGTTGCCATTAAAGTTTATCCCTCTTACTCACTTTTTATATTATTATGAAAAATGCAATATAATTAATTGGATGCTCATGAACATGTCAAAAATGTATCGCGAAAGAGGCGCATAATATAAATACATTATTGCTGGGTGAGTAAGAATAAGAAGGGTAGACGGAGAGAAAATTCAATTAAAGTTAAAAGTTTTCACATCACGTCTCCGCACAAATTTGCTCTACTAATTTCCTCGGATCACACCGGAGAAATCCCTTCGGGATTTTTAACTTTGGTCCGACCCGCTGTCGCCAGACGTTGTTTCGAAGTTTTGTTTAGGTCACAGAGGGTTCCACGAGATTTCGGGGCCAATACTGCCAATCAGTTCGCTCGGCATTCAATTCGTCCGATATTCCGTTTCCTTTACCGATGAGCAGCCTCACGTGTTAAATTTTGTTTCGCCTAAACGATGCGCACGCACAATGCGCTTTCTTCGTGCGCTCTTTACGGAGAACGGGTTTCGTCTTGACGCGCTTGTACTCGTCGTTACCGATATGTTCGCTCGCAATGAAAACTAACAGCCGCATTATTCCCACGTGAATTTCCCTCTCATCCCTCAGGATTTGTTCCTAAGCACAGCAGTGTGCTCATTCAGTCGACAAATATTTGTCAGGATAAGCGATGCCGAACGTGCCCGTACTTATGAGAACGTGATATAGAACGAAAGAAATAAAGAAGACAGAGAAGAAGATAAGACAAATAGAGAAAGAGAGAGACAGAGAAACAGAAGAAGAAGACGAAGAAAGACGACAGAAAGGACGGATTCTTGCAGGGCCTAAAATTGAACGACCGATTTTTCTCTTGCAACGTCTTCAGTGCGTATCGATTCCGATGAATATGTATTTATCCCATTCGGTTAATGATCACGAGCGCATGATGTCCGAATAAAAAGAGGGATGCGTGAACAAATGTCGTTTTGTTTTTTTTTTTTTATCATATGATACTGGCGTGTGAAGCGTAACGAGTCTCTGATTCGTCGAAACAAAATGCCAATTATCTCGACGAGTTCGGCGCGACCGCTGGGGAGATAGAAAAATCAATTGCGACGTCAAGAAAAATTCGGCTGGGCATTTTATGATGGAAGTTCCACCTGAAATCGTGTTCGACGTATATCAAAGCGAATTAACAAAAGAATGACAATTATCGTGATATGAAGAGCTCGTATGTAACGCACTGAGCCATGTGAGGGAAATTTATGTGAAATTGGTCGCTCGTATTCATTTTTGCACTCATTTTCGATCGTGGGATGTAAATCCTCCTCTCTGACAAAAGATGTTATATATGTAAGCTTTTGAGTAAGTAACAAAGATCGCCCTCCAATCTCGCGCGATTGGAGAGTATCAGTTTCTACTCATCTTGACACAGAAACCGTTCTACCCAAACCCATCTAACGTTGACGAACTCCAGATACAATCATTTGCATTTGCAATCGACGAGGCAGAGACACGCGTGCGTGTGCATGTGTGTGTATGTGCGTGTGCGTGTATATTCAGCTCACTATCTCTCGTCTATTCGTCGAGCAAACCTGAGGCCCTGCAACGTGTCTCGGAACGCATTTTGAATTGGATTGCGAACGCGTGCGAGCGCTCGTGCTGATTGTACTTCGCCACTCTCGCGGGCACATGTCGGTCAGTCTCTATAGCAAAGGTTTCAACAAGGCACAAGACGTAGTTGCAACGTACAGTCAATCGAACGTTCGTACGATCAGTATAGCAAATTACCGATCGTACATCGCGAGCGCAACGGCTTCATCGTGCCGTCTTGTAACCACGGACTCTTTGGCCAATCCGAAGTCGAACTTTTCCTTAGCGAAAGCTCGCTACTTCTCTTTAACTTTCAACATCGAACGTTCGTACACATTTGAATCTGTCGAACAACAGACAGTTATTCATGTGAAATTATCAATCATTTCTTCTCCCTCCTCTCTTTCCTTTGAAGTAGAGATCGACTCCCGAATTGTCCAAAAATTCCGTGCATCGATCTCAAGCACGGATAAAGCCGGGACGCCCTGCATAATATGTATATAGACAAACGTAACATGACATCGAGAAAAATCAACGAGGTGCGACTTGATTAGCACACATCCACTGTCAGCGCGACGCACGAGAGTATGCATATATATGTATATACGTATGTACGTTTGCAGAGATGTCACGCGCGCGGAACGCGACTGATAATATATATGCATATATACGTATACATATACACGTAATACAGATACAAGTACAGAGAAGTGCAAATCTTACGGCATCATATACACGTGACGTTTTAATATAGTTGTACACAATATGTGAGGATATACAGACTGTAGGCCTTGTTGATTACTTGTATATTGCACTCACCATATTATAATCATCTATTTTGCTGATAGAGCGGAGAAAGATGTTGACCTTCACATTGGTCGGGCCATCTAACACGTCGACCGGAACAGAACAAAAGAAATCGATTAATCAAATCGGTCGCCGTAAACCGAGGATCGCTGGCTTTGTTTTTTTTCTTTTCTTATTTTTTTTGCTTTGGTTAATTCGCTTTCGCTTTTATTTAATTTACCGGGATAATACAATTTGCGGTGTAGGTCATTGATGAATGAGAGAACAGGAGGAGAAGAAGGAGATGGAAAGGATAAGGGGATCGTGATAAGATGATTCTGAAATTCATTGATTCTCTCGAACGCACGTGTCGCACGTGTCGCACGCGTCAAAGGATCGAACGCCGATAAATAATGGATCGGTCGCGAATGTCGCTTCCGCCGATCGTGCGATTACGCATCCGAACGAATGGACAAAACGATAGAGTATTAACACCACGCACTTCTGTGCGATAAAGCACGACAAAATCACGAATCGAACGATATATTCCGTGTACTTTCGAAAAATCGTTAGGACTGAATAAAACTCCCGATAAAGTGTTGTTCCCGTGTCAGAGAACCCGACGGTTCTCCGACGATTAATTTTTACGGATGACACTTGAAACTACGCTTTATTTTCAGTTTTTAATCAGTTTGAAACACTCCTCCGAGAGGAGAGGGACCTTCCATTATCTTGCCGCGAGGCGCAGGACGCGTATCTCGTTACGCGATTCAATATGTGTCGTACAAAAAAGCGTAAGAGAGTTTGGAGATGAGCTTGGATATATGCAGATATCGTGAGATCGATATAAAATTTAAATAAACGCGCTACGACATTTAAATGGCATGGGGTGATGCGATGGGGCGGACTATACTGCAGCGATTTAGCGAGCGTGTAGCTTCTTTTTTTTCCCGCAACCCAATTAATATCTCACGCGAATAACTAGCGAGTCGTATGAAAGTTACGGATTCTATGATTGAGAAAAAGTGAAAGAAGAACTTGTCTCGCAAGTGGAGTAAGATCGATTTGGACTTGCGGATGACAGTGTCCTTTGCTGTACTACGATTTCTACGACAGAGTAATATAGCACTAAAAGCGATGATTATTGATCCGTGCGCTTCACCAAGTGTAAATAATCCCATAAGAATACCAGATAAGGGATAAAGTCGATGTGTTGCGTATGTGTTGGACGCCTACGCGGTGGCACACTAATGTAGAATGCCTCGGCTGTCGCTTTGCGATCTCAATATACGATAAACGATATAGACATCATCGGTTGGTTGAAAAGAACTCGAGTGATAGTTTAGGGTATCCCGAACATTCCTTACGAGATACGTGGGACGTGGGAAGACGTAGCAGAAGCAAAGTGAAAGAAAAATAAAAAATCTATAATGAGAAAGAGAGAGAGAGAAAGAAAGAGAAAAAGAGCAACAGATTTAGTTGCAAATATGAGGGATAAAAACAGACGTATTTGAGATACGCAAGGCGACATCTTAAAGAAGATTCTACATCCAGATGCTGCGCGGACATCCGAAATACTGGAGAAAAAGAAATGCGTTCTACTGCGGGCTTTCGGAATGAATTAGAGTTAATCGTGATCCTGTTATACCCTTTGACGGCCGTTTTTATTCCCGCCCTCCGTAATAGGCCCGATCAGATGTCACCGGGTCGACTTCGAAGGGGCCTGATTGTCGCAAATGTTCGCATCTTTCGCTTCTTTCGTGGATGCTGCTCTCGGACGCGCGAGATACATCGACATTGTCATCGTCGTCTTCGGCGCCGTTGCGCGGCATGGGGACTAGAAACACCTACGAGAGGATCCTAGAATCCCATTGCCATGTTCGTCTGTGTCATTTTCGCGATGGGATAATCGGCGTAAGATGCGGCGATCGCGGATTATAATTTTCTAGAATTTATACGAAGCGGAAATCGTGCGTGTATTGCCGCTTCATCCAGAATCGAGACTCCTGATCTCGATCGCATATACTCCTGATGTGACGTCATTGTTCATGACTGTTAATAGAATTCTCTTTCTCATGCTTAGCGGAAAAAATATTAATAATGTAATGGTAATTCGCGGTAATATTTCATCGGGCTCGATCGAAGGGAATGATTTAATCGATAGGAATAAATAGTAGAACTTTGTTAACGGGGCTCTCTTTTGCATTTTCGCATTGCACATAAAAATGAAATATAGATTATATTTTCATTGGTAATCAAGTTTCTGCTATATTTATATATCATGCCTTGTGCCTCTTAATTTGCAGACACTGAATAATTTAATTATATGCAAAAGGTATTCGAGATTTTCGACAAAAGCACGCTATTTTACCGCTTTTGTTTGCACATTAAAAATGAGTAAATGATTCAATTCAAGGAGTTCGAATAATGTCCATCAGTAATGAGAAAAGTTCGATAATTGAAAAGTCAGGGAAAAAAATATAAAAATGAGTTTAGTGTAGGTGGAGACGCTTAGCGTGTATGCGTGACGTTGTGTAGGAAAGGTGGACGTGCCTATTATAAGAGAAAGAACATGTCGATTTAATGGAATGTCCGTTAAATCTTTGACAACCCCTGAAATACAATTCTTTTCGCTCCGCCGACGTTCGCTAAACGCTGATTATTGAAGCAGCGTCTGATTTTAACGAACCGTTGAAAAGAATCGCGGACCGTCGATCTCGCGTTCATTAACGTTTATTTCAGAGAAGCATGACAATCTCAGAGAACCGATATCAAAGTAAAATTCTCACAACATAACATATAACTCGCGCGTTTAGGATACTTCTAGGCTCAAGGCATGGTATTTGTCTTTATCATTGAGAAAAAGGAAATAAGTCGAGCAAACAATTTATGAGAAAACTGTCACATTTTAATCGCAATAGTAAATTTCCTACTTTCCGAAATACCGCCCGAATCAAAATGCGCTTCTGACTCGGGCTTTATTAAGCGCCGGGCAGATTAGGAAATGTTTTGTGTCGCTAATCGGCGCATTGCAGTTGCATTAAACTGTCGTAATCTAATAAGCGGGCCTCGGATATTGCCGCTCCAGTGAGGCTTACTGGACGTGCGACAATTATGGATTGCTGAAGGAAAACAATCGTTTCAATATTTCGAACGAATTCGAATGCGATGAAGAACCATCTTTCTTATTTTTTCCCCGGAAACTGATTAGTGACACATAAATTAGGTTTTACATTTCTTTCCTGCAAATACACGTTCTGAAACGTAAATTGCAGTTTATAGCATAGAGAAATTAACATAAAGGGGAAGATGCAGCACGCTATTTTGAAGTCATTAAAAGATTAAGTTGATCTTCCTGCTAGCGCTTGTAAACAATTAAATGCACTCAAACTGGATGTAATAGGTTCCCTAAGAATAATTCTCGCGATGACAATATCGCAAAGTTTTACATTTCCTTGCAGTAAAGAGATAAAAGCTAATTAGAGCCGGTACGCAAAAATAAGTACGTAATTATTTATGACAACTATTGAAGTAACAAAATATCACAAGAACACCAGAAACACAAGTCCCTCTCGGGGACATGACTGAAATGATTCTTGTGATTATTTCTGCTTCAACAATTATCAGATATTTATGCTTATATTATATCTCTAATTATATATATATATATATATATATATATATATATATATATACATATATAAATATAAAATGTATAAAAGTATACTTCTCCCTTCTCTTATTTATATATAAAGAATCTCTTTTTTATTCTTCAACCTTCTCTCTCTCTTTTTTTCTTTCTCGTATCTTTTTTATCGTGTCATCTAATATCTATTCCGCTTATATAAGTGGTTATAAGTGGTAAGGATATCGGCGCCGATGAAGTGAGTTTCAAGAGCGGCAACATCCGAGTACCACTGATAAAGAGACGATCGTATGATGCTTAACCAAAGAGATACGGATTCGAGATCCGTTGCGATTAACCCAACACCACTTTGGTAACAAAAAAGCACGCGTATACATCGACATCGGTTCACATACTTGAAATTTTTTAACTACTAATTTTAAGTTCCTACAGAAAATATTGTTATGATACAATGTTATCATAATTAAATTCTTATATAATATTATCATCATCATCGCAAGTTTCCAATAATAAAGATATATTATTATTACAGCGCGTATATTTTAGAAAATCGAACCAGTGGAGCTACCTTCTTTAATAATGTAATACACGGATATCGACTATTAAATAAATTATGGCGAATGCACGTACATTCACACACATACTACGCACACATCCTCGTCGCCCGATAAATTTTTAAATGTCATCTTTTCTCGCACTTAGCGCGTGAATATTTAAACAGCGGTCTGCAAACGGCGGTGGGTTAATCACGGAGATCGATCGGTAAACGAATGCGACTCAAAGTGGTGACTCGCTTCGGTGAAAAAACGCGCGCTGGAAATTGGAGCTCTATAACGAGATCCCCAACGACAAAGTCGCCTTTCGCGTCGTCGCCAGCTCCGTGTATAATTAATTGGTACCAGGCCTGTCTAATTACACTGCCGTCGTCGTCGCAATTGGCAATTCGCGGTTAATCCCAACTCTGTCGCGGCAGCACAATGTCTCGCCGCCACCGCGTCGTTCCCGCCGAAGGACGCGTCGTGTCGTACGCGACAACCCCCGGGCTATCTTCTACTAAATGAGCGTATTTGCCAAACGTGCGTTGCATTTCGCATTGTTCTAAAAGTATACCGACCAGACCGTCGCTCGTTTCGTTTGTTCGCGAGCCGAAGGAAAACGCACATGTGACGTAAAAACATCTTTAAAAAGTTAATCGGGATAAAAATCCATTACGTTTAATCACGGATGTATTTTTAATTACAATTCTGATTTTTTATTTAAATTTCGCGTTGCTCGAAGAAAAGTGTTACGGCATTCTGCCCTATTTTCCCTTGATAAATAGTAGACGAGAACCTTGCACTTACATATACTCGGCACGAAAACGGAGAGAAATGAAGCGTGTCCTGAATGTAAATCTCTCGGTTCGCGCGCAATGCGGCCGTTGAAAAATTTATCCTTGCAATTAAATTGCATTAGTCGTTGATACGCGCTGGTGATTACACTGCCGACATGACTTGCACCTTCGAGTCGTTTTCGCAAGGGTCGATTACAAGGGATTTCTTTACCGAGATCGTTTCCTTGGATATTGCACATAAATGTTTAATTTTCATATAGATGGGCTTAATAAGTGGTACAGGTACGGTTACTGTTTTCTGTTAGCAATTAGAAAAAAAAAGTCATTACCAAGAATGAGACAAAAAGGGTTGCACACTACCGCAGAGATGCAGCAGCACGAGAATGCCTTAGCGAGTGTATGTCGCACGGTGCAGTAAGGAATTAAAGAATAAGTCAACGGTACATGATAATATATGTACATATGTGTAGGAGCAAAAAAAAGTGTCCTCTATCATAATATATATATATATATGATATACATAGTGTTATATTACGTATGTATCTATGCACATTATCTAATATAAATAAAGTAATTAATATGTGATAATATTAATATTATAAAAAAAGGAAAAAAGAAAATGAAAAAAAAGACACATGTGAATAAATGAGGAATAGATGAGAGGATGAGAGAGAGAGAGAGAAAACGATGTGTGTGGATATGTAGTACATGTGTCTGCTGTATTTTGCGAGGCAGCGTGTATATGTATATGTATATATACTTGGCATTAAAAACCCAACGCGGATAAACATAATCGAAACAAGTCAAAAAGAGATGAAACTCCATCAAATCATCTACCACACAGCAGCGGATGAGAGCGATACTATATACTCTAATGGAATCTCATAATTACGCACAGCACGACGCTATTGTGAGTAGACGGGGAAAAATCGCGACAAAGACACCAAATTGAATCTCGAGCTGTCGCGAAAATGAGATTTGGTCGGAACATGAAAAACAACTCTCTCGGAGCAATTTAACATATGGAAATAAAATTTCCGAATATAATTAAGTTTCGATGAATAAAAATTTATGCTGTCATTATTTCTGCTATGTTGTCTAATTTCTACATGATTATATACATACGTGGTTGCAATTTCGTTTTGCAACCCTCACATTTTCTTCACTTGATTGCAGCTCGTTGCATGATAAATAAAAGTAACAGCGCATATGAATTATCTGCCGCATAATTAGTTATATTCGTTAGCGAGTTGGTATCACATTGCTTGTTCTCACACGATCTAAACTTCGCGAGGATGCAGAAGCGTCATGCGTTTAGTAGCTGGTTTGATATCGACCGGCGGAAGTGGTAAAGAGAGCGCGTCGTGCTATTCGTAAGTCTCAACTCATTCATAGACATACAGAATAGATACTTGCTTAACGTAGAGAACATGACGGTAGGTGGTGATACAAAAGAGCCACGAGAGCGGGCCTCAAGATACGCAACGGATATTTTGTTGTTTAGCACGAGGAGAAGAAGAGAGACACAAAGAAGTAAATTGAAAAATGTGTCGTCTATACATCGTGAGATCAAAAAGGGTATTAGAAGGATACTATACAGCGACTTAATGACAATAAGTAAATTAACTGTGTGTGCGTGTGCGTGTGTGTGTGTGTATGCGCAGGCATTTCCCATCGGTGTCGGGGGATACTCTACTGACGAACGCAGAGTCGAATTTTCCTTGGCGAAATTTTCATTATCGCAGCTTATTCAACGCAAATCAATATTTCCGCAATCAAAACCTCGAGCGAAATCTTTGTCGGTATAAGATCGAATCTTGAGCCCAATCAGTTACGGAGACAAGAATTTGCTTATCGTCGCAACCTATTTTTAAACTAGGATAAAGATCGCAATTTTCTGTATCGCATCAAATTACCGCGGCGAACAAACGAGCTCCAAGTTTAACGAAGAATACATGATCAGGCTATCCACCGGTAACGATGGGATCCTCTGTGTATCGTGACTTCGTATCGTATAATGCGATCGTTATACACCTCCGCAGCGCACGCGGTATTCGAAGAGCGTGGCCGAGGAACGCGTTGACAACGCGTGTCGTCGTGCGTTACGTCGACGTATACGTACGCGGCTCCTTCAGGTAAGGTATACGCACCGATTGTGATACGTGGTAACGAAACACCCAACATTAGATAATTGTATTGTTACTTGTGTACAGTATATTAAAAAAAGGCACATGTGTGTGTCTGTGATCACGGGGCGTTGCATTCTTTTTCAACTTACCATAGTAACGTCATCTATTTTTGAGATACTTCGAACAAATATATTGACGTGGACAACCGCGGGCCCATCTAACATGGCAAACAGAACAAACAAAATTAATCAATCGTTGAGCAGCAAGTCAGATACATCGAGGTAGAGATGTGTGCGTGTGTATGGTATGATGAAATTCTTAGATCCCCTTCCGAATCACCTGCGATTGACGATGAGTTGTGAAATGTGCTTAATGTACCTTATATATTCAGGACATTTTATATCTGTTTCGAAACTTTAGGATTTGTCATTTCGTTTGACAGTCTCATTTATCTGTCCAGCGATCTTCCAGCGTCGCTCATTCTTTTCGATTTTCATTCGTTGCCATCTCCTTAGCCCCTGTGCCACGTTCGAACGAATTCGAGTCAGCTTTAACGTCCGATGGGCGTTCCAGCGTGCTCACCGTTAAAACGTAACGCCCCCGATACAGGAAAAACGTTTAAACCATGATCTTAAAATGCGGCAATAAACTTCGCCCTAAGCGTAAAGCGCT
The DNA here is from genome assembly GCA_037157785.1 of Cephalotes varians. Taxonomy (NCBI): domain Eukaryota; kingdom Metazoa; phylum Arthropoda; class Insecta; order Hymenoptera; family Formicidae; genus Cephalotes; species Cephalotes varians. The sequence continues at coordinate 456,018 of JANQDE010000081.1, forward strand.
GTTTTAGTAACCATTTCACGTTTCATAATCGTTTCTCTTATATACGTTTCTGGCGCAACGCGAAAATATATTGCTCGTTAGAAGCGCTCTGCTTCGTCCATTCAAGACTCATCCGATTAAATAGCGTTCAACTTCCGTAGCGATCTACGTTCGATCATCTGAAGGAATACGTAAATTCAATAAATTCAGGTGCATCCATGGATTGCGATAAACAGGGTCCTTCCTCGACTATTCGTTTCCTTCGCGTGTTAGCGGAGTGGTTTTCCTTCGATCGATTCACCGTTTTTCCGTGGTAGCGAAAACGCCTCATCGCTCATTGAGGAATCACAGCCGCGGAAATAATGCACGACGCGCGGGGAACGCGAGCGTTATTCCGTAGAATTCTGCGCGGAATATCGGTCGCGCGATACCGCGAAACGAATTTTCTCGTAGCCGCCTGTTTACTCGCGCGGAATACTCGCGCGCTCCCGGAGGTAATAGCCGGCGTCGGGGATAATCGATACATACGCGGGACGAACGACGCGAATCACGAGATACGGATCAGCGGAAGCTAAATAAATTGTGTGCGCCGGCGTACAATCGAGCGGTTGAAATATGAAAGATCGGATAAGCGGAAACGCGATGAAAAATCGATGACAACCGCCGCCGTCGTCGCCGGCGACGACGTATTTGACGATGTGTCTCTCACGGTAGTGTCGAATTTAAACCGATCTCGGGAATGAATCGGGTACTTCGACAAAGCACGCGATTCTACGTATCCGGAGCTATATATTCGCAGAAATGGATTTTGCCAGATTTTTCTTTTGCCCAAAAATTCCCCCTAAAGCACAAAAATCTCGGAAAATTCTATACAGAGTGAATATACGGAATGAAATCGTTGAGAGATGTAGACCCGATGAAAATATTCACGCCGCGAGGGACGGCTGGAACTTCGTTTGCTCGAACGGCGTTTCGATCGTACTCTCTTTTGTATGCGAAACAAGGAGAGCTTCGGAAAAAAATTGACGCGCGATATAAACATGAACAAAAATGGAAAGGAAAAAAAAAAGGATATCCATGGGAGGCGGGAGATTTCTTTGCTCGGAACGGCAGAAAACCTGCAGTGTCGCCCCTGTTTGCAACTCCGGCGCATTATTATCGAACGAAATTTCCATGTCGCCATCACGGTCTGATTAGTGTCAAAGCGAGACGGCCGCGACCCGTCCTTTGAACGCTTACACACAAAAAAACGCGTGGCGAATGTAACGCGGATGTGACGCACGTTCAATGTATCGCGGTCGCGGCGCGGAACGCACGATTTCCGCGCTTCGAAGATGCATTGTCTGAGTTCCTCGGGTGGCGAACTCCGTGCACCGCGTCGACGCTTTCAACAGCGAGACGTTGAACGCCTTCGCACGTCAATCGTCGTCGGAGTTACGCGACATTTGACGATATTAGAAATTGACGCGAATGAAACGCTATCGGCGTCACACGACCTGGAAAATGCGCGGGCGTGATGTTATGCAGACGGATGTTATACAGGAAAATCAGAATAGCACGCAATCCGGAGATGTTTCAATCGATTGCCGACAACTGATTTATTTTCTAGCTAGGATTCATAAATTATTCCGACAATAATATTCGCAGAAAACTATTCTCGTCGCCGTGTCACGTTTTGAAATGCTTTCGTTTGAAGGACGTACCTGTTAATTTTAGGTATCAAAATTATTCACAGCAACAAGGATTAATAAATCGACTGTCTTTTCAATTTTAATCTGTGTATCTCCCTGCGATCGATCCAACTAATTTCGTGAAAATTGGATTGCGTCTTATTCCTACTCCTCAGACCTACGGACTGTCAACAAAATAGCCGGTGGGCAATCGACAGCTATCGGAAGGGCGATTAGCAGCGATGTCGTCACTATTAGTGGTTTAACCGCGTTGAAATCGTCGACGAACGTTGGTGTCAGCGTCACACAATCGGCGGATGTGCATTCCCTCGTTATGTCACCGTCGTCATCAGAAGTCTAATTCTGTCCGTAGCAGCATGAACGAGCCAGCCGTATCGTCCTGAGCCATACAGAGTGTTTGCGTACCATTCCGCCCTACATGAACCAGGACAAGACGTCGGACACGTAGTGCTCGTCGTCGTCATCGTCATCGTCGTTATCGGCGTTGTCTCGTTATTGCCGTCATCAGTATCGTCAGCGTCTCCGTCATCACCTCGACCCACTTTTAAATCCGTAACCTCGCCACCGTGAAACGCGTAAAGCAGGATGTTACAGGTATCCGAGCTTTTCTTTTCGGAAACACGAATGCTTCAAGTTCAAGGTGTCCTCGCACTCGAGATCAGCCCCGCGCAAGAACGAACGCTTGCTATAAAAATTGTCGTATTTTGACAGATACTATTTTTAATATTTATAAGATCGAATCATAGGCGCGGATAATTAATTATTTTTTTCTACTTAAATACTCCTAAACGATTCAGTTTATTATTAACGATTGTCAATGTCTGTGGAGACATTGAGTCGTTTAGAGTGCGCGGAAGAAAAAATATTTGTTATCTCCCAAAAGTTCAAAACTGTTTATAACTCAACCCGATAACATTGTCAAAATGTAGCTGCAATTGTATAAAATAATATATGCAATCTGAATAATTTTATAATATATATTACAGTCAATTGCAATAAAATTCTTGCTAAACTTTTATCATTGTCGAAACTTTTCTTTGGTTATCACCTGCAAAAGTATCGAGTGGTATCGATACTCGTGTTATTGGATATCAGAGAAGTCCAAGTTTCGAAGCCTGGATAGAATTTAAACGTCCCCAAGTTTTGTGATAAATTCTCTCTTGTCGAAAAGCAATTGGCATAAAGTGAATCGACTCGCCTACACTTTGATCGTAAGCAACGTGTTCTTTGTGCAAGAAATAAACAAGAATACAAGCCGCTACAAAGAGCAACGCATTTGAAATTTAATTATTTACGTTATGTGCAGGGACCGTTTGCGAATTTTCGTAAGACGCACATACAATCGATCGATCTGACACACAGAACAATCCAAATTTAATATTCACCTCTGCTATTTAATTTATTTATGTATTCTATATATAATAAATTCTATATATATATATAATAAATTCTATTGTTTTTAGAGAAGCTTATATCGCGGAATAAACAATGTTTTCTCTCCTCGAATCGATGATTTCGTCATAAAAATTAAAGTCAAGCGTTCCGGAATACCCTGTACGGTACTCCAGACCGATCGATCGTCCCTTCATGAAATCGCTCTTTGATCTGGCGAGCGCTGCTCGCAGCGTGCTTTTACATGAGAAGAGGTCGAACACGAAAAGGCCTTCCTGACGATAAACCTGGCACGTTCGGAACGAACGAGAGTGTCGGAACGCACTCCCGATGTAACTTCTCGACGTGCATTTCCGCGTGGCTCGAGCAGCAGCGGTAGTACGTGTAATCTCGTTATCCATTGTGAAACACAAGTTTCGCTCTGCGCTCTCTCTCGACAGGGTGCAACGGGCCGGCCGATCGTCCCTTCGCAAAATCGCGTTGAGCGTTTCACTGCGAGCATTGCGAGGAGTTTCTCCGAACAACATAAGAGATGTCTAAAGATGTCTACATCCCAGCCTCTTTGTATTTTTCTTTCCTTTCTCTATGTTAGAAAAATCTTCGTGGAGAGACGCATCGTTTTAGTTTCGCGTGTCACACTCGGAGCTCGATACAACTCGCCCCGCCCCGCAACAACGAGGGAGACCGAGAGAAATAAGATTACGAGACGGAATTTCTCTCCGGTAGCGTTACTCATATTGAGGTACGCGGTACGGTTAAAGAGCAACGCGGCCGAGCGGCTGTTACGAGCGACCGCAAAACTAACACGATCTGTGGTACGTCGGAGGTCCGCGAGATCCGAGCGTAATCGTACTCTCGACTCTCCCCGTCCGTACCCCCCGCAAACCCGATTCGGGTGTCGCTCTTTCGGCCACTCCTCGTCGGTCCGATGGTCCAATGCGACGTAACTAACATAATATACGCAAAATGTATATATAAGCTGGAATGCCACATGCCTGCGTCTATGCTATAGAGTGCTAGAGTTTCTGGGGTGAGGTTTCTCGGGCGCTTTGGTCAAAGGTAGTGGTGATGGCGGTGGTAGCGGTGGTCGGTCCGTGTGGATGTGTTCCCTCGAGAAAAGGCTGCTAGCAGTGATGGCTAGCAACGAGACGAAGCGAGGCGAGAGGGCTATGAGGGGGCTATGGGGCAAAAGAGCGTGAGGAAGGAGGACAAGATGCTGCTGCTGACCGGCTCTCTGCTACGTTGCTGCTCTCTACTATGTTGCGTGTGTTGTTGCTACCGCTTTTGCCAGCCTGCCTGGTTTCTCCGAGGAAGTATCGAGCACTCGTCGCCGTCGTCCGGTTGCTGATGGATTTTCTCTCTTTCCCTCTGAGATTTCGCTCTTTCTTTCTCACACATACACACGCACGCAAAACGGACACACTCTTTGACTTCGAGATCAAGACTGCCTAAACCTACTTTTGCGCCTACTGCGTTTTTGCAAAGTGACAGAGACAAATAAAGAAAGGGGTTAATCGCGTCGGTAAGAGAAGAAACGGCGAATTGCGGCCAGTTGCGGTTTCAAAAGGCTTTGTTTAATTGTGTTATTAGCGTTTATATATACTTACCATCTTGATGTCACTAATTGTCGCAATGCTTCGCACAAACAGGTTTACCCGGACAATGGCCGGCCCATCTAAGGGCAAAAACAACACAGCTCCCTTTTAGTGAATCAGCATTTCTGGTGGCTTACATACTCTACTGGAATGTGCCCGACATAATCTTTTACCGCGCTTGTCGGCTATTATTTAAACGGTTCCACCGAGTCTCGATGCGATTCAGGGTTGTTCGAAGGACAGGTGCGGAATGATCGAGAGTGAGTCGCTTTCGAATCAGTTGTATACGTCATCGAACTCGATTGAGATCCGAATCACGCGATACTATCAGAATCGAGGGATGACCGTTTTGTAGGCGCTTCACCCCTATTTTCCTCGAGGACCGGCTAGGGATTAGCACAGAGATCACGTATTTGAGCTGACACCTCAAGAATTCAAGATACGAAAAATTCGCGAAGTCATGGAAGAAGATTGGTGCGAGGCATAGCGATTTATAAAAACCGCTGGAAAGAAACCCCCCTGGAAAAACCGGAGGCAGCGCCGTCATCGAGGAAAATTGTGTAAAAGTCCTTTTCCTGTCGTCACCTAATTATGACGCGATAACAAATTACGGGATCGTGACTCATGAATTACATACCTGAGCACGGCTCTCGCATGCGGATTTTAATATGGAGCAGTATTTAAACCTTAATCGATTCACGTATCTCACGACATACATCTCACAATAAGAATTGGTCTCGTTCGCCTCTCGTGATAGCTCGATGAGAAGTGCGGTGCATAAACTGTCAAATAAGCCTTAGACTGTGAGATATACGTATTATCTAATATTATATCGAGCTAATTGTCGCCTATACACTCGACGCTGTGCTAACTGTGTGCGTGTAAGAAAGAAAAGATTCGCGGAAATTCGAGACGGTGAGTTCGCGAAGCGTTTCAAGCGTATCTCTCGGCCGTCGGTTGTGACTGAAACTTGCTCGCGTGAAATAATTCTGTGTAATAATTCAAGCGGTACGCGTGCGTTTCGCGTTTGCGAGGTGCTTGTCATTTGCAAAGAACGAAGATTGTGGAGTGCGATAATAATCAGTGCGTGGCTAACTTAACGTGATCAATGCCATCTTCTCGTTATCTTTCGTTATCTCTTATCTTTTTAATATCGATGACAATCATCTAATATCGATAATTTCTCTTTGAAATTGCGTATTTGGTATCCCCATCAGTCCCCGTGGCGGGTGTCCAACGTGAAATCCGGTCGCGGCCTGCCAAATCCGGCCGCGGATAAATCCCATAACTGCGTTGGACGGCATGCGATCGCGAGCCAGAGACTCCGGCCAAATCGATGTTGCGTGTATGTTTGTCCCTCTCTCTCATTCTCAGTATCGCATCTACGCGGATCTTCTTCCGTTATGTGTGTTAACACCTGTTCCGACAGGCAACTGCGCTCTCACCCTTCGCCCGTTAACCTTCGATCGCGAAACAACAATCGAGCCGTAATGCAAACACAAAGGTGTGTAAATATGTACATACGTGCTGCTATCGCCTCTCAATCAATCTGATTTTTATTTGGTTAATGTTTATCGCGTCCTTTTCACGTACTTGTTATCCTCCCTTCTTGTTTAACACTCGACCTCTCTTGCCACTTTATACGATCATCGTCGAGAGAAGACTAATTTGATTACACAAAATGTGTAATGCGAAAATAAAACGGAACAAAAATAAAAGAGTATTTTTTTCATCTAAAAAGCAATATTGTTTTCAATAAAATATACAATGTATCGCGTTTAATTTAACATTAATTAAAATGTTAAAATCACTTTTCCAAATTTTCCGCTCTGTAAAAAGTTAATTGACAAATAACGTATGTACAAATAAACTTCTAATACGACTCTATGTAAAAGTTTTCATTTAATCACCGAGTATAATATGAGCCCTTGATGGCTCGTTAAGAATGATATTCAATCTTCATTTATTATTTTAACCCCTGTTGTCGTGTGCAAAATTTCATTTGTACACGACAATATTCACCTGTTTCCTTGACGTTTCATCCATTTCGTGCATTTATACGCGCATGATTGGCGTATCTAGATCAGCTTTATATAGATTTGACTGAAAAGACGAATTCCTTCTCTTCTATTGTAGCGAGTTTAACCGTGTGACAGACTGGCGTGATTAATTACCCGCTAGTTCATAATTTGGCAACAAAATTCCTTACAGTTCTACTAGCGTTCCCTTCTTTTTGCCCCTCTTCCAGTTATGAATCTTCTTCAAGTCACTTACGGTCGTTTCCGCCGCATACGGTAGTTAGTATTCAACCCAGATATGCAGATCGTTTTACAGACGAAAGAGGGGAGAGTCGCGTGTAAGATACAGTTAATTCGTAACCACAAAGGATATAGGTATGCGGACAGCGTAATGTTCTCTCTAATGCGGCGACCACCATTGTGCTCGTCCCAGACTAGATCCTATCTCAAACGACAACTGGCGTTTAATAATAACATTTTCCTGCTACGCATCTTTGTTTGCTTATTGCTAGTTTAATTTTCGTAAGTCGAGCTAAGAATACATTACCATTTTGGCGTGATCACAGAAACATGTCACGAGAAAACTAGTAATATTTTAGTTTTGAAGTAATATTTTACGATTTATTTATTTGGATCGAGTTTTGTATAAAAAATATTCTGTTACTCGCATTATGTAGCAAGATTTTATAATCAAGATAATTGATTCTTTCGCCAAAAAAATTCAAGTATCTGTTTAATTATCTAATTTTTAAGAGCAAAAAGTTGAAGAGATACTTAATGCAAAAATTAAAAAAAAAATAGTATTTTAATTTTCCAGTACAAGTTTTGTTTAGAGAACTCAAACTTTATTAATCTAACTTAGCAAATGCGCGAATCTTGAGTTGCTTTATATAATTTGACGCTTGTATTTCTTGAAAGAAGATAAACGTTCCTTTTTCAAGAGAGGTATTGGAATCTTCTAAATCAATTATTGATTATGAGACCAGGAGAGTATGTAAAATGCCTTCGCGTGTAATTATTCTTTTTTTTACTGACCCACGCAATTAAAATATTAATAAGTTTCTGTCCGCCCTCTACTGCAAATAAATCGGGTACCATAGGTATAATTAATGCAAGACATTGAGCGAAAGATTAAACGACAACAGTTCATCAAGATTGTAATATAAATCTACGCCGGCGGACAATGCAAATGAAAATAGTGTGTTTGATCGATATTGGGATCACGTCATTCATTACGCCATTACATATTGCAGCATATTAATTGTAGGCCGAGCGCAAATATAAATTCTGCAAACCTATGAATTGCAGATCTATCGTTGCTTAGCGCTACTAAAGATTTATAGAAATAATTTTCGGACAACCTATTTCCATACCTTTAGTTAAAATGTCAAATTTGACATTAACACGCGTTTTATTACATAATAGTGACCATATATATAACATACAGTTTTGAAAATTAACAAAAATTGCAGATATCTTTTTGATTTTGCAAGGCTGTTTCTTACTGCATAATGTTAAAGCTGTAAAATTGTAAAACTGCAAAAACTGCAGATATGATTTTTAACTTAGCAGTATTAATGATTTAATAATTCTGAGTTACAATCGTAACTTGAATATAATCTCATGTCAATGCGTTGAGTGTACAGAGAGATCATGATAGTTTGTACGTAAAAGTCAAATTTCGATGATTTAATCATTCTCGGATACGTAGCGTACAAGAATGAGGATAAAAAAAATCAGCTTACTCATCGAGAGCAAGGAGAATGACGATCGAGAGTGTGACGTCAGACTTAACGCGGGCGCGTTTACCGCTCTCATGGTCGATTAACTTTACGTGACATCATTGACGATAAACCGACCGTGATTACGGGGTGAAATTACGAATGCGCGATCGATCGATCGAAGGACATACGACTATCTCCAAATTACGCCCGAGGGGCACGGGTATTAGGACGGATACTCAGCAGCGTATTAATATCCTCACATCACATCACATCACATCGCATCGCATCGCATCGCATCGTATCGCATCACATCGCATCGCATTGCATCGTATCCAATCGCATCGCCTCGGGTACGCAATCTTGAAAAACGATGTTCTTCTCCCAGCCGTCCAGAAGTGACGGCCAGGTACGAGAGGCGCTATGAATTTCCGCCTTTTCATCGCATACCCGACGATGGCAAAAACTCACGAGCGAACGCGCACTCACGGCTGATACTTTGAGCGATAAAATTAACGAGCGCCGTTTATCCCCGAGACACGCGATCCGACTTTCAAGCCGTCCGTTCCAGTCGGATAATGTAGCCGAACGCGAAATGCAGATGCCTGCGACCCCGAAGACTCGCGGGAAAAGTGATTAAAGGCCTCTTATTATCGCGTGACACGCCCATAAACAGGTGATAAAAAAATCACATAAATCATCTTCTTCCATGTTTTAAGGCAATGTAGTATATATATACGCATGCGGCGCGTGCTCAGAGAGTATTCCGACCGTTCCGATTCGTTCGTTTAATTGCGACACGTAATTGCGCTCGGTGCGATTTACTTAATCCCTCTTTCACACCTGCTTGCAAGGAGAATACAATTCCATCGTAATTTCAATTATAAACTCGGCGATGTCGATTGCGTCGTCACTGAAGATTCGTGTAAATTATAACTACGTACTTTCTCAAATTTGTCATTTGCAAATTACTTTTGATTTTACGAACAATAAATATCATTATATTAAAAAGTATTATTTATTGTATTAATATATTATCAGCAGCATTATTTAGCCTTTAACACACAAACAAATGTGTTATCGTATTTCATGATGTAAAAAACATCGAGGAAAGATAATTTGATGCGATGGAAGAAAATTTCACGAATATTGCAAACAAGAGATAATTGTTGCAAACAGAAGATAATTTGTGAATTCTCTTTAGCAATCGATTTAATGAGAATTTATAAGCTTGTTTTTAACATTCGAACGTAAACACACGAGCGATATTTGATTAGTTTGGTCTGATTACTATTGAACGTGGATAAAAAAAAAAACTAATCGATTTCGATAAACGCGAGAACGTCATTTCCCTCGTTGATACGAGGCAACGTTCACATTTCTCTTATTTAGCCTCGTCTATTTATCACGTCAAAAATACTCCGAATTGCCTTCCATTCGACTGCAGAAATCGCGAGATTTGCCACGGTGCAATTTGATCGATATCGATGAAATTCTCCCGCCGCGTCGCGGCTCGAAATTGCCATGTCGCAAAAAAAAGGGAATCAATACACCTCTTTGCGCGTAATGTGGAGGAAATTGGAAGACGATTTCGGTCGAACTACGTATCGCTCCGAAGACACGTTGCTTGGAGACACTCCGAGATGAATACGTGAAAAGCGCTATCATCACTGAGATCATCGCGCAAAGCGCTCTCCATTATCATATAAGATTTGCCTTCTCTTTTTGTCAAAACAGATCAGCTTGTGCTTCATCGCGATATACATATATATAATGAGAATTTTTGTAAATTATTTTTTTTGTACTCCATATAACTAGCCAATTTATCGCAATCAAATCTTATACACATAAAGTTATTATTATATATTATATATAATATATTATTATATATATATATATATATTATTATTATATATAATGCATATAGAATCATAGAACTTTCTAATTTAAAAAATATATATCACCAGAGTGTACAAATCTCCCAATTTGCTCGCACATTTTTGCCGAGCTTGGTAGAGCAAGTATATCGTGCGAAGGGAGGGAATAATATACCGACGCATTCAAGAGACAGTCGCAAGAATATAATATCGCGAATAATGTTCAGCAAGTCTCGAGACTTCCTAAGACCGATCGTGACTCGTTCTGAAAGGCCGTTCAGTATGCCGGCCGCTCACATTCGCGAAGTTTATGAAGAAATTTCTCATCGCTCGGTACGGACGTGCGGAAAATTCTCGCAATTCATCTCGCTCGCTTATTATACATACATGCATATATATATATATATATATATATATATATATATATATATATATATATATATATGCATTTATATATATATCACGTATTATCAATGAACTCGCGCGCTCGTCGCCTGCATCGCATTAACGACAACGGAGATCGTATTTGCATCGCGCATTCAATTCTCCGCACTCGGCGGGGCTTAAGCCTTTCTCGCCGGAACGTGCGTGTGTATCTCTCCGTTGCCCCGTTTTCTCTATTTTCCTTTCCACTTTCTTATTTTATTTTTCCACCCTACATTCACACTTCTCGGCTGATTCGCCGCGAGATGTCGGTACAAAATTACGGTACATGGTGAGGATGGGTAGAGGAAGTAAATAAAAGGACTCACGAGAATCGCTATATTCACCTGTTCCGTTCTCCCCACTCGGCCGAATGCGCGCATCGTATCGGCCTGGTCCTAGGATGTTGTCGAGCACTTGCTTCTCCTTCTCCCGAAAGTTTACTTTTGGCTGCGTACATCTGAAAGAACATACAGCGTCGGTTCATAAAGAAACTTGGAATTTCTGGAAAGAAAATTTTCTTAATGCTTTGTTTGTCGCCATAAATAAGTGAAAATATAGACAACATATCTAAATGTTTTAAATAATTTATAATTCGCGTCAAATTTCAATTTATAATTTTTAATATATTTATTTTAATGTTTCTTTGTATTTCATATACATGTATTTTCAGATTCTTTAAATATTTTTTGTATTACACAAAGTTATAGAAAAGACTCCATTTTGAACTCCGACGCCAATTATTAGGTGGGCCTAAGAAAAATGTATGCGTATCGTGAAGAATACACGCATTCGCAAATCGTTCTTCTAAACTTTTGGATAATTTTACAAATCCTGCTTCGTTTACAAATCATGTCTAGCATTCAAAATTTCGGATGAAACCCACTCATAAATTTTAGTATAAACGTATAAATTTTATGCATCATAACAATAAGCCTATATGGATCAATAACATGCGTCTTTACGAACCACAATATTTTCCAAAATTATTTCTATCGCCAGAGATGTTCTCGCGGAATCTTGTCTTGACGTCGTTCCAAAAGCACAACTGTTTTATTATTAATTCAGGTAACACGACAGTTGACTGAGAGCGATCAAAACTTGTATCGAAGATTGCCAACAATTTGACACATGTTTTCGTAAATATTACGTTAATAAATAAAACGACTCACCTCGATGGATGCAGCAGGACCGCTAGTAATACCAGTAATGGTAGTACTCCAGGCCACATTGCGCCGGCCTGCAACCGAACAAGATACACATATCTTCACAAAAATTCTGCGGCGTATTGCGGAACGAATCCCTACGCGAATTCGCGAATTAACGATGATTAAACTTATATCTCACATCGCACCGATGCCGCATCCAATCTACGTAATTACTCCCCTGCGATCTGTGATATCTGGTCTTTATTTAGACTCATTTTTATTTACGTCATTGGCATTGCGCCAAATAAAAAGAAGTCGACACGCCTGTTTTTTCCGCGCAGAGACCACGAAAATCTATTGGTTTGAAATTACATCGTTAATTCCCGTTGATTTTACGCGAACTCGACTGATATTGTTTCCAAACTAGACCGACTTAATTGCGATATCATATGCGCGACATTTAATAGCGGAGAAACCCGACGAGCCGAAGTACAAAGCCGGAGATGCCTCCATTTACCATGTCTCACCAACTTCCCGATGATTGATCGAATTAAGGCGACGTGTGTGTGTGTGTGTGTGTGTGTGTTTTGTGTGGATCAAAGTGCAGCGAGGACCAGTGCTCCTTTGCGCGTACCGCACAAGAGTATCAACTGTCTCGTAAAATTAAATTGATTATACGTGAAGAAGGAAACACACACTCATCTGTCTTTTTATACGAGTATAAGTATCGTATAACTTGAATTTCAACGTAAAGAAGAATCGAAGCGATGCCGACACTGCGCTGTGACACTGAAAGCTAAGAGTCGGATGCGAATTCTTCTTGAAGTTACCCGCGAATGACGGTCTATTCGCTTGTGCGTCATTTGAAGAGGTAATTCAATAATTGCGACAATTGAACGCCTACTCCGACTGTGAATCGAGGTAGAAGTTGGCAGAGATATGTATTTAATCGTTGATCACCGCGTCACCCATTGAGGCGATTTCCGCAGGAGCTCCATTACTTGCGGACATGGGTGACGGTTTCCTAATTAGCAGGATTTTACAAATAATTCGCAAGAGTGCTTCAACTGTATTGAGACAAATGAAAAACAAACTGTGCGCGATAATTTGCGGCTAATCACGAATTTGGACCCGCGGGAAACATATCAATCTACTGGGCGATCAACGTATTAAGAATTGAATCGCTGCCAAAATACGCACACGTGGCCTATTTTTGTCGGGAAAACGTGGAGTTCTGATGGATAAGTAAGCGATCATGTGGGAAATCTCGTCTGCACGTGCCGTAATTTAAATATATACCGCGATTCTACGCACAATACCGTATTGTGAATATTTCGCGAGCGGCCGGAACGTCCACAAATAACCGATTCGCGGAGAATCACGAGTGTTTTAAGAGCACGGAATATGGTGGATGCCTCGAGCGACGTTCGTTGGCAATATTGCCGAGTAACCCGAAAGTTTCGAGTACCGTGACCCGAACCCGACCCGCGTTACAGCCAACCCGACCCCAAGCTCGAAGCCGAGATATCCGCAGCTTCCAAGTACTCGAGAGCCTTAATCGGCTGTTTAAATGCTTTGCGGTCAATTCCCCTCTCCTATCTTATCTCTTATATATTATTGTTGTCGAAATATGCGCAAAATTTTGAATTTCAATTAAAAAATTATCTATAGATTTTTTCGCAAAAAAAGTATCTACGCGAAGTGTATTCTTATTAAAAGGATTTATGTCAATTTCAATACTTTTTTAATCGCGTGACTGTTTCGGAACTGAAAAACTTAAACCGCGCAAATATTTGCACAAAATTTATCTGTAGATCGCGCACGTTCGATGCACTAATCTTTGCTATTTCATGATTTCCGCCGTAGAATTCTACACACGGTTTATTTGCCGCTTAAGTCATCCGGTAATTGACAAGCGACGAAGTACGCCAACGAGAAAATGATTTTGATGGACTTTATCTCGGATGGTAGGAGGCGAGAAGAAAATTTAAGCGTGATTGCAGCTAATAAAATACGTGAGCGACAAACAAGTACGTACAAAAAGTCCTTTTCAATATCAGCAATGTCAATGTCGTTCGCGGCATAGGAGAAGGCACAAGAACCACCCTTATCGACATGTAATATTTCCCTTTGTTGTCAAATTATACTAACACGTAACAAATTAGCATTTTGTCAGCAGACGCAATAATAAGCAGCTTCTGCCAACTTCGTTCAGAAAGAATGGTTTTGAGGAATTTAAAATTTTGCTGGATACAGATTAAAAAATAATTTTGTTGGACATTAAAATAATTTTGTTTAGAAACTTAAAAATAATGAGCAATGCTGCAAAAAATTTTGACATTCTAGCAACTAGTTCGAGTTCTACGTAATTATTTTGTTAGTTCAACAAAATTGCTTTTCTGATTTATGTCCTAAAATTTTAAATCTTTCAACAAAACCGTGTTGGTATAAATATTTAAAATGTCACGAAACTAAATTAGCTCATCGTCCGGAATAACGCGCGTTGGGAAAGAAAATCCCGAGGTAAAGTCGTATTCTTCACAGAGAGCCTCGCGCGAAGGAACGAGTAAGAGGAAGAAGCTGTGAAAAACTTGCTGCAATTTGTACAAGCATCAAATCAAATATTTTCCAATCGTTCCGAGTGTCAGTAAGATTTGTCGCGAGTGTATTAGGGATATCGGTCCCTTCTGAAAATCTAATAGACCCCATCTTCATACCGAAGCTACATGAATAGACCACGCGGACATCATAACTCATAATTTAGGTACGGTGCTGACAAATGGTAACAGAGAAGAAGAGCGTGCGGTAGGTTGCCAAAGAGGGGCAGGCAAGCGATTTACGACACATACCTCTCTCCTCCCAAGCTAGTTTGCCGTCTGTATTTCTATCTCTTTCATCATTATCGCGGAGTAACATCCTAAACGAATACATGGATTTGATCCGCGATCAGATCAGCTTATCGCGCAAAATCACGGATCATCAGCGCGATCAGTCATCGATTGATAAAAGCCAATTTGATGAAGGGTAAATAAAGCGCTCGAAAATGCATCTGCGCCGTAGTTTAATGGCATCGTATATTTGATATGTTCCTGCAATTTATCAATCTTGATATAACCTTAATGGCGAAATGTACATACGTCATGCTTATCGTTATGCGAAATCCGACGGAAAAATGGAATTAGCATAGAGCGCGTGATAAAAATCTAAGTATTTATAGCTTGCCCCAGAATTATATATCAGTCATCTCTAAATGTCTTTTTTTCTACTTGCCTTTTTTCTCTTGATTTTTATCGAGTTTTACAGGTATAAATATGTAGCGAATAAGGGATCGATTATTACCGAGATGTTTATTACTTTCTATTGCATTTAAATTAATACACGAAAAATTTGAAAAATAAAATATATATATTTATCTTAAAAATATATATTTTTAAGATAAATATATGTATATATATTTATATTCAAAATATATATTTTTAAGATAAATATATGTATATATATTTATATTCAAAATATATTTATAAAATATTTATCTCACATACACACAAACACACACACACACACACACACACACACACAATTTTTTGCGCTAGATTACGCGTTAAATTACGCATAACGACGAATCGAAATCTTACACAAGGAGACGTAGTTTGATCGCGCAATCTTTGACAATGTCGGACGATTGACCCATCAATCCGTTCGTCTGTATTCCGTTACGTTCGTATCTGCGAATCCGTCTTTCCAATTGCTTTCTGCCAATTGCCCATATTTATCTGTCCGTCCCGTCCATTTCGGCGTTGCCGTCGATCCGCCCATCAGGTCCACCGGTCCATCTATCAACCTCTGCCCGTCCATCCCATGTCACCCACCGAACTGCATGCGTGCGTGCATACTTATCCCATTTATCTGCCAATCTATCTCACGTTTTCCCGTGAATCTTCACTCTTTCTTTTCTCCCTCCCCTCACTCTCTCATTCTGTCTACCTATTTATCTATCTTTCGCAGTCGTTGGCAGTCGTTCGCCTTTTTCCGCTTCGCGCTCCCACTTGGATCTTACACGCCGCCTCGATCGACCTACAGAACGACCTATCGCGCGCTCATTCAACTCGTTCTCCACTCCTGAGAGAGTCCCGCGAGAATCCCGGGGATTCCCCGAGACGTGATCTCGCGCGGACATCGCGCGGATGTCGCGCCGCGGACGAGATCTAGAAGGAGATTCGCGTTCACTCGCGGCTAACGGCACGCCGAAGGGATAGGACGGAGGCTGTTACTGGATCCTTACCTGGAGAGGCTGACAGTCCTAGACGCTGGACACCCCGCTGCTACGCTCGATTACTGGCATAGTGCCGCTCTTCTCCGGCACGACACTGACAGGCCGCCGAACTCTCTCTCCCTCTCTCTCTCTCTCTCTCTCTCTCTCTTTCTCTAACTATCTCTCCTCTCTCTCTCTCTCCTGCTCTCTATCTCTCTCTCGCTCGATTCGTAAAGTGTCCTACCTCGCGAGGTTCGTCTCCTGGACTGCCACCGTGGAGAAAGCTACATGCCTACCTGGTTGCTGGCGCTATTGATCCCGGACCCCCAGACACCCACCGACCCACGCAGACGCCTCGCGTTGCTGCGTCGCTTTAGCAACGTGACGTCATTCACCGCCCCGCGACGCCCAGCCCGCCGCCAGATTTTCTATACATCTTTCACCTCTCTCTCGCAAGCCTTTCCTGCGATACTGCCGCCACCGCAGCTGCGGYCGCTACCACCACCGCCACTGACGACGACGACGATGACGACGATGTCGGCGCCACCGGTTCCTCTCAGTCCCAACATCCCCGTGTACCACAACATCACGTCACTGATCTCACCAAGAATGCCTGATTTCAATGAGCTTTATATATATAGAGCTATATATATATATATAGAGCTATTGATAAATGAAACATCTATCTACTTGGCGAATCATTAATAAACGTTAATGCGAAAAAACTACCCTGTTTTTTATAATTATTACGATCCAGAGATCATCAATTTCTTTTATCAGAAACTCGGGCGCGACATTTCCTTCAACATTGCCTCTCGTTCATCCGAGTATCAAGGGATGGTTATTTATTCGATACTTTGAGAATATCGATGTCGTTTTTGATACTGTCATTATGATCGCCATTGAATCGATTAGACCTGAAACCCGCCACTTCATCGGTATGTACATAAATACGGAATGTTCGTTCGCCCCCAGTTCTCACCCTCGAGCTAACCGGAGGTGTGAAAATCCGTAATGAGAGACCAAACGTGAATTCACACCCTATAATGAACGTACGCCTTAATCCTCGCCTAGAAATCCTCGAGACTGCTCTTTTTTTGCACATTATGTAATTTAACGTAATGACAATAACGCTTCCTTTTAATTACATTTAAAAAATAGGTCGAAGTGTTATAATAATAATAATAATAATGACAGCAAGTACTGGTGGAAAATAATAAATTCTGTAAAAAAACTGTAAAAAAATTTTTTGCAATATGAGAATAATTATACGAGTCTTTCTTTTCGTTATTGTTTCATCTTTCTATTAATTCAGATGTTGTATGTGTCTCTCTGCATAAGCGTGTGTATACGAGTTTCGTGCAAGGAACGAAATTATGTAAAATTACATGAGATGTCCCAGATTTCTGCCACGCGATTCTTGATCGAGTTTCAGTTTCTTGAACGAGTAGACACACGTTCTTAACGAAAATTTATATCGTTGCGCCTAGATTATCCTTTCCTCGGCAAAAACTTGTACCATGGCATCTACATTATCAAAGTGTCAGAAGTCATTTTATTCTACGTCGCGTGCTAACTGCGAATTGCGAGCTCACGGCCGAGATTAAATCCAACGCGCATTTCTCTTAAATACACGCGATAACCTTTCAGAATTACATGTTAGTACTCATCTCGTGCGATATTTTCATTATTTTTACAAAGCAATATGGTATTAAGATTATGTCGTAAATATAATGTACAATAACAATTTTCGATTTGTGCTATTTATCTGTTTCTTAGGGCCTAAAACATGAGAAATCAGTCAGTTATTGTACATTGATAGAAAGGAAGAAAAGAAAAAAGAGAGAAACGATAATGATTGATCCTTTTATATAAAGAACCATTAGAGCTTTCATCGTACATTCATTATGTACGAAAAATCAGTATAACTGCTTATAAAAAATTTTGCATCTAAAATAATGAAAGATAATGCAGTGATTAGTAATCAAACGACACAAACATCTCACGTCATCGATCTACGATAATACACGCGAATGTTGATCATCAGTGCATTTGTAATAAAATTTAGTATCATTGAAAAACAGTAAAAAAGATAAAATCGTAATTTTTTCGACATATTTATAGTTTTTGCAAGAACGACATATATTATTCCGTACAAATATATCATAGTAATCACTGATATCTCCATTATATTAAATGAGGAAAACTTTGTAACTCCGCGGCCTTGCAGATTGATCATCCGCGTTCAAATTCAATCGCAAGAACATCAAAAAATCATTAGTCGATCAGATAAAATCGCGTATTCTCAGTGCGAAGTCCACCATTACATTTGATCGAGTTACAATGATTTTGACTCAGTTCATAGAATGTATATTTATGCAAAAATTCTGTGCGCGGTTATTTCTAATTTTTTTTTAATTATATGTAAATTTGTATTATATTTATCTATATTACAGAAAGCAGAAACAAGCAAACCGATTCTTGTTCGGTGTACGAGGCGCAAAATGGTCTGACCGGAAGTGGCACGTGTCGATAGGAGAGATTGTCGAGTTTACGGAAGTGAGATACGCGCGGCCGTGCAAGACTGTTCGATTATGTTCGATTGTAAGTGCATGTTTTGTCTCAATTGACGTGTTACGTGAGTGCATAATATACCGCGAACACGTTGCTTTCAATTCTATTATTACGCTCAAGTATGACTGTACGGACGCTAAGTAGTTTCAATATGCGCGGAATCGACTTTCTTATATTTCATTATTTTATATTTCATTATTTTAGATTCAAATACATACGATCTGTAAATACGCAACACGCTGTTAAAAACATGAAAATGACTTTCATTTACTTCAAATAATAAATATAAGACAAGACAAAAACGGATTAATTTGTTACTGTGCAATATATTCTATGCATATTGCATTAAATTTTGCGCTTGCAATACATTTTAACAATATATTATAAACAAATTTATTATTTAGTATTTTTATTTTTAGGTTATTTTTTTATAAAAATAAAAACGTTCAAACGTTCGCTTCATCGAGTTCTATACGGAAGGATATGATCGAGAAAGCGCAGTGCATTTAATAAATCGCGATGAAGATCAAATTAGTCAGTATTTTTTAACTCAGATAAATTTCCACATATTAATTACAAATAACATCAAAATATAATTGATAAAATATTTGGGAAGTTTGTCCTTTTAGCGTCTGACTAAAGTTCGACTCATTAAAGACGCTTCGAACCTTCGAAAGACTGCGTCATTTTTCTCCGACACAAAAAAGAAGAAAAGAAAGAAGAAAAATCGCGATAGGTAAAAGTTACACGGCAGAAGTTGCTTCATCAGGCGTTTCCTGTA
The DNA here is from genome assembly GCA_037157785.1 of Cephalotes varians. Classification (NCBI taxonomy): domain Eukaryota; kingdom Metazoa; phylum Arthropoda; class Insecta; order Hymenoptera; family Formicidae; genus Cephalotes; species Cephalotes varians. Next base: position 475,469 of record JANQDE010000081.1, read on the forward strand.
TTTGGAACTTGTAATAACAAACCTGTCGTGCCACGGGACGACCACGGAGGGGAAGAAGGGGTGAAATATGACCTATTTTCGTCACTCTCCGGATTGAAAGTATTTCCGACATCTGAGGGTTAAGCCAAGACGGGAAAATGTCGGACGGGAAACGAGCGCGGGGAGAGGGTGAAAAACGGGGCGTTCAGTTCGTCGTCGTCGTCGTCGTCGTCGTCGTCGTCATCGTCGTCGCCATGGCTTGTTCGTGTTATAACGTGGGTTGACGTATGTCGATATAGAGGCGTTCGTGTGTTTCGGTCCAGCGGCGGCAGCGCCGAGTCTCCCCGGGACCATAACTCGATATCTCTCGGAAAATCCCTCTATCGCGTGCTTTACAACCCATACAACGCTCGAATTGAATGTTAGCCCAAAACGAACGACCGCCTTGTAAATATCACGCGGTCGCTCCGTTCTGGCTGCGAACTATGTTCAGTACGTGCAATTAGAATTGCGAACTCTGTGATAAAAACAATTTCGAGTAAATAAGTTTCTCCTTGTTTACGATAATGCTGATTAATATAGAAACAGAAGGGTTTGACACATAATTTCGTACATCCATTTGATAAATTAATTAAATTATTCTTTATTAAACTTCAAGAGCTCGTTCGATTTTGTCAATTCTTTCTCCATTTTAGATTCACTGCGCGCGCGGAGTTATTTTAAGGAACAGTAATTTTACACGCGGGCAGTCAAAGAATTAACCCTTCTGTCACTAATTGTAAGTAGCGTAGTGTACTCCGCAGTAATTTCTCCACCGTATTTTAATCTCTTACTCGAGATTAAAATTCCGATCTTGGTCTTTCATGTTTCACAGCTGCATGTACCAAAAGTTCGACAGTCTTATTCGTGTTTTAAATTCCACGCGCGGGGTACGCGATATTTTTCCACTAGTCTGAACTAATATTTCGAACCATATATTTGCCGAATAAATAACCGCGTAACCACATATTAAATGCATTGAATCGATAATCTTGCGAGATCGTTTGGTATCGTTTAGAACGAATATACAGCTGTGGATATTTTTGCAGGACGACAAAATTAAGAGAGTAAAGTATGACATGTGCCAGATTTCTTATTCGCGAGATTAATGGCTCGCGTTTGTCATCGAAGATGAAATGCAAAGTCGGTCGTGGCTCAACCGATCGAACGTAATGAAACGAAAGATGTGAACAACGAAATGCAATATGCGCGGCCGACCAAAGATATTCCCGGTCCGAAAGCGTTGCCTTTGCTTGACAATTTATTCAGATTCCTACCATATACAGATAGGAACTCTCTCGTCAAAGCGTGTTTCAAAAAACACGCATCGAGATTTTTATTTTTATTTTTATCGTTATTGAATTATTTAAGCTCTTTTCAAACTTAAATACGATGTTTAAGTCAGATCGAATGTCGATCTATGACATAATAATAAACCGCGATATCGAGAAATTTATTTAACAGAGTGTCAACTTGCATTCTCGAAAGATTATTTTGTTATCTATTAAACAAATATATGATTGTATAAACGTAATACATTTTCTCTGTTTCTTAATTCGCGTAATTCTTAATACGCATAAACAACGATTAATTGGCGTAAACGATGAAGGTGAATATGGCAGAGAAAAAGCTGTATCGCAATTGCAGATGCTGCGTGATCAGTACGGCAATAGCGTTAAATTGGACAAGGGATTCAGCCGATCGACCATCTTTCTATTCTCACCGGAACTATAGGAGAAAATGTATATGTGTAAAAGGCGCGTGGTCGAGGCGGATTGCTAGGGAAACTCTAGACATTATTATCGTAAGAACAGGAAACATATCTCTACAATGGGCACTACGGCCTCGCAATAAGGTCAGTAGAATGCTGTGAAAAAAAAGAAATGTAATCATCAAGAGAGAGACGGAAATGTTTCTTTTTTTACAAGATACACGTGGCATGATTCTCTTTTCTCTTCATAATTCTCGAAGAGAAGGGGGCGCGATAATGAAGATTTCTTTAAAAAAAAAATCCTTAAAATCTTAAGATCCTAAAATCCTGAAATAGAATTACTTGGAAAGGAGATTGTAAGGTCCATGGATAGATATCTAGTAACAGTGTATGTGTATACACATATATGTATAAAGAGCGCCCTAGTTTCGCCGTGCTTCCTCTTATCCTTACCGTCTATTATTAAGATATTTAAAAAAATCTAAAAATGGAAAAAGTGCAAGGAGTACAACTTTATTAAACGGTTCTTTCAGCTTACGAATCGCAATATTCTTCTGCTTATCTTCGCTTCAACGACCTATACGATCTCACGGTTTGTTCCAAAGTAAGAATTATGTCGTGCTAAATTTTTAGATTAATAACATAGCTATTATGGCTTTTGAGATACCGTGGATAAATGCAGGCGTTTACGGCGCAGTACGTCAGATATATGGATATTAAGCGCGAAGATCGTCAATATCCCGAAAATTCGTCAGAATACAGGAACACGAGCTGACGAAGCAACCCTCCACCCCATCACTATCCTAACTCTCTTTCTCTCTCTCTCTTTCTCTCTCTCTCCCTCTATGTCTGTCTCGCTGGTCTCTCCTGTGCCCTGTACGGTCGATAGTCCAGCGAATGTATAGAGAGCCACGGAGACCAAACATAGAAGCCTACATAAATTGCGTACGATGTAACATCTCGTCTCTCGCTGAAAAGGGCACTCTCCTGCTTTCATCCAGGGCAAATGTGCCACGACTTTCGGTCGAAAGTCAATCGGTACATGATGCAAACAGTAGTTAAGGTGCCACGTGGCGAAAATCAGCAAGGTGACCAGAGAATTCATGGAGAAGATGCGAACACTGCGGAAGATCTTGAGACCCTAAAATTGCCGAGCGATTTTAAGAACGAATTGCCAAAGTGGGAATGCTTAGAATGTAAGTAAACGATGCGACTGAATCGTGGCGAGATATTTACGCTACTGATGTTTTGTACTCCTCTTTGAAAATGGAGCACTCAGAATGATATACATATATATAAGTCCCGCTTGTAACAATGGAACTGATAAATTAGCTCGCACTCCAAATTCAATGCACCGCACATTCGAGTGGATCGTAATGCATTTATCAACGTGACAAGAGATATAGAGATATAGAGCGGGGCTGAAAGTTAAAAATATATCGCACTATATTCCGATATCAAAATTCATCGGTCATGCGACAATCATTTACCGTTAATTTAACAGCAATATGTTTGATCGCACTAGATTGCCGGCTAGGCTGCTTGAAGCCTAATCCTTGCCGCGGATAATGATTAATTGCAAGAGATGTCCGATCTCAAGTACCGCATGGAAATTCGGATGGATCTCTGTGGAAGATGTACAATACGCTCAATCTCAAGAAGTTCTTCCGTGTGCTGGATAGACTTAATGGGTAAATATTGAAACTTATACTCATTACACCACTATGTCAGCATATTACTCCGAAACTCCCACGCGAACTTGTTACTTCGCATCGTCATTACTATAATCCTCGATATGTTTCCTCGATATTCTCGTGTCGCGAAGTTATCAATAATGTGTCATGTGTCGTCTCACGTTAATTACTTTTTGTTTAGAATAAAATTTAACGATTCACGTCTACCGTTACTTCTACGTTCCGCTTGTGTATAATTCATTCTGCATGTAATAAGTTTCCAAACATGACTCATCGTCGCCACCGTATTTGCGCAATTTTATTTATGGTCTCTTTTAGAATTGCCAGCAAATACACTGAGACCAAGCATGTAACAATGGAGCATGTGACAATAGTACAAATACGTTTGCACGACCGTATATTAGAGAAACTTTTGCGTATTGATAAGCAAACGGTATACAGGTAACGCTTGATATGATAATAACTAATGTTGATACAGTAAGTATGACATTCTATCTCTTCACTTATAAAACAATTTTAGTAGCTCGACCTTCTGCGAATGAAATCTCTTCTCTTCTCATCTCTTTTCCGATAGACTAAATAATAATGAAATAAACGATTCTGATTAAAATAAAAAAAGTTTTGTCTTTTTTTTCGAAAATATGATATTGATATCTTGTATATCTTAGAAATCTCTATTTCTTATATATCTAAAATTTTTCTTTAAAGCAAGAATACCAGAAATACTTTGAGCAAGAAGAAAAAAGAATTCTTTTTTCTTATATTTTTTAATTATATTAAAATTTTTTTAATAGGACTATGTGTGCGAGATTAATGATTTATTACAGACTGGTAACGTGTTCAGCAATTTGTTGTATTATCCGGAATAATCCGGAGAAATAGGGAAAAAACTGCAGGAAAAAAAGTTCATGTTACCAGAGAAAACATCGCTCATCATGCAGGACATCCTAAATCAGACGAGATATGCTAAAATTTCATCAAGGAATTCCTTCGATTATTCCCTATCATTGCTATCAAAATTATGCACAGACGTTTGTATAGGAGGGTATAGAATATGTATCCCCCAGACAGAAGTGCGTGGCACCTTCTTCTTATTTTTTTTTATAATTAGAGTTTAATCAATATTTAATTAATAATTATAATATTTATATCTTTGAATCCTGATTAATCCGCAAAAAGTTATTTCCATTCGTTTATTTAATTAAACTATCAATATATTTCAGCATTAATTGTTAAGAGAAAATTCATAATCTGAATCACACAAAGAATTCATAATAATAATTATCAAACATATATGTCACGAAACAAGTTGCATTAATGAAATAGCGTTCTCAACGGTTCTCTTTTTTTATGCCGTCAGTTCGCTTGTCATTCTCTGATTACAAAGGAGTCCACGCGGTTTTCGCGAACGCAGGAATATAATATATTCCCGAGAGATGGTTGCGGGGCAACACGGAGTTTCCATCAGCCAAGGAGGCGCATCCTTTCGCGTATGTGCCTTTCGGATTCGGTCCTCGCACCTGCATCGGTCGACGATTCGCCGAAATGGAGCTGGAGACGCTGCTCTTGACAGTTCCCGAACTTACTCGTTCCGCTGGCAATTCTATTACTCGTGGGATTTAGTCAGTCGGATAGCGATAACCAGATTTCTATTTCGAAATAATAATGTCTTATAATAAGGAAATAATGTTGCTAACCAAAAACGCTTTGAATTGCATGACTGTGTTCTAAATTTTCAAAACATCTTGATAAAAATTGATTAATATGTAGTAATACACGAAATTGATAAGATAAGTCTTCACATAATGCCAATTAGTTTACAAATTCATCCGTTAGTAATAAATATTTTTTCTATTTTTTTATTTCTTTAACATAGAATAATTATGTATTTACGCTGAAGGCACGATTTTCTTTTGTCGCGTCGTTTAAGAGGGAACACCAGAGTGACAGTCGAAAAAAAAGGTATTTTCGTGAATTTTTTTTGTGAAAACTAATAGCTTGTATGAATTATTGTTTTTATATATTCGAAGTATATACATTTATGAAATTATTTTAAAAAATTCATTGACCAATATTAATATTTGTAATCTCAGTGCTCATTAATGTGCACCTCGTCTGAAAAAAACATGGGTGGACGGGCGTTCGTGCTGCGTTTAAACGAGAGCTCTGAAATACATTTTTTCTTTTTTATTTTAAAGTATATGAGTGTAGTTCAGTTGGATTTTTGTATGTACGGATATTTTGTACGTACGGATTTTTCGGTAAAATAATTTTTGACAAAATGGCGCTGTTTTAGAAAAAGAGATTGCAATTTTGCGACAAAAAATCGTTACTTTTTTAATTATTTTTCAAAAACTAATAATCCGATTGAAAAATTTGTGCAACTGAAGACAATTTTGTTGTAAACATTCTGTCATTCGGATAAAAATTGGCCGAGATATGTGAGCGCCTAGTTACGAAAACGTTGTTTCGAAAAAAACGTGTTTAAAGTTTTACAACCGATTAGTTTATGTAAAACGATAAAATTTCGTATCGAAAATGCGACGAATCCGGGTGCATATGAAGTGCCTTCTGTAACAATAGCAACTTCTACGGCCTCGTTTCTGTTTTGCTTTCTTCGCAATCTTTCCTTACGCGTCGCCGCTTGCGCTCGGTGGTCCGCAAGTGAAAGCCGTTACTCGTCCTTGTTGTCACAAAATTGTGATGCTGACAGTCCAATTCTAATTCCCAGCAGCTCCATTATTTTTAATACATCAGTGTATCCATTATTAAAAATACAAACAGCGATGCATGCAGCATTTCTACAACTCCAGCTCCACTTGATGTTGTTTTTGGATCGATGCTTCAACTCATGTTGTTAAAACTCTCTTATTTTGAGTAAAACCATCCAAGCATTTTTCAAGTAACCTTTTGTCACTCAAATCTTCATAAATGGGAGTGATTACATCGATGACAGCATCTGGAAGCGATACTTTGTGTGGGGAGCGATTCATTTGGACATGGTGCAAATGCTCGTAACCACTCACAACGATCGGTGCCTAGAGACTTTCCACTGTTCAAGCGCTGTGAGTGGCTGGTGGGCAATTGAACCGTGTTTGAACATCATTCCTTTGTGTATAATCCTGACCATGTTCTACTCTATCACATATTTATTATAGTTCCGTTATGAATTTTAACACAATATTTTAGGGACATATTTTTAAGACTCCAAGCACAAAAATGTAAAAAAAAATCGATTTTTTAAACCCGTCATCGTGGTGTTTCCCTTTAAGAAATTTATCAATAAATGGAAGAAAACTACTATTATGATTAATGGAGAATGTTCTGTTCTTATTTCACTTGTTCGCGCACGCTTTCGCAACAATAACCGAAGCAAACGTAAAATGAAGGTAGTGCGGAGAAGTGATTTTTGTACGTTTGTTTTCAATTCATCGCATGTCTACGCTCTGCTTTTCGCCGATGTTTTATTCATTTGCGATAAACGCAGATGTTTAATAAGTTGAGAGGTTTAAACGGGCGCGCGCGCAAAAATATATCGCATGAGATAATAACTGAAACAGATGACACGCTCGCATACTATGTAGATTCTCTTGGAGCGTCGGATTATATATA
>JANQDE010000081.1:482923-562734 GCA_037157785.1 Cephalotes varians
ACACACACACACACACACACACACACACACACACACACACACATACGCGAGTTAGTCATTTGATTTTTTGCGAAACAGTCTTTACGCAGAAATTAGGAAGCAATCTTTCAGTGAGAATTACGAGTCTCGGAACCACGCTTTTCAATTAAATCGCTGATTCTCGAAATAGTTCTCAAGCGGAAAAGCTGCGAGAACGCGTCGTTTGCATAACACCCTCCCAATTGCGCGCGATGCAAATTGCAAAAGGAACGTACTGGAAATGCGTTTTTGTTTTATTTAGGTCATACGAAGTTTCTGGATCGAATGGCACGCTCGAATACGAAAATCAATTTATAAACACACTGGTGTCACCAATGCGATTCAAGCTCGTTGATCTGTAGATCGACAAATCTTTCCACAACCGATTCACATGTCTCACGGAAAAAGCGGTCAGAAAAATGTCTTGCCGACGTCTTGCGCGATTTTTTCCTTTAATAATTAATATAAATGTCAATAGAGTCACGAGCATCTGACCCGGAGAAGTCCGGCTGAGATGGAAAAGATGCCATCGACCAACCACAATTCTTACAATTTTAATCTACGTCCGAAGACAGAAAGTGCGACATTTTACAGGAATTTGTTAGCGTGGAAGCTACAAATTTTTAGCAAGCTCGTGGAAAGGCGCGCATTCGAGTACAAAAATATGAAAGATATAAAACTAAAAATTATACATGTTGTTGAAATTTTCTTTCAGCAAACACCAATGTACTTCTTTATATTTATCTCTTATTTACGATAGCTTTGACAAAACATGTCGTGACAATATTTGTAATGCTAATGACAATAAAGTGAAAAATACTTATCAGTATTAATGTTTCATCAAATATTTATCTCTCATATTGTTGATAAAAGATTTTAGATAAAATCATAGAAAAAAATTATAGAAAAAAAATATTCATTTGAATATATATATAATTTTATGCAACGTAAGGATAGTTACTGCGTACACACAGGTCGGTAAATTGCCATTATTTAGGCAAACTCGATTCGATCGATTTAATCTCATCGTTGTTGCGACGCTAATTACGTTATATGCCATTTAATTTAATTATACCGCACAGCGTAATAACATTGCATTTGCAACAAAGCTACGACGTTACAGACCTTATCTATCGCGAAACGCATTCAGAAATTAATTTGAACTCGAATTAACTGTATAATAGTGCTTTCGATGTTTGAAATAGGTCGGGATTCCAAGACGCTCCGTTTGTACGTGTGCAAGTTTACGAAAATCGATTTACGCTTCCCGATGGGAAGCAATAAAATCATTCTTACGCCGAATGACGCGCGACACTCCATGTTTCCACGTGGAAGGATAATGCATAATCGGCGAAACGAATCTTAATGCGACCTAGTTCCGGTTTACGTGACCCCGATAATACAGTCGGATAACAGATTACTGCGAGCATGTGTGATTCTACAGTATTTTTTACACACATCTCGTAGATTTCGTCCACAAGACAACATATGTGTGTATTATGTAATAGAACCGAATATATTTACATGTGTTACAGAGATGAAAATAATGTGCGGAAAACGCAAATCGGATAAGACAAACCGCGATAAAAGCTGTAACGAAACAAATTTGTTAAATAAAATTTGCGTATTAACGTCATTGTTCGCTTATTTTATACAATTATCGGTCTGCGGATTTATTCTTTTATATATAAACCAGTGCGTGACTAACTGATGTGTGTTAAATTCAACAAATTATACATATACATATAATTTATTGAATTTATGTGTGTATATATATATATATATAATATACATAATTCACCATCCGCATCAATGAATTAATAAAATAACAAGTGGAGCGAGAAAAACATGCAAAAATAAATTAATAGTAGCGTATATTTCCAGTGCAAAAATTAACTTTAAACCATCCAAAAATAAATTCCAATACTAATTATCATATTTTATTTTACCTAACATGACCATGGCAACACGAATACAAATCCATGTATCGATTGCATTCTCTCTGTAGATATTTACGGAATATTGAGTGAGACATCTCGTTTCCCACCCGATGAACTCGCGTCTTTTAAACGAGCTTGGAAGAACGACTCTCAAGGCGCGTATCATTGTTCGCGGTCGGGCGTATCGTAAAATAGTATCATTCGAAAAAGAAGGTCGTTAGAGCGAGTTCGGAGTCGAATATCAATGCTGTTTTCACTGTAGCGATAACGCCGACTAACCGTTGCTTTATATAACGCAGCGTTTCGAAAGCGTCAGTTTCAGTCTCCGTCGAGACAGCCTCGTTCTCGGCACGGCTGTTCCCTCGCGTTCTGCCCGCTGCTCGAAGTACTGCCACGATGACATCGAAAAACACGATTATAGATTCGGATTGCATGACGCTGACGAGATACGTGCTGGCGGAGCAGCGGAAGGTGCCAACGGCGACCGGCGATCTCACGCAACTGTTGAACAGCATACAGACCGCCGTAAAAGCCGTCAGTTCGGCCGTGAGGAAAGCCGGTATCGCTAATATGTGAGTAAATGCGAACTTCCGAGGCCGGTTTGGGACGAAAGCCAACCTTGCCAACGAAAAACGCGAACGTAACGCACGCGTGGAATGTGCGACTCGTCGCTTTTTGTACGACTTAATAGGCGAAAAAGGAGCAGCGTGAGAGAAATGGAATTCGTGATTTCATGAACTAGACGTCCTAATGGCACATTTAAACGACGGAGACATTTTACGAGATATTCAAATTAATCTAATTATAATTTGTAATCTTCATGAGTTAGAAACTGCGCTATTTTGCGACTGTACATTTTGCATTGCGCAAATATCATCCCAGTTGCCACGGTTTAAGTTACAAGATCATTTCGTGACCGACAAATAGAAGATTTTCATACATTATAGCTAGCGTATGGATGCAGTTTATGCGATTTTCACCACGACAACGGTCAAAATTTAACACGCAGAGAGAGACTCGGACCAATATGTATACAGTGTAGGTGTAAAGTCTCCGTAGTGTCGTAACTGAGGCTAACGTTTGCTTCCAAACCGACGCGCGTCTCTATTTTATTCAAATGTATTCGGCAGCGGTATAGTCTCGTGCATTTACCGTCGTGCTCAAGCTGCCAATACACGCCAGTAAACATTAATCTCTATGCCCTGACAATTCTGTAACCTTGCATGTAAATAACATATAAATGATTTCCCATTATTATAGCGCCTGTGGTGCATCGCATAGACATGAATAAACCAATTTCATGACTGGTCGCTCTCCATCGAGTTTCGAAACAAACTTATCATTAATCTGACGCGGATTGAATTAAGACCAGATAGTAGCCGTAATGAAATCAGTAAATCTTAGATGATGTAAAATTTTTTAGATTCAAAATTTTTTTAAATACATCTACATTTGATCATAAATTGAGTATACTGAAAGATGTAAGTGTATTAATATAATTTAAAATATTATTAAACAATAATAATTTTCAAAACTTTCAACAACTTTTTATTATAAGTGATATTTGAAACGTGTATTCGAAATCTTTCAAGTCACCAGTCATAAATAATCGAATCGGCTACGCAATACTCGTTTGGGCATAATCAGCTGTTAAACGCATATGACGCAACCAGGTACGGCATCGCCGGCAATACCAATATTCAGGGCGAGGAAGTCAAGAAGCTGGATGTTCTGAGCAACGAGCTCTTCATCAACATGCTGACGTCTTCCTTCACCACGTGCGTGCTCGTGAGCGAGGAGAACCAGCACGCCATCGAGGTGGAAACGGAAAAGAGTGGCAAATACGTCGTGTCTTTCGACCCGCTCGACGGCTCGTCCAACATCGACTGCCTGGTCTCGGTGGGCTCGATCTTCGGAATTTACAAAAAACCCGAACAATCCGGGGAATCCGCGCTGCAGGCCGCGCTGCAACCGGGACGGAACTTGGTCGCGGCCGGATACGCTCTGTACGGCTCGGCGACCATGATAGTGCTCTCGATCGGTCACGGCGTTAATGGATTCACGTACGATCCGGCCATTGGGGAATTTATACTGACGGAGAGGAACATGCGTATGCCCGACCGAGGCAATATATATAGGTATGATAAAAAGGAGAAAAATAAAGAGAGATAAAGAAACGAAAGTTGAGATATGATACAATTTCCATGAGCAACATCCGCGTCGCGAGTAACGCATCGAAGAGTTGCCGCATGCTTTCGAGAGATCACGAAATCAGATAGGGTCAGCGTAATCACGAACTTGATAGGGTATAATCGATATGTTAAGCTCAAGTTAACTCTTCGTTACAAAGTTATTACACGGAAAGAAGGATTTTGCTGAAAGATCTAAAATTTTAGCTGGATACAGATCGGGAAAGTAATTTTGTCGAACTATTAAAATAATTGTGTAGAACGCTCAAACTAGTTGTTAAAATATCAACATTTTTTGCTCATTATTTTTAAGGTTTCAACAAAATTATTTTCAAATCTGTATCCAGCAAAATTTTAGATCTCTCAGCAAAATCATTTTTTCCGTGTATACGGAATCGTATCCCATCTTATGGGACTCGATCATTATTGACCGCACTGAAATCGCATATGATTATTTGCAGTATTAATGAAGGCAACGAAAGCACGTGGGATTCGTCCATTAAGGAATATGTACATTCGAAAAAATATCCCGCAACCGGGAAACCCTACAGTGCCAGATACGTGGGCTCCATGGTCGCCGACGTACACCGAACGATTAAATACGGCGGTATCTTTTTGTACCCTGCGAGCAAGAGCAATCCCAATGGCAAGGTAATTTCACGCGCGACGACTTCTGAACTTTATCAAAGTAATTATTTCATACAGAAAAAGAACAAGACAAATCGAGAGATAGATATGAGAGCGGTAACAGTATATTACGACATATTTCGTTACACATCCCATTTATCTTCTTCTTCTCTCCTTTCGCTTCGATTATTGCCAAACAACCTGATCTCGCGCTTATCACGAACGGATCGACTAATGAAATAACTCGCTGTACTAACTTTGCCTCGTAAACAGATGTTTACCATCCATCCGATAAATGTGTAGGAAAGTATTGGACTTTAGAAATTATTTTATCTAGATGCGGTATAAATATCCGGTTTGAACTTAGATTGATGCACGGCGGCATCCCTGATTTCTACGTAAATTTCTATGAAACATTATCGGACTTTGCGTATTATTTGTTCCGATAAACACATCATTGCAGCTCTCTATCAAAAGACCGATATCGGGGTCAGAATTTCAAGAGAACGTATTTATCGATAATTAACTTACTATTATTATTAGACTTCAATTTATCACGTCGCGTATGCATTTTAAATATTTCTCGTCTATGCTCGTCTCACGTATCAAAGTAAAATTTTACAATAAATCAAATCGACACTTATGCCACTGATATTGATTCTATAATTTCGTAATTTCAGCTACGACTTCTGTACGAGTGCATACCGATGGCTTTCATAGTCGAGAAAGCCGGCGGTCTGGCGACAAACGGAAAAATTGATATTCTAGATATCGTTCCAGAAAATATTCATCAGAGATCACCTATTTTCTTGGGCTCCAAAGACGACGTTAACGACGTAATGTCGTTTATAAGAAAGGCTGAACGATGAAAATGAAAAATCTTGTCCAAGTACTTGCACAATCGAGCGTTGTACCTCTTTTATACGGATTGTTATTTTACATTTTGCAATAAATTAATTTTTTCATTAAATCATCTACGTTCTAAATGTTATATAATCCTACAGTTTAAATGTCCGAATAATTTGTTATCGTTGAAAAGTAATGTCGCGCGGGAAATAATTAATATTAATTAATTAATTGAAATTGTAGTCACTGAGCGCGGACATGTAATAAATCTCGTGTCATCAGGCGCTTTTACAGGTCATTACGAAATATTACGGGCGATTGTTGGCAAATCCCGTAAATCCGAAAATTCATGCTCTCGCGGAGACCTGAAATTACGCTAAACGTTCGCGCGCCGGATTATTTAATTTATTCGGCGTACGCGTGAATATAAATAAATCAACTCGTTAAAAGTGTCGTTAATGACATCGTAAGAAATACTGTCAAGGACGACATCAGCGATTTCGTTAATCTCTTCGAGGAACTCTATCTGATTGAATCAGCGCGCATGCTGCGATGATAAGGGACCGTGACGATTTTTTTTTTCACGAACACCGTATCATTCGCCGGGCGTGAACGCGACGCAACGTGATGGGCGCGGAGCCGCCGCAGCATCGCGTCATCGGTCAAGCTTAACCGATGTCGGACAATCATTTCCGTTCTTCCGTCTGTATAACCGTTAGCGAGACGGCGGGCGCTGATAACGTTGCTATTTATTCTGCACGCACGCCCGGCTTAACCTCTTCACGGCGTGCAGCCCGGAATGCATCATAGGAGCACGACCGACTATTGATCGGCCGGTCGACAGTGCGCCAGCGCAAGTCGGGGCCGGACGACGAGAGGTATTCATGAGCGCGAGCCGCCCTCGGCATTAGTGCGTTTGGTCGACATTTGGTTGCCGTTATGCTCGTCACACGGAAGCGCCCTTAGACGCTGCCATAATGTCCGGTGGTACGTAAACGTTTCATTGAAATAAAAATTGTCGCATGTTCGACAGCTCCGCCGCGAAATCGTTCTCTCTTTTCCCCGAGTCCGGGGAAACCGGCTTGCTTCACGTGATGTAAATTATGCAGAGACGCGACGTTCATTGACGCTAATCGACGTTGCGTTTATGATAGCGTCAATGAGTCAGAGACCAAAACGCAATCGCGATGCACGTAATTTTATGTATTCGAAATTTTGTACTTAAACGTGCAACGCGCTTCATCAATTGTTGAGTGTCTGTTTTAAACGTTTTAAGAGACAGCGAGAAGATATCGCTTTACTCAGATATCAATATCGCGACATTAATAACCGTTTGTTTCCGCTCAGTAAGACAGGGATTATATCGGCTTCGCGACGCTGCCGGAGCAAGTGCACCGAAAATCGGTGAAGAGAGGCTTCGAGTTCACTCTGATGGTATTGGGTGAGACCGGGCTCGGCAAATCGACGCTCATAAACAGCCTCTTCCTCGGGGACCTGTACAAAGACCGGCGAATTCCGGATGCGGCGGGTGCGTGTGATTTTATATTTTAATTTGACACCACAAACGCGATAAGAACCGGATTATTCTCAACTAGACCGTACTCGTCAAACCTGTTAGAGTCCCCTCTCGATTGAAATTACGCGCGACCGGAATCGGAATAATAATGACACCGTTTGACCGCGACGCCCTGGTGAAAATTTTTCTCAGAATTTTTATACGAATTGGAACATTTTTCAGAAATACTGAGAAAGGTCTACATCTTTTCCTAGAATTTTTCATATATGTGAATTCTAAAATATTCTAAGATTTTTAAGATTTCTTATTCTTAAAAAAATTTTTTATTTTTTCAGATTTTATCAGAAATTATAAATATTTATAGGGACTTCTGTATTCGTATAAAAATTATGAGAAAGTTATAAAATTATACAGAAATTTTGAAAAATTTTGAAAATTTACATAAAAATTCTGAAAAAAATTTTTCACCGGAGCAGAGAAGGGGATGTACTACCGGATGGTCGCTGATGATCTAAAATCTTCCGCGTGGTCTCCGCGAGTTATTGACACGCGAAAAATATTTGCCCAACTTATATCGTGGGTAAACCGCTCGTCGCGATCTCGATGAAGAGTCGATAAATATTCATCGTTCACTTTCAGAGCGAGTGGCTAAGACCACCTCTATCGAGAAAAAGACAATGGATATAGAGGAGCGTGGCGTTCGGCTTCGTTTGACGATCGTAGATACGCCAGGTGAGAAGTGTCGTCGAATTATTTATTTCCTGTCAAACAAGCGCATTCTGAGTATTCGCTAGTGAATACGTTGAATTAATTATATAATATTTGTATAAATACGATTTCGTAAAATTACTGTATAAATATAACGACATTGATGTTTCGTAAAATGATACAAAGTATATTTTATAAAATAATTCTGAAATAATTCGTAAAATATTTCGTAAAATAATACGAAGTACATTTTATAAAATAATTCTAAATAACGATACTTTTTCCGTTTAAGGATTCGGCGATGCGGTAAACTGCGAGGATACGTGGAAAGCGTGCTCGGCTTACATCGACGAGCAATTTCGCCAATATTTTACTGACGAAAGCGGATTAAATAGGAAAAATATTCAAGATAACAGGGTACACTGTTGTCTGTATTTTATACCGCCATACGGCCATGGGTATGTGATAATCCAGTTCTATATATATTCTAATTCACAGGATTAAAAATAATTTTCATCTCGCGGTAATATCGAACGCGATTATATCAGACTCAATTTTGATTTTAATATCGATCTTTCTTCACAGCCTCAGGCAGATTGATCTCGAGGTATTGAGGCGTTTACATCGGAAAGTTAACGTCGTTCCCGTAATAGCGAAAGCGGACACTTTAACCACTCACGAGGTGAAAAAGCTGAAGGAGCGCATTTTAGCAGACATCGAGGAACACGAGATTCAGGTAGTGTGAGAAAGGCTTCGACTTTTTTTTTGTGTGTAGGTAAAATAACGCGAATTTCGTGAATTGTCCCAATATACTTTGCAATATTGCTCATCACGATACACGGTAAATACAATTTTTGTATTTTTACAGATATACCAATTCCCGGATTGCGACAGCGACGAGGATGAAGAATTCAAGCAGCAGGATAAGGAGCTGAAAGCCTGTATACCGTTCGCGGTCGTCGGAAGTTCGACGGTGCTGGAGGTTGCCGGAAAGAAGGTTCGCGGTCGGCAATATCCGTGGGGCGTAGTGGAAGGTGAACTTTTATATTCTACGTAAAATTAATACTTTCCGATTGTACCGATTTCACATGAACTACGCACGAGGTAAGTATGATGTAACGTTGAAAGATGAAAAATTTTAACGTGAACATTTCGGAAAAGTTTGCGCGATTGTTATTTCACGTTCGCCATAAAAACTGTTCGATCTAACCAAAGAATATGATTCCAATTATCATTATTAGATCAATCTTCGTTAACGACTATCGTTTGAAAGAATTGAGAGTGCACTTTGATGCAGCGATATCAAAGGAATCATCGATTCGGAGCAGGGATTTAATGTGCTCGATGCGTTCTATTACAAGAATACCGGCTTTTCAATTAGATTGTTAAGCAGGGGCCGAACCAAAAGCAATTAGGGATTTAATCGATAAAAGAGCTTCTGAAGCTTAAACCTTCCGCGAGTTAAATCAATTAGCATTATTCTCGGAGGCAGTAGGGATTGAATGCATTAAAGTACCTCTGGTTTGCGCGTGTCGGTGCTCGATCTTTAACATGTCGATTCTGATTGATCATAGTCGAGAATCCGAAGCACAGTGACTTCGTCAAGCTAAGGACGATGCTAATATCGACGCACATGCAGGATCTAAAGGACGTCACGCAGGACGTTCACTACGAGAATTTTCGGGCCCAATGTATTTCTCAAATTTCGCAGCAAGCGATCCGGGAACGGAGGTATTTACGCATGTAAATAAATATTGCATTTCAGTAGGTATATATACGGACGCTTATCGCGCGTTCGCAATGCGTACAGAGCGTTTCGAAAGTAGCGCGTTCGAAATAATTATTTTTATTCTGATTTCCAAAAGATTTTCTTAAGATGTAAAATGATAAGGGATTTTTGTTATATTAATATTGGTTTCTTGAAGATCTCGATGTCCTTTCGAATGTTCTGTACGTTTTGCATGATTATTAAGAGCATTTGTCAGCAATAGTTTCGAATAGTTTGTGATGATCTTAATGGTACGATTTAGTGAAGAATAGTTTTATATCCAATAAAAATTGAAGAGTTGTAGAATTGATTCTTTTGTCAAATTGCACGACATTTCTTACTTTATAATTTATGCTTCGATTGCATTTAGTAGATTATTTGTAATCTCCCTTTCGAAGGATAATCGAGATAATCGAAAAATTCATCTCTTTTTTACAGCAAACTGAAAAGAGATTCCGGACCGCACTTCGAAAACAGTATATCCGACACGGACAGACTCCTCTTGCAGAAAGATGAGGAGGTAAGCACGCAGTTTAACGACCGCATGTTGAACTTTTTCAGGGATAAATTTTTGAAGTTAGAAAATAAGAAATATTTTAGTATCATTCCATAAATATTCAATTTTCAATATTTAGTATTAAAATCACGGTTGCCTTTTCCACCGGAGATCAATTACTCTCATCAAAATTGTTATTTTCTTGTAGATTTTTCTAAAAAAAAAGACCATCAAAAAATTTAAAGCGATTAGCAGAAATTTTTTCAAAAAGCCGGAGTCTTCAGTCAAAAACCGAAAAGGTGGCTACCGTGATTAAGAAAAACTTGTTTTTTAAATATTATTACATGTCCCTGAAAAAATTAATCTTACTCATTTCAATATTCGCGAAATATTTTTTTGCACCGCTCGCTATCCTCAATTCACGTTTACAGATACGAAGGATGCAAGATATCCTGGCGCAGATGCAAGAAAAACTCAAAGCGACCGGCCAAGTCGGGGGTGGCGTTGGATTACGAGGCCGCGTGGGAAGTCTCGGCAATGATCTCGATTCCGCAGATGTGGAAAAGAAACGTAACAGTATTATAGACGTTTGAAGCGTGTATTCTCGGGATATACATCTAGAATATAAAGCTCATCCTCCCGAGAGATCTGTACATATTTCATTCGATTCTTGACAAATTTCTCGATGCATAACATTTTCGAGATTGTAGCATTAATACTCTATCTAGAATTTTCTACATTCAAATTATATAAATTATTGTATTAATTTTTAAATTCTATTTGCCTTTATTTGATAATAAACGAAATTAAACTCGATTAATCGAAATTCAAGTGAAATAAATTTGTCTCTATTTACGTTAGAATTAGATAATTATTAAAGTTATTAATTTCTTCTCGATGTGCTATCTCTCATGTGCTATCTTTTATTACCGTTCGAAAGGCAAGACAAAGTATAGAACCGCCAAAGATTCACCAATGCTTACCCGCCAAATATTCGATCAAATCGATCTTGTACAGATCTGTCGAATATACTCAGTAGAATATACATCAATGATACGTGAGATCGAAATGTATTTTATACTAACACGCATAGCTAATTTGTACAAGTAGAAGACACGCGTAATCGTATCAAAAATTATCAGGAGATATGTATGTATACACCGAGTATTCGTTGCAAAACGGATATAACTGATCGCAAGCACGGAAAGTCAGTGACGGAATTCTTCAGTTTGTTGTTTAACACTAATATGAGATCTATAGTTCCGAGATCTATAGCAAGCCGTTTTACTTTTTAAGAGAATAAAAAAAATTTTTAAACTTCTCTAAAAAAAATACGATTTTATTAATGAATTAAAATTATGTCGCGACATGATAATAATTCCATGAATTAAAATTGTGTCCCGACACAATAATAATTCCGAATTTTTATTATATTTCTACCACAATAATTAATTTAGTGAATTAAAATTACATTCACATTAAAATGAAAATAATTTTTATTATATCTTGACATAATTTTAATTCATTAATAAAACCTCGTAATTCTTTTTAGATGATTATTTTTTTAAGAGCTTTATGTTAGACAAAATTGCTTTTAAGTTGTTAAAAAATAAAACGACTTGCCATATCCGAGTATGCCAAAGAATTGCGAAAAGTATTATATATAATATTGAATAGAATTAACAAAATATACGCACAATAATCAGTAATTATATAAAGAGTGAGATGCGAGATAAATTTAATTGTCGGAGAAATCAAAGATCCGCGTTTGCACAGTCACTATTTTACTGACTTTTTAGTTTTATAGTGTATTTTAAGTTATTTTCTTGTGAGAAGAAATGTGTAGATGTTTTATAACAATAAATATGCCGTAACAATAAGTGATACGGTTGACTACTTGAGTCTTAACAATAATTTCAAGCTTCGTTTCATTCCATTTCACTTCCTTCGATTTCAAGGAATCAGTTTAAGCAGGAAAAAGAGGACATATTTTTATTTGGAATAAAAAAATATACAACGTATAAAGAATTATCGTAATTTTTGCTCAAGATAAATTCATTAAATTTTTTCAGAAAGAAAAAAGAGACTATATAAAAAAATTATGGCAAATTAAGAAATATACAAATTATTGTTAAATATGTAATTAATATTAAAAATTAATTATTAATTATTAATTTCTAAATATATTTTTTTAAATTCAAAACGCGTTATTTTGCTACTCTCGCATATCGATATATCTTATCATATCGATATACCTTACATTATCTCGAAAAATAAATTAGAATCCGAGAAACTTGCTGCGAAAAATATTATTTTCGTAACAAACGCGGAATGACGTGGCCGTGTTCCAAAATTCACTGTCAGCGCTGAAAATCTAGTTACGTTACGCGCACTATAGATTTTCAGATTTTGGCAATGAATTTTGGAACACAGCCTGTATGCCCGGGATTCAGTCCCACGAAATTCGCTTTTTGCCGATTCTAGAAATTATCACGAGCCATCACAGATCGCGACGGGACGCGTTCCGACGGGACCTTCGGCTGCCGACGGAAAAATTTTCGATGACGAATTTAATGCACACGAATGAAATTTTCACGTTTCACACTCCGCGATAGTATTATCGATGTATCTCGCTGCGAATTATGTATGAATATTGAAAGAGATTGATATCGTCGCAAACGATTCCGAGTCATCCTTAACGCAAAAATCAAGATTGGACGCGTCGGCGAAGAGAATCGACGCGTCCGTGAAAATCGTCGCGTCGGCAAATAAAATCAATTTAGTACTCACCGTTCGGTTTACAGCTTTCTCTGACTTCGCGATATACTGTGGCCTCTGTCGTCCGACACTCCAGAATCCCTCTTCCAGAATCGTCCCCTCAGAACTGTCCGGTTGCAATTGTCACTTTCGGCGTCGTCCGTTTCGAGGAGATCGATAACGAAATGCGCCAGGAACGTTCGCCTACGCACAAGATTTTTATGAAAATTGATGACGCGCACATATTAACATCGGAATTCGAAAAAGTAATAGCGCGGCGATCGTTGTGTGTGGGACGACCGGAAAATGGCGGACGCGCCGGCGGAAAGATCCACGCGTGCGCGCGCGTACATTTCGCGATTCAATCGCGAACGGCGAAACTCGTTGTTCGCACAGTCACTTTCGTTCTGATTATCGCTTCCGACAGCACACGATTCGACAGAATCACCGGCGAAACGCGCGACGTTACGCGAGGCGTCCGTCCGTTCGCGCGGCATTGTCTGAACTGAGCGCCGCGCGCCGGCCGTCGGCTGCCCGGCGCGCGGCTCACTTCGCGGCAAACAAGGTCGCGGCGCGCGATCAGGACATAAGCTGCTGTTAATACAATATTACTACGTTATACGATACAATTACGATACAATTACTAACGTATTACAATACTATGACACGTTGAAACACATTTCAATAGCTTTGTAAGCATTTTACCAATTTAACCGTTGCGTATAAAATAGAAGCAATATTACTAACGTATTACGATATCCCTTCCGATAGCACTCGATTCGGTAGAATTATCGAGAAAACGCGCGAGACTTTCATGAAAATGATACTGATATCGCTTAAAAAAAAATGGCGCGGCGATCAGGGACGCGAAGGACAACGGTCGCGCCGGCAAAAAGAATCCGAATATAGCCGCGCATGCATTTGACTTACTCCCGAAATTCGTTCGCACTGCCATCCGCATTTATTCTCGTATCGACCATCATCCCCGATAGCATTCGATTCGACAAAAAAATCGGCGACGCTGCGCGAAACGTCCATCCGTCGGCGCACGACGGTCTGAACTGAGCTCCGTGCGTCGGCCGTCGGCGCGCGGCTCACTTCGCGGCAACAAGGTCGCGCGCGGTCAGGACACAAGCTGTTGTTATAACGTAATATTACTACGTTATACAATACCATTATTAACGTATTACAATACTATGACACATTGAAATAATCCAATAGCTTTGTAAGCATTTTGCCATAGCAATTTCACGTTAATAGGTTGCCGAGTTTTCTTCAGTTGCTCGTACGGGTTTCTAACTAGAAAATTACAAGAATAACTTATAAATTTTGTATGGATATGAAATTGTAACTTATATATGTATAAATGCGTACATACATGTGTATATACATAAATAAATTTTTATTCATGTGGAAACGACTACGAATATCGTTCGTAAATACTTTTTTGGAATAAGAAAGAAATTATGCTTATATATTATATAACTATTCGTTCCTAATTATGTTAAATATTTAATCGGAAATGTGTATTCGCTACAATGGACTCTATATGATCCGTGGTTAATTGTTTGTATAATGTAGCTCTCCGAACTAATACAAATTTACTAATTTGCGATGGTTCGCTTTGATCTTGTCGAAAAATCTGACAAATCGACACGAAAGCTAAACGATAATACTAACTCGATTCTAATCATGCTATTCACGACTCTCATACAAATGGCGAACCGCAATCGCGAATAATTTGCGTTTAGCTTTACAATGAATTCACTACGTGATTTGTGTGAAGTTTTATATTTGTGGAAAATAAGAAGATTTCGCAACGTACTTACGTAAATGAGCGAACGATCATAAATTGTAAGTCGGAAAGTGAAATTATTTAAAACACGCCGAAGGCTCGCTCGGCAGGATTCGGAAAAATTCGATTCCACGAATTCGCTCGCTTCGCGGCGCGCCCAGTTCTCGGAATTGTTTTCACGTTGCCTAGCAACGTGGCAAAAAAACGCCTTGCCCTAGCGCGCAGCTTTTTATGCTCGCAGCTTTTTATGCTCGCATACTACACGTGTTATAATATTCGCTACTTATATTTTAGGACGTTGAAATATTTCGATATTTTAAACTTTGATTTTCTTTCTCTCTTTCTGTCTCATAATTTTATAGATTTTTAACCCGTTCTGTATAAACGAAGAAGGGGGGATATTTCGAGTCCGATCGATTTTTATCCATGAAAATTTCTCAACTTCGAAAGATCCTCACTCTATATTTTATCTTTTTCTAAAATAAAGTACAAACATTTATTCTACAAACTTGAAAATACATTCATGAAGTTTTATAGATTTTTTTGAATCACTTTAAATAGGTGAAACAGTCGGGCTCGAAATACTCTCGTTTATACGGATAAGATGTCATTTTTCACGTGGTATTGTAAGAGTTAACAAGGAGTTATACATTTACGATGCTGGAGCTAAAAGATTTAATATTTCAACGCAAACCTTTCCTCTTTAAGTGAATTAATGTGAAATAAAATGATGCGCTCTGAAGTCGCATCGTTTGTTTGCAATTTCAATCGTGATATCTATTACGATATCTTGCGACACGTCGTTTAAGTCTTGCGACGTGTCTGCCTACGGGAACAATACAGTGACGCAATCGAAAAAAGAGAACTATTAATCTAACTTATTGTTATCTCTGTCTCTTGAGTAAGGCTTTCGTGCAAATTATACGGTAGCCTCCATCTAGGCGAATCCGCTAACAAATTCTTGAGATATTGCCAAACGCGTTTTTCACGTCGAATTAACAAACTACAATCGCTTTATCGATCTATCGATAATAATTGATGGATAATAGTAAATTTACATCGACAAATAAATTAAGGATTTGTCCGTTTGGTGAATTTTGTGTCGTAACGTGATAACAGAATTTTTAGAAATTACGATAATCCGATTTTGCGAGACACGTGTCCTTTAATTGTTACAAATCGCCTCCAGAATGTAATTAATTGTAAGAGGAAGAGACTCGCCTTCTCGTATCTCGACAACAATGTTGCACAGAATCAGGAACCGTTGCGATTATACCGAACGAATGATTAGGGCCATCGCAGAAAACCTGCGGTTTTATTATTAGCCGTAATTACGGTTATGCGATCGCATTAAAACTCCCCGAATAGCGAATATTGCATACCCCAATCATCGTCCCGTCGAAATTGAAAATTGGTCGCTATAAAACCGTGCTTCTCGAGGTGAGCTATCTCAGTTTCGCGGACGCTCGTACAATTTTACCGAATTTCTAATGATCCGGAAGGTTGGTACAAAAAGACACAAAATCGCAGAAGCGTTTCGTAGAATTTTCGCTGAGATTCCGCGGAGGATTTCGCGCAAATCGGCGAATCGGGATAAAACTGTGTTAATTAACTTTTTTCTTGCAGTAAGAAAAGAAATCTTCTTATCATAGCGTATCTAATAATAGCTACATTGTTTATTTATCATATTGCATCGAATATCGTTACGTCGAAATGGTGCGCAAGACGCGTTCGCATCGGTGATACGAAGCTCGTTAGCTCTCGTTAGTTCTCGTTCATTAAATCTGTCATCCTCATCGATACATCGTATACAAGTTTCCGCGTTCTTCTTTCGCACAGGTGGCATTATTAGCGATGCTCCTGGTAGGAGTTCGGAACGAGCCGCAAGGCCCGGCTTATCTTCCGCCCGGCACTCGACCTGGAGGAGGCGGGACCGGTCATCCGGACGATTGGGCCGGTGTAAGTATGTATTTATTACACGTAATACTTCGAGAAAAGAAAGATAGTAAAAAAAATGTTAACTAGACGTTAACTTAAGAACTAATCAGAGATCCGCTATCGAGATACACTCTCTATTTCCAATAACGTGGCGATACGTGTGATTCTCGTGGCGCCTTTCTGGTCCCCCTATGAACGTGTCGTTCTCATCCGATCTATCAGGATCCGGCGAACTATGAGTTCTCGTACGAGGTCCAGGACGCGGCGGCGGGTCTGGACTTCGGGCATCACGAGATGAGGAAGGACATGGAGGCCACCGGGACCTATCACGTGCTGCTGCCGGACGGCAGGACCCAGATCGTCGATTATGTCGCCGATCAGAACGGGTATCGGCCGATGGTGCGATACGAGGGAACCGCCACTTATCCCGCACCAGGGGGACCCGGCGAGGGCTACAGATATTAGGGCCCTGACTTCTCTTTCGCAATTGAGTACCGATCTTTAGCGCATTGAAAGGATCAATTAAATATATGATATATTCTCGAACAGGGGTCGGCGTTTTCCGTAAATGTTTTCCATAAAGGACCAAAGAGTATCTTAGGCTTCGCGGATCGAGAGGCAAAATCGAAGATTAGTAGATATTTGTACTACAAGGGAGAGAACAGATATCCACGAATTTTTTTTTAAACGAAATTCAATATAATATAATAAAATAATTTCAGAGCCGACCTCTGTTCTTTTAAAGATACACGATCGTGTCCGGTGACCATTCGGACTTGCCGAATGTCAGGACGAATACTACATGCTCGAGTAACGTAAGAGGATGGTTTTTGGTTCAGAAAGATCAAAATGGTACGATGTAGCGAAACGTTCGCCGTGGCCGTAACAACCACGATCTTATCTGTAACGTGTAATAAATAATTTGACAAAGAGATGACGAAACCTCTCTCCCCTCGTTTCTCTTCGGTGTTCTGATATCCTGCAAAAGTTTCGCTGCAAGCGATGCTGGCGATTCTAAATCTCGGTAAACTGCGACATTAATTTCGAGAAGCCAATCTAAGTTCCAATCCGGATTGGAACTTCGGAAGCGCCTGGGAATCGAGAACGTTCTGTATGTTCTAAGAAAGGGTGCGGTTATCGTTCACTTCTCGTTTAGCCCGTTGCTGACGTTGGAATATAAACGGTCATGTAAGGAAAAGTAGTCTATAGGTATTTTTCGCTATATTTTTCATAAATATTATTCAGTTTGCAACGTTATTGTAAATCGATCAGATCTCGCAAACAAAGGAACGACGACTTCATCCTCGTTGAAGCAAGTTGTTTATTCGCGCTCTGGATTCGAACGAACGATTCAAAATAACAGAAATAGAAAAATACAAGGAAACAAAATAATAGAGAAATAAAAAAATAAGGCGATAGCGAATAATAAAAAGAGGTGAAATCGTTCTTGGGCGCCGAAATAATGACGGTATAAAGGAGAATCTAGAGTCTAGATGACAAATCGACATATTGTTGATCATAAATTATCTAACAATCGCGAGCAGTCGTGACGTTAATTGATATATCGCCGCGGACAAAATTCCGCCATTTGCCACGTCGTGCCTGGAAATCGCACGCGAGTGCGCCACCTCGGTGTTATCCCAGTCGAAGTTTCCAGAATGCCCGAGAGTGCCCCGTCGGCACCGCATCCGCGCGCCAGATCGGCCAGATTCGTCAGTTTCGTTTCACGGCAGTCTCGAGATTCCGTGGCGATCTGCGAGCCGACCAGTATTATTAGTTAGCATTGTTGACGTTGACAGCGGGTTCTGTCGTCGCTCCACGATAAGCCGCCACGCGAAACGTCGTCCCGAGGCGCAAGGAAGTCACTTGCGGAGCATTTTTGCGGAGCGAGCCGTCGCGAGAACGCGGCCCCACGTTGACCACGGAAAACGCTTGCCCGATCGTTCGTAGGACGACACGTACGTAAGTAAACGCGTGTAATGCTAAAAATTCCGATGGACGTCGTTCGTTAGCGCACGTGACGAGACGCGCGATCATCTTGTTACCGCCTAAATCATAGGTTATGTTATACGCAGGCGAATCCCAGTTGGTGCAGAACCGAGTTTTCTAGAAGGTTAAGCTCGACCGTCCCGTCGGCACTGCGAGTTTGAAATTTGCCTTGAACTCTCTAGTGCGCTTGGTTCGGAACGTTATTGTTATATTCCTGGCAAGCATGGCAAAATGGGGTGAAGGCGATCCACGCTGGATTGTGGAAGAGAGACCTGATGCAACCAATGTTAATAACTGGCACTGGTATGTTGTTCGACTTAATTGTGCTAGTTGTAGGATATCATTAAGGCAACGATTCGATTTTAATAAAGTATATAGGCACATTCGGTTGTCAAGTGTCGATATCGTTTGTACACTTTTTAATACATAAAAATTATATTGCCGTAGGACAGAGAAGAATGCCTGTGCGTGGTCGCAAGAAAAGTTGAAAGAACTTTTTATAAATTTAAAAATTGAGGGAGAGGGAGGTTGGTAACCTGTATTTACAAATTGAAAAATATGTATGTAAATATGTAACAATAACTAGTTTTAATAAATATTCAATTTGTAGTATCATGTAAAATAACAGAAATAGAAAAATGTGAAGGAGAGGCGGTAGCAAATAATAGAAAAGGGAAACTTATTTTCTTTTATGAATGGAATATTGTTCTCAAGTGGGTATCGGATAAAAAATCCAGTGACATTGAGGGTAAAATTAATATTCCTAATCTCTCGGAAGAAAATGATATCAACGAAGTAGATGTAAGTAGTATTTAATTGAATTATATAATTTATTATTGAATTAAGCAATTATAAATCTGACTCAAACTTTCATTCATTTTATTTCCATTTTGGTTTTTTAATTAGTAATAATTTTTCTTTGATATTCGATTCATTATTAAATTGCTAAAAAAATATTTAAACAGATACATAATTTGTAATTTGTAGATTGAAATTACATTAAAAGATAGTACAGATGAAGGGGAGAGAGTAAAACAATTCTTACATACTAAAGGTAAAGATGTAATAAGAGAAAAATTGAGGAAATACGTATCTTCTCTAAAAGAAGGTAAGCTAATTCTCTAATCTGTGAATTGTCGATTATATTTGAAAAATATAGCGTTTTTAATCACAGTGATTGTAATCCATCTTTTCTTTTTATTTGCAGAATTTACGAAAGGAATGATACTTCCCAAAAAAGATAATGTCAAGGAAAATATTTCAAATATAACATCTGGTTTTAATATTAAGGTATGTGTAATATATTTTTAAGATAGTACAATATAAAGTAATAAAATTTAACAATGTTTGGCTAATAATGTTTTGTTCTTTTTCAAGATGCAAATGAATGCTGCAATGACACCAGCGAACAATAATAAAACAGGTTGTAAAATCTCAACCACTACAATTAAGCAAAATATAAAATTTCAATGCAGAGCGGAAGAGTTTTACAACGTCCTCTCTTCGATCGAGGTAAATTTTATCGAATTATTGTCTTAAAATAGGTGTTATTATATATATAATATTGATTAAGTCACTAGCTTACTTATAACAGTTTTTAACTTCTGCAGATGGTACAAGCATTTACAAAGAACTCGGTAAAGCTAGAACTGAGGAAGAATGGTCAATTTGAGCTCTTTGGTGGCAATATTCACGGCGAATTCATAGAAATCACTCCAACGAAGATCGTCCAGAAATGGCGTTGTAAACAGTGGCCGTCCGGGCATTTCAGCGATGTAACGATCGATATCTGTGAGAAAAACGATCACACTGAGGTCATTTTAACGCAGACCGGTGTTCCAGTAAGGTAAACTTAAAAGCTATGACTTATAAAATTAATCGGTAATTTATTATTGACAAATAAGATATGAAAATGTCAACTTTCAGCGAAGAACTTTCTACGAAGGAAAATTGGGACAGGTATTACTGGGACGCTATAAAACGGACCTTCGGCTTCGGATACTTTATGTGATCTAAATTCACTTTAATGGATATTTATTTATTGCAAAGTAGATCAATCGCGTGGAGATTGCGTGCAAGCATACGCAGTCGCGCGAACGCTTAACTTCTGCGGGAGCATAGACGAATCTATGGCGCGATGAGAAGGAGGCGTATACAGGTTTACTCTGTTTTTTCTTCGTATATTTGGTACCTTGTGTAAAACTTTAATATCGCTGCGCGTTCGCTGCAATGTGTTGCGCGACGTTACAAGTGACTTGTATGTCTCTATCTATTAGATGTGTCTGTCTAATAAATCATGAGATAAAGATCGATAATTTTCAATCTGTTCTTTCCGTATGAGAATGACCGACATATCGAACCTTATTCCTTTAAATCATAACGATGCAACTTCAAGTAAATTGTTAAATAAACGTTTTGTAATTGCTGTAAACTCCTTTATAATTATAAAAAAAGAGTCGCTAACGCGATCAGTCTTCTCATAAAAAGAACGGATATTGTTTTATATAATAATAAAAATAAAATAATATGATCATTTTTCATTGCTTCAATGCTAATATTATATCTGACTATTAATAAATCTAGTTTTTGAACGCAGTCGCGTTCATGAAACGCCTTAAAACCCTGCACCGAACTTTTCGCGGTACCCTTTTCGCACGAGGATAGGACCGATGTCCTCGGCAGTTAGGCAGATGGGAGCGGCATGAATGGGCAGATCCAGAGAGCACCAAATGCGCGCGCCTTCGAAAATCAAAATCAATGTAGTCCGCCATCGTTCGTACCGGTCCTGCCCGCTCGCTCGCTCGCTCGCTTGCTTGCTTGCTCGCGGATTGTCCACGCCCTTAGTGCGCCTCGCAGTCCCAGCGCGAATGTTATCGGAGTATAGTACCGTTTGTCGTTTCCCTCTCTCTATTTCTCTCGCGTTTCCTATCTCTGTTGCTCACGTGGCTGCACAAGCGCACATCAAGATGCATATATACACACACACTAACTTATTCTCCCCTCCTATATTTCTAATCTTGTTCTTTCTCTCTTCCCAGCTTCTTTTCTTCGTTCTTCTACTTGATTCTCCCACTTTTTCTCTCATCTCGATTTCTTCTCCCTTGCCCACATCCCTTGATCAAGTCAGTCGAACAAAATTGCGCAGAGAGAGAGAGAGAGAGAGAGAGAGAGAGAGAGAGAGAGAGAGAGAGAGAGAGAGAGAGAGAGAGAGAGAGAGAGAGAGAAAAGGAGAAAACGGGTTAAATTATCTCCCAGAAGCGCTCTCTCTGCCCACCAGCATCACTACTCTACTATCATCACTACTACCAACGCAGTCAGTCTGTACTCCGATCCCGCGCCAACACCATCGGCTCGCGATTTACGCGTGGAGCATCCCTCCGTGTTTAACGCGGCGCCCTCTCCTTTCTGTCCTTATCTTTGTCTCGCTCGTACCCTTTCTCTCTTTCTTTCTCTGCCTTTCCCTCTCCGCTTTCTCATTTCACTCTCCAAACAGGATCTCGAGCTCTCTCACTCGATCGCATCCTTGCGTCCGCCTGTCCATCTCGCCACCCCTATCCGACTTTTCTCTTCCTCTAGCTTGTTCGGAGCACGTTCGCCGCGGGTACGCGCGCGTCCGTGTCCCGCCCCGAGCGTGTCGTTAAACCATGCGTATAATCGTTTACGCGTCCGTCAGTCGGTCGACGACAGTCTAAGCCGGAGCCTCACGTGCACCGCGAGATCGTCGCATCGACGACGATATACGGCCACCGTCGTCGATTGCACGAGTAACGCGCGCGAAGAAGCGACAGCCGCGATAACCGAGCACCGGCGACAAATCAGCACCGACAAAAAGAAGAGGAAGTAGCAGCGGCAAGCACCATCGGCACGATGATCACAGTCCCGGGCCGGTGCTCGTCCTCGCGCGTACCCCATCGTCGGTGATACGAGGGTACGCCGCGCGCGCGCCGATTTCACACGACAGACATGTGAGTGCGAGAGCGCCTTCTCTCCCCGCCCTCCGCCGCCTACCCTTTCACCCTCTCGCCCTCGCCCTCTCAATTCCGTGCGCACCCTCCAAGCGAGACGCACGGCGGAGAAGCGGAGCTTGTCGCGGACTCTCGCAACGCGCGCGACTCGCGAGAGAGAAGGATCTCCGTGACGGCTGTCACAACCGCGCCAACAAGGGGTGGTCGCTCGCTCGCTCTCGAGAGGGAGGATCGGCTCCTGTCTCGCCTCGCCTCGTTCGCGCATCGCCGCAGCATCCGCCGCCTCGCGCCAGGAATACCGAGAGGATGCGTGACGCACTCGACACGGGCGAGTATAGCTCGGGGGTGTAGAAGGTGGCAGCTCTCTCTTTTTCTCTTTTATTCTCTTTTCACTTCCCTTTCTCTGTTTCTCCTTTTCTCTATCTCTCTCATCCGCCCTGTCCCGTTGCTATCGCACCGATTATCGGCCGGCATCGCGAATCTTTCGATGTCGCCGAGAGTCGAGGAGATCGGTCTCTCTCGCATTGGGCGGGTACGGCGTAACGAGCACGCCGCCGGACGAGCCACCCTACTTTTCCTCGGGGTGGTTTACTTTCTCGGGACTACCCTGGGCTAGTCGCGTCGCGTCTCTCGCTCGGCTCGATTCGGCTCGTGAAGAACCCTAAATAACGCGATTACGGGCGGGCACCCGTGTCCTCGAGTGAACTCGATTCGGACTCGGATTCGGAATCGGAGCGTGTTGCGTGCTCGGGGTGAGTCGGAGGAATGATTTTGCACAGTGTGCGGGGCCACGTTCGAGAATTTCTCTCGGGACGGAGAGTGTTTTTCGAAGCAGTGCTTTCGACGTCCCTTAGGTGTGCCGCGAGATAAAGTGGACCTTTCTGCAAATTCACTTGCTCCGGTGCGAACGGACTTTAATCTCAAAATCGTTCGACGATGGCAATAAGATAAACAGATACGCGGTTATTTCTATGACAATTCTTTCACCCTTCAATGATATTCCGCCGTCTGAAACAAGAAGAAAAACATTGACCCAGAGTAAGATTTCGCTAATCGTTCGGAAATAATCATTCATTCATGTAGCGGCTCACGAAAGTAACATAGCTTTACATTCGTGAATCTTTTAGATTGCACTAAAAGAGAATCGATAGATTACGTGAAATACAAATCGTGCACGACGCGTTATAGCATTATAGCCACCTGCGTTTGCTTGGACTTGCTTTAATCAATTCCGACTTTGTTAACTAGCAACTAAGTTTCCGTCATGATATCCGTTTGTTATAATCCTAGCTTAATTTATTTCAAATCAAGAAAGAGCGAAAGAGAAGAGAGCATAAAAGAGTCAACACGTTTCTTCGCTAATTTATTTCGACAATATCGATGATATCGATGAATATCGAAAGTCGGGACAATAAGTGTAGGAAATCGCATCTATTGTTTATCTCTAAAAATTCGCTAAATTTTCTATGTTATTGACAAGGGATACGGTACGTGAAAGTTTTTCAATATACGGAGAATTCGAAAATAAAATTGATAGAAGGAGCGGAAGATTTTTGTTTTTCATTAAGATAATGCGCGTCCGATCACTATTTTTCCGCGGCCATTCGCATCTGTACACGTATTTTGATTCACGAGTTTGTGCATGCATGCGTACGTGTTTGTTGGCGCGGGGAGGGGCATTTATGTACACGGTTTGAGCTGCATGTCTGAGTTAATAAAGTGACGGATAATTGGCGATCTCTCTGTCTCTCTCTTTCTCTCTCTCTCTCTGTCTCTGATGATGATCGATTTGAATTTAATCGCTACATATTACATTTCGCTGCTAATTATGTAAACGACACTCGTATTTTCTTAGGAATTATGGCATTTGCGAACAGTGATTTTATTTTCAATTTAAGTCGTATTTGCATTTGTCGTAGATGAATGATGGGAAACAAGAACCGAGTAAACTTTGAAATTAAAAAATTTATGTGAACGATATAAGTGTAAAAAAGAATGCGGACGCAATTTAGATACAATCACAGCTGATAACGTGTCAATAGTTTTCGATTTCATGATGTTATCGAATATCATAAATGAGCCGACAATGCGTAATGTGCCCAAGAAAATTATTTTTTCTGTCGACACACTGTTAAGATGAACATTCACGATTAAATTTAGTGTTTTCCTATGGGCGGAGACGCTTTTCCGCTTGCAATTCGCTACTTGTGATAGGCGATCGCGAACGAACTTCGCTAATTTTGTCGACGCTTTTGATAGCATCGAAATATCGTATTCCTGGTATCAAGTTCTTTGGCGTAAAAAAAATATATGATAATTGCGCGTGTATTTACGATCGATTATCTGCTTTCACTTCTCTTAATTTATTGAAATTTTTTTCCTCATTATTGAGAACATATCGATGAAAATAAATTTAAATTTAAGGATGATAAGACAAAGAGATCGAATCGGGACGCAACATTTCGCGCAATGTCAAATTGCAATTGCAGTTCCGGTTGCATCGCAAGCTGAAAGCTTTGAATTCCCCCGACCTCGAATTAGATCCGTTCTTTCCAGCTGCACTTTATTAGACTCTCCGCGCTCTAAGTGAAACGGCGTGTTGTAGTTCACGCTTGGCGAAGAAAAACGAGAGGGAAAAATGAGAAAGAGAGAGGAGAAGTGTAGATAAGAGTGCGAAAAGTGGCAGCTGAAGAGAGAACGGACCTATTACAATCCACGATAACAATCTGTCGCCTGTTCTGCCTTTCAGCTGAACGTGACAGCTCCCAGCGATAATGATAATGTCCGCTATGGTATTTCCGCTTTATCGGAAAGCAAAATATTTTGTTAATTTCAAATCTTCCTTTCGCACGATGTAATCTGCGATAAGAGCTTCGCGAAAAATCTGAATATTTTCACGTTGTACATGAAACTTATACGCGACTACAATTTTGCGACTGTATTCGGAGAAGATCCGCAGATTCACGCGACAGATTTCCGACCTATGTTAATGTTAAGTTCAAGTATCGATAAACAAACGAAGGAGCGAGATCACGAGCGAGCGATTCGAATTTCAATCGAGCGGCGAATCGCTCGCTGGTGTATCCATTAGAAGATAGAAACAGAGGAGTCGTTGGTCCCTCGTGGTATCTCGAAGGAAAGAGTAATGCTCTGACTTCGATCCTATGCATCTCGAATTCTTGCTTCGTTCTTTGACGCAAAGACGAGGGCCTCGGTGCGAATGCTACAAAAGATGTATCAGAAATCGCACGTTTTCTCGAGCAGTCGCGGATTCTCAAAGGCTTTGGGAAGCTGATCCGTTTTCAGCGAGAACTCGCCCGAAGATTTACGATTAGATGAATCTTGTTCCACTTGCTTCCGTCGCCATCGACTCTTTCAACTCTATCCTTATAACCCTTATATACTTCTTGTCTATATTATACTTGCAGCATTTGTTTTTTAATTCATTTAAAATTTTTTCTTCCGCTTTTATCGTTTCTTCTTTTCTTTTTTTTGGCCCACGTTAGATATCGCGGGTTAGAGAGCTGTCGGGTTAAATGCTCTTTAAAATTTCACTAAAGAAGGATCAACTTGAAATTCGCGAAGCGAAGCGGATCCGTCAGAGAGGAGGAACTCGGCGGGACTTCCGATGCACCGTGTATATCGACGATAGATACCTGGCCGGCCAACTATGTGTTATACCCCTTTACCAAATTAGGTTGTACATACATCTACCGTTTTCTCTTAAGAGACATCTCCGACCTAGCTGTATGGCTACCGCCGATATAGTCCGCCTCATCGTCAGGTATGGCGCGCGTTAGAAGTAATTCGATCGACATGTTCCATTTATGTCTACTAGCTAGCAAAATGCAATAAAAGCCGCAGCGCGGTAATAGCGAGTACCACCTGTTTCACCCTGAAAAACAGGGAAGCGTGTGCGACGATTGATACACGATTGATTCCTTTTTCCCTAATCGAAATCCTTTTTGTCCCATTCTGTCCTTAATCCGCCGGCAAACGGCGGTAGCTTTGGCAGAGGAGGGATATCGAGGGGGTACATCTTCGACCGCGTGCAACCGCGCGATTATGCAAACGTCTCCGCCCGATTTAGTTCGTACTCGCCCAATTTAAAATGTGATCGATATGGCCGATTGTACATTAACGCAGTTAATATTTATCGATCGAATCGAAAGAGAGGCTCTCTCTCTCTCTCTCTCTCTCTCTCTCTCTCTCTCTCTCTCTCTCTCTTTTTTTCACGAAGCAACGAAAAATATAGGCCGCAGCGGTTTACTAATTTTACCATTCCTGACGGTACGTTTCGCTTCTCGTACTCTCTGACACGAGAGGGAGACAAATGTTTAACGTCCGACAAGCAACACTTTATTATTACGTTCCTCCGTAACCTTTCCGAGCGGGAAACAAAGAAGTGTTCTTCATTAATGAAATATCAAAGGTTATTAACGACGATCTCGGTACGCCACGCGACACCCGACGGACTTCGATTTTCGAAACGCGGTTTCCGCGCGCGGGCGCTTCGCTCGAAGAGGGATTTTTTTACAACGGGATGCGCGCGGAACCGGAGATCGGTTGACGTTAACGATGACCGTGCACCAACGGGCCCGTAAAAATATGCACGGCGCAATTTACGCGCGCGTTTACACGCGTGCAAGGAAAGAATGCATGTGTGAGTGTGTATATATATATATATTTTTTTTTCATCGGCAAAAAGAGCAGCGTATCGGAAAATTTATTTATAGTTCAACTGTGTAGCCGCCGGGGCGGTCGCAACGGCCGCCGGCTGTAACGCCTCGTAATAAGCAGAGAGATGCACATAAGTGGATCACGACCTTCTGCTATTTTTTTCCATTTAGTCATTAATATGTTTTACGTGCGCGCACGCCTCTATCGAACGCGCGCTATATATATATTATTAATTCGCGCGCGCGAGATGATCCGAAATGCTCTTTCGGACGAGGAATGATCCCGCAAAACCGATCGACGAGATCGACTTTTCGTTAATGCCGCGACTTAGACTTTAGTTAGCCGCAATCAATCTCGGATCACGTATCCCGATATATACTCCCCGTAATAAAAGAAGTGGCGCAGGTCGACCGAAATCGATAGCCGATAAAAGTGTTTACATTATTACACGCGGCTGAAACATTATTTTTATATTTTCTGCGAGCCGGTGCATTTACAGATCCTTGTCGGGATAAATATCTCTGCTAGGCGCAATCGCGATCGCTCGGCGATGCGCGGAACGTCGCTGATGCGAAAAATATCGCGTTTATTTTTCCATTGTGACTTTGCTGCAATTGTGCCTTCGTCTTCTCTTTATGTTACTCTCTTGTTGTTTAATACGGACATATATATAAATTTATTTCGATTATGAAGAATCGCGTGTCTCGATCTGCGAAATACAGTGACTCGCAAGCTCATTCGGAAAATTGTTTTGAAAATTAAAGAAAAACATCCTTTACATACATCATATCAGCAATAAGCAAGCCATAACATTTATCTTCATACACTCTCTCTCTTTCTCTTTTCTTCCTTTTATTACGTCAAAAAGAAATTTCGTAGAATCTCAGGATCAGTCTCGCGCAAGCAAATGTACATTTATTTATTTCTGCACGAGAGAACCATGATATTCCGTGGGCGTGGGAAGCCGAAGGACTTCGATCCGATCGCGCGATACGGCGAACATTGTGCATTACGTATTATTAGACACGCATCCTGGCAGCGAATAATCGCGCTCGCGGCCTACCGCCTGTCCACTTAACGGAGAACATCGTGGACAGTGACGCAAGCGATTTTAATACTCATCATCCGCCGGTCTGTATAGGTGCGCGAAGTAGATCTCTTTTAAAAGATCGCTCGCATTGTCCGCGATGAATGCGCACACGCGCGACACGCAGTTATCTGCACGCTGCAACCCGTGGCTGTCACCGGCGTTATTTTAAAACGGCATTACGGACTCTCCGTGATGCCGTGGTGCTACGGGTACGATAAGTGCTCGAGAGCGCTCCGATTCACCGATCCGCGAAAATGTGACTGCCGACTACCGTGGCGTTTTTAATTATCTTTACGATACACACACACCGTAATCTCACGGATACCAAAACTATCGAGAACTAAATTTCAGCATTTAAGTTCCAACGAGCGTTATCCTTTCTTTTTGAATCGTCCTCTTCTCCGTCTCTAAATCGTGAAATGACGTCAGTTGTTCTTATGACACCCTGAGAGACGGTCCCAAGAGATTTCGTTTGGCAAATCGCGCTAAATCACTTCCGCCGGCGTTATTTTGCTCGGTCCTTCACGAAGGAAGACCTAAACCGAAGGCGGAGTTCTTAAAGTCTCGAGACGATCAGCGGCTTCGTTATACGGAAGTATTTTCCGGAATCGCGCGCGGAAACCTGATACGTGACGTCTGAATCGTCTGGGCGTATTAACAAACTAATTAAGGCCAGTGTTCGTTATACGGAAGCAACGCCGTTAACGAGACCACGCGCGTTTCTATGCATTTCTATATTTATTTATGGAGCAGGTCGCATGACGGTGTAGGGTCAGCGCAGCCACCGAGCGTTTCTCGTCGTCGTCGTCGTTATAACGCCTATTCTCCAGCGGATCGGATATACACTGCGAGGTGGTGTAGCCATAGTTACATTATTGTGATACGCCGGCCTATATGAACCAATGCGAGCACGACGCCCGAGGTTTAACGCTCGAGCGCATAGTCGCTTTTATATCCGCGAACGCGGCAAAATCGGGAACGCCTTCTGCAGGCGGAAGAAATCACGCGTGCTGGTTGATTATCCGTGTTAATCCTCATTCTCGACGTTCTCGAATACGTTCAAAGTCGATTAACGTCGGATATCCTCCCTCGTATTGTGATTTACGTTTACTTCAGAAAGTGATTTCGGTATTTCCCAAAAATCAAATCTTTACGCGTTACTCCGTATCATTCGTGGCCAGGTGGTTACATGAATCCATCTTTTCACACGGTGAAGAAATCGAATTGAGATAACACGGCTAGCTTTCTCATAAAGAAAAAAAAGAAAGTTCACGGAGTTCATAGTGCGTAAAGTAGCGATAGCGCCGTAATACTACCGCCGACTTCTTGGCAACTATCCACTGCGATTTAAACGCCTTCATCCCGGGACCACCTTTAACGCTCTGTTGCGCTTTAGTAGTCAAACTAAACATCCTGCCGCATGTAATTTCCGTATATTACGCATGCAACATTAAGAGTATATTTAAGAAGGAAGAAGTTCGTTTACTTAGACTTTTCGAAATTATCGTGATTTATCGCACGGTTATCTGATTATGTCGTGCGAGCGATATAGAAGAGATTTGCTGATAAAATAAAGAGAAATATTATATATTGGAATATATTAGACTATACTGTTAAAGTTGTTATTATTAAGAAATTCGAGTCACGCGCGGAGCTTTTTTTATATACGTTCCGTGTATAATGAAATGAGGCTACCTAGAGGGATGAACAATTCAATGCCGTTAGACGGCGTAAGGTAAAAATTACAAACTCGCATCGATTTTCGAACGACGTCCCGTCACTCGCTTCCGATTATCTCGAGGCGGACGCAAACGCCGTTCGACCTTCGCAAACGTTACGAGAAGCTCGATACTGAAGTTCGCGCCTACTCGTCGCGCGAGAAACACAATCCGCGGAAACGTTAATACCAACGAACAACAAACGGCCAAGTACGTGCGCTTTTGTTCTCGCGGTAAATGTCGACCGGCGTAAAACGCCATTGATTCAGCCAGTAATATCGCTGATTTCTCGACAGTTCTCCGTTCACGTGCAAAGAGAAACTAATTTTGGGCTCCTCCAGTACTGGATGAATCTAAAGATTAAAACGAGAGAGGGTGTATTAATCTTCGGGACAGAGGACTTATTTATGCGCTGCACGGTTGTAAAATAATTGTAGAGACACAGTTACGGAAGATAAGCGGTAACGTAAGTCCTTTTAAATATTTATAAACGGCATCGAGGAAGGGGTTCCCTTTCGCGCAAATGCTCGAGTTGTTTCGGTTCTCGAGCAGGAGAACGTTAATTCGCTGCTATTCAGTATTCGAGACCTAAAATATTCCTGCATGTTCCTACTGTCGCAAAAAGATTTAAATATCGCTGGCGTTTCTATAATTACAGGCGTCGAGCATGCCATGCGCACTTAACGGGGAGGTAATCGCGTTGCACACCTGGTGCAACATGCATCCTTCCACGCCCTTGCCGCAGCAGCAGCTCGACCATCTCGCCAGGGATATCGAACTGGCCGCATTCGATGAGGAATCTGTCGCAATTATGGCAATTATCGAGTACGTTATTTCCTTCGAGCATCCCAGTGTTTCCACGCGGTAAAGACGAGACTCGCGAAATTCTTTCGAAGGAATCCTTCGATTAGGAAGGCCGTGCGTCCTCGGCGGAGAATCAGAAGACGAATTCTAAAGAATTTTTAAACTGCTTTTAATTGGAAGTTAAACTTTAAGTCCAAGAACGTTTTATTACAGCAAATCCACGCGAAATTAAATTAAGCATGAACTTTATTTATTGAACTTTGTTTATTGATTCTTTATCTTTCAATTGTAAAGCTACTGACATCCTAATATTCTAGCGAAAGTGAAGCAAAATTAATCAAATCGAAAATACACTTTTTCTAGTCCTTGCATTTTTTCTTTTTTTATATGATTCAATGTAAGAACCTTTGATCATTGAAACACTAGGAGGGACTGAAAATTATTTATTAATGTGTAAACGCATTTTATTCGCTGTCTCTATATTTCATCTGCCTGTGCTACAAATGTCAGTTAATTGTACAAATTAACTGGCTTCGTGACGGCTCTTTGCACCGTTGCACAGGCGGATCTAATTCGTGACACTCGCAAAATTTCCTGCGCGTATTAAGGCCGCCGCGGCGAAGCGGCGCGCGTTTAAGCGGACAAGTCGGCAAGTGAAATACGTCCGTAATTGGAGCGCCGCCGCATCCCCGCGAGTTGGCACCGTGTCCTCGACGACGAGACGAGTGCACGAGGAACACGATCGAATTGTGATTTTAGACGATAACAAGTTTGAAACTTTGGTCTGACGTCTTCCGCACAAGCTACTCCGACGGCGTTACTTCCGTATTAAAACGCGCTTATTACATCGAGAGATCCCGCGTATTCGCGTATTCTCACACATATGTCGTAATCCAAAATTGTGAAAAATTGTGTAAAAATTAATTTTTGTCTTTTGAATTTTTTTATGGAACAAGTAAGTTTCGTTGACGAAGAAATGAAAATCGGATCTGAAAATTAAAAAAAAAAATTAAATCATATAAATGAATTTTTTTATTGACGTAGAGAACACATGAAAGATTTTTCGACTGTGACTAATTCACAACATTTCTACGGAATTAAAATTCGGGAGATCATTATTACTGTAGCGAAAAAAAGAATCAACTGTCATCTGCGATAATCCGTTCCTTCGCTCCCAATTAAGCGAGATATAGAACACACGTAGGAATAAGCGCGGAGTAAGCGCATTATAGTCGCGTGGATTCCAGAAACGGAAGTACGCTTGATACGTTTGAGACGCGTCTGATTTGTACGCGAGTGATAAATAAATAGCTCATTAAAGATGAAGTAGCGGTCAGGAGATAGGAAAAAAAAAGTGCAGTCTTTTGCGCGGATCCAGCAGCGGAAACGGAGTGGAAGCCCCGCGGCATTGGTTGCGCTTTTCGCGGTTCGCCTGACTGTAGTCTCGTGCCGAAGTATGACAAAAGAACTTTTTCTCCCCTCTTCTCTCGTCTTTTTTTCTTCTTTAATAGACCACTAGAGTGTCTCTCGGTGCGCGATGATAGTAGAGCGAAAATTAAGGCAGGTCTTCCGTCGCGTGAAACCAGATACGAGCACTTGTGTCGAATGAATATCTCGACAGCAGGGGTTGCGCAGATTTTATTTTTTAATAAAAGTCACGTGTTAGTTTATTTTTTAAATTCTGTTATTTGTCGTCGCATAGGAATATTTATGCGAAAGCGTTTCTACGTTTCTCACAATTGTTGATATTCGATGTTTGCTACCAAGCAAATGTCAAATGAAATAAATATATCAGAGGATGTAAAATGTATCGAGTATTTGCAAGAAAATAGACATTCGATTCTAATTGTTGATATGATCCCATTAATATTACTATACTAATAATTTCTGATGAATTTCTTTTTGGTATTTTCGCTCTGTCTTTGCTCGCAGACTCAATGTCTCTACCGAGAGGAGTAAACGTGGGATGTAGTTGACACTACCTTCCACCTAGCGAGAGCACGACGACGACGGAGGCGGTGGACGAGGAAGAGGAGGAGGAAGAGGAGGAGGAGGAGGAGGAGGAGGAGGAGGAAGACGAGGACGAGGAGGACGACGACGACGACGACGAAGACGAGGAGAAGAAAGAGGAGAAGGAAAGAAATCACGACGGTAGCGTTGGTGAAGGTGGTGCCGTTCGCCGAATCCCGGTGTCCGGCAACGAGGAGTATCAAAAGCGTGGCGTTCGCGCGTTCGCGCGTACGTGCGTGCGTTCGTACGTGCGTGCGTGCGCGCGCACGGCCGCGTGGGCGAACGCGCTCTCCGTTAGCGTACCCGCCGCGCGCATGGTAAAGGGGTACGCGAGAGGTCGGGCGAGGGTGAGGCGGGCTACGCGGGACCGGCGGTGGTGCCCCGAGAATCGGGATTCGAGTCGAGAGCTTCAGAGATCCGTTCGCGAGAGAATCAGAGGACGCGCGAACCGGTAACGCAAACCGAACGCGGAGCGCCAGAACGAGGATAGATAAGACACTGAGACGACTTTCCGAATTAACGAAATAAAAAAAGAGGAAGAGAGAAAGAGAGAGAGAGAGAGAGAGAGAGAGAGAGAGAGAGAGAGAGAGAGAGAGAGAGAGAGAGAGAGAGAGAGAGAGAGAGAAAGAGAGACAGGGACGAGAGATAGTCCGTCAGACATGAACGTTACTCCAATGGTGGAGATACCCGGCAATGACAGCTACAACGTCAGCAACGGTCTCGATTGCGGCGGTGAGCCCCATCAATACGCGGTATGGGAGCGTGTGATGATAGTGGTGATCGCCGTCCTCCTCAGTCTCACCACGGTCGTTGGCAACATTATGGTCATGATATCGTTCAAGATCGACAAGCAGCTGCAGACGATTTCCAACTATTTCCTCTTCAGCCTAGCGGTGGCCGACTTCGCGATCGGCCTAATCTCCATGCCTCTCTTTACGTTGTACACGGTGCTCGGTTATTGGCCGCTCGGGCCCCACGTGTGCGACACGTGGCTTGCCCTCGACTATCTCGCGAGTAACGCGTCGGTCCTCAATTTGCTCATCATCAGCTTCGACAGATACTTCTCCGTCACGCGTCCACTCACCTATCGGGCCAGGAGGACCACTGTCAAAGCCGCCATCATGATCGGTGAGTATCACAAATTTATAAAATATAAAAGACATCTGGGAGACCTGGAATTCTCAGGGAATCTTTTTCTGTTTAAAGAAATCAGGGAATTCTCGGAGAACATTGTCGAGACTCGAGAAACTTTTGTCAAAATTATCTCTTTGAAAATTTTGTTTTTAATTTGCAATTTAAAACTGCTCCAATTTTGTTTGAAAAAATCAAAAAATTTTCAAGCGATTCTTTTTTATAAAGTTTGAATAGACATCTTGATAAAATAATTTGTACTGTGCTTATAATAAATTACGGTATTCCAATATGCTTCAACAGAAATCTAAATTAATATTCGTTAAATATTCGCAACAATAAATAGCCATACATTCGTTGAAAAATTACGAGATGACGATGATTGTTTCAGCATCCGCTTGGGGTATATCGTTGCTGCTTTGGCCACCCTGGATCTACGCGTGGCCATACATCGAGGGTCAAAGGACCGTGCCAAAGACCGCGTGCTACATCCAATTCATCGAGACGAACCATTACATCACCTTCGGCACGGCCATCGCCGCGTTTTATGTTCCTGTCATGATAATGATATTCCTTTACTGGCGGATCTGGAAAGAGACGAAGAAACGTCAGAAGGACTTACCGAACTTGCAAGCCGGCAAGCAAGACGCGAGCAAGCGCAGCAACTCGAGGTGGTAACTAACTTTGAATTGTTTCTCTCTCCGAACTTGTCGTCAGCACGTCACCAAAAAAAACGCAACCCCTGCACAAGAGAGATGGTAACACATTATCCTATTTGAAAGATCAGCTCTTCTCTTGATATAGGGCACAGATGCACCAGTTGAATGACTGTTTAATACATATTGTTAGATTAATTATTTCTTTCCTTACATAAAGGTATTATTTTAATTGCGTGTGTACTCGTTTCCCCCCTCGGATATTAAATCGAATTGAATGTTCCTTTATGATTCTTGTTATTATTTAAAGTCTGCTCACTATTTTTATAAAAATATTTTTTTTGAGATTTACGGATTTAGTTGTTTAAATATTTTCTATTTGTTTAATCTAAAATGTAGTCATTGACAAAAATATTTTTTCACTGCGTAACGAGATGCTCTTTTTGACAACGCGAGCAATCACAAAACGCGTGTTTTACGAATATCACGAGGTCGAAAGATCCGATTCGATGTGCTTATTGTCATATTTTTCCCTATAGTGACGAGGCTTTAGATATGGAAGATTCCAGAAGACAGCGAAGCGAATCGAGCACCGCCGACGATGTCTCGCACTCCACGCACATCTACATTGATAAGCACTATCCGCAATACAAGAGCGTAAGTAATAATCGTAATCGTGAATGCGAATGCGATTATACGAGCAGGAATAACTTTAGCACGTTTTGTTCGTTTTTATGAATGTCGTTGATGCTGAAACTTATACTCGGGATCGCAATTCGAAATAATCAATAATCGTCATTACTTTGTAAATCATCTAGAATCTCATATCTCTTTGCATTTTTACTATCAATTCAAGAAAAAAATCAGAAAAGATTCGGTATTACGTTATGACGCAAAGTTACGTTTGCGGACGCAATCTCGGCTAAATCAACCACCGTCATGACTACGTCTTATCCGTTTCCATTTTTCGGGCGTGCAGCACAGACCGTTCTCCTGGACCTGGCTGAAGATGTGGTGCATCGCGTGGTGGCACAGCGGTCGAGATGACGAGGATGACGACGAGGAAATCGCCGGACCGGAGAGCAGCCGCACCGGGGCCGGTTACGAGGACACGCTCACGCCGTTGTCGGCCGAGACGCCGCTTCCCAGCACGGTATCACGATGTCCCTCTCTTAGCGCGATACAGGCCTCGGCGATTGCCCTGGATAAGGCCGCGATGTCGCACGAGTACAAAAGGTTGACGCGGCCGATCGACCTCAGGACTATGTCCCCCGATACCGTACGTGCTTGTACTCGTTTCTACTTGGAAATTGACTTGAGATAACATCTTTAATTGTGTTTTCGAATCGAGAAGAATCGATATTATACGCGATCATTAGAATTACTAGCAAAGTTACATGCTATTTTACTATCTTTGACATTACGATTAAATCGATTGATCCGCTCAAAGATCCATACTATGCGCGTGCATCTCCGCTTCCAGATTTATACGATTCTGATCAAATTGCCGAGCGGGAAATACAGCGAGAGGACGAGCATAAAGATGATCCCTGACGACTCCGCGTCGATCCAGTTGCACAGTATGACGGAAGACAGCGATGATGGCGGTGGAGGTGGCGGTAGCGCCAGCGGCTCTAGCAAGATCTTCCGTCTCGGTGGTGGCTCCGTGTCGAGCCCGTCAACGGTGACGAGGAGGCCGTCGCAGATGCCGGATATCAGGATGCCGCTGAACGCAAAGAATATACCGAAGGCACTGACGAGCAAGGGTATACTGAACAAGCCGCCGAATAAAAAGAAGAAGAAGCTACAGGAAAAGAAGGCCGATCGGAAGGCCGCGAAAACACTGTCGGCCATCCTGCTTGCGTTCATCATCACGTGGACCCCATACAATATCCTGGTACTCCTCAAGTCCATCACCGCCTGCTCGTGGTACATACCCCAGGAGCTATGGGACTTTTTTTATTACCTTTGCTACATCAACAGTACTGTGAACCCGATGTGCTACGCGCTGTGCAACGCGGCTTTCCGCAGAACCTACGTGAGAATTCTCAAGTGTAAGTGGCACAGCAGGAACCGCGGCACCGCGGTCGACCGGGGATGATATCAGTAACCCGACGATGCGCACTTCGACCTTTTCGCATCGAGGAGGGAGAAAGCAATCCCCTCCCTACACTTCCGATATCAGCACCCTACAAAATTGRGAGTCAACGACCACGCGCGCGCGCGCGGGTGCATACATACCTACACATATATACATACACCGAAGCAACGCTGTATTATTATTATTACTACTACTATTATTATCATTACTATTATTATTGTTATATCGCCGTTTACTTTTCCTCCGTTTTACGCGTTTCTCAGAGCGCATGAAGAAGCGGAAGCGAGGAGACCGGCGATTGCCGCGAACGAGTTTGGCGCTTGCGATTGCCAAACCACCCTGTTCCTAATGATATCGCTCATCGTTACGTCGATACATCCGGTCGTTTGGATCGTGCATCTTCCCGACCGCTGGACCGCGCGCAACGTTTAATGTCCGATTGGCCGCTCATGCTGTCATCACATAGAAAAAGAAAGGCTATCAAATCTATTGAGCCGCCATAGGATAAGAGATTAACCCCTCGTCAATCACGTCGTTTTCGCGCGCCGACCGATCGCACGCATTTTTTAGTGGAAATTCTATTAATCGTTAGTAATTACGTGGAATAACTTCCGACGCAACGTCAGACGTTAACGTTCTCGTGAACGTAATTGTATCTCCGTAATTACATTGGTGTCCATTAACATAAAAAGAATTAATCACAAACTAATATATCCTTGTCGAGGGGTTAACGATGTGATACTAGGCGACGTGAATGAGTCTCCCTCCTCAGTAAAGAACGTAGGAATGGTTTGTTTGTTCATAATATTCTCGGATAATCTCGATTTCAACGGCTCTGATATCGATCATCTATATCGAGACGCGTGAATATTTAATGAAACAGTGGTTCTTAAGCTTTTTTGAATCGCAGACTTTTGAGGAAACCGAGGGTTCTCAGCTTAATTATTATTTACCTCAACAGTCGTTTGCCAGAGACTTTTAATCTAATGAAAATTGACATAGGACTTGGATATACGTTTGGAAACTTGGGAGAAAAATTGAGCGAGGAAAAAGAGGATGCGGGCTCATTCACGTCGGGACACGGAAGGCGTGTATCGGCCGTCAAAGCACTAGTCAAAACGAACGCAACTCCGGTCTCCTAGTTTCGCAGAGAAGTAACGCGATGTGGATACTGCCATGAATAAATATTTATTA
Source organism: Cephalotes varians (assembly GCA_037157785.1). Lineage (NCBI taxonomy): Eukaryota > Metazoa > Arthropoda > Insecta > Hymenoptera > Formicidae > Cephalotes > Cephalotes varians. Next base: position 520,860 of record JANQDE010000081.1, read on the forward strand.
ATATCTCTCCAAATATCGCGCGTACCTACGCGAGTTGCGCGAGTTTGGAATTATATTGCGTGTCCGGTGCTCTCGAGACCGAGATGTACCAGTACCTTCCCCTCCGCTGCGATCCGTCATCGTCGTCGCTGTGGTACCGGAGGCGCTGCTCCTTGAAGCATCGAGCTTCTCTTCCGAAGGAAGGAGGGAAATGGGAGCGACGGCAATGGCGAGTAGCAACGGGGAGAGTAGATGAGAAAAAAAACGCTAAGTCGCACAAGAACTTATTTAAGTAAAAAAAATATCGAAAGGATAACGATAATCTTCTGTATGTCGCGCAGAATCGCGACGAGCGATGTAAACATTCGATGTAAATTTTACGACGTAGCGAAGTGTAAAACTGTAAATGAATGTGTTTAAGTATAATAATGCTGGGTGGGGAAGAGTGAAAGGAAAAAGATGACTTTGGGGGCTGGGACGGCCAGCGGAGTACGGGAGGATGATTAGCGATGGAGAGAGAGAGAGAGAGAGGAGGTGCGACAGCGTAGAAAAAAGAGAACGGGAGATTTAACGCTAAATCGAATTCTTCCGTAAAACTAAAATAACATTCTAATTATACGTGCCAAACGAAGCTTTAAAAGATTATACTGAGATTATACGACGTGAGAAGAAGAGAGTCAAAGAGAGACGAGGGGCGAAAGGAAGGAATTATCGTAATGCACTCTTGATACTATTGAGAAACGAGAAGAGAGATACCGAAGAAATATATAGTTAATAAAGAAAAAAAATTAAATAAAATAAAAAATTAAATAAGAGCACTGTGTGGAAAGAGAGAGAAAAAGAGAGAAGCGATACATGACTTTAGCGATCGAAAGCTCGTAAAGTAATCAAAGTCAACCGTACGCGCGCCGACATGTCTATAGTGACCTCAAGACTGCGAGTTCTTCATTTCCATCCTTCATCCAATTAAATATCTCACACATCTCGATTTTACATGTAGCAAGAAGACGTAATCTTTTACTTTGGATAGATTCTTTTTTCGTTTTTACGATTCATACATGTTCATGTGAATTTAAAGTCGATCCAAACTGATTCTCGACGAAATTCCACTTGCGGAAACGAAAAGAGTCTGAGGATGTATTCTTGTCTTTCACGTATCGCCATTCGAAGCAAGAAACATAATCGCTGCTCGAAGAAACGCGACAGCGACGTTCCTATGTACGCGTCGGCACGTGTGCGTTTGTACCTTGTACAAAATACCCACGCACACTAAACACGCACGATCTCGCGCGATCAGCATACACATATATACACGGTGCAGTGTCGCGGATAGCACTCGCGGGGATGCATCTACGGGTGTGAGAAGTTCGTCGAAAGTCACGCGCCTCCTCTCCGTCATTCGCGACAATCGCGGAGATTCCGCGTGCGAGAAGAGATCGCGAGATTCTCGGCTGGATCCCGCACGTGTAGATCGGCGAGGAAGGAACTCGACGACAGAAACGTTGATCACAAACGAACCTAGGTACATCGGGATGGATGCGACCGGTAGTTACGTATCGGCGGCGTAATTAACGAGTACAATTAACTAATGATTTCGATCTATTATTCGGGTACTTTTGATACGAGGATTCGCGCTGATCGATTTGGAGACCGTTACGCGAGCGATTACACTGATAAACCGTAAAACGATTTCTATTTCCCGAGGTGCGACAAAGCGACGTTGTCAAGCTGTTTTATAACGAATTTAAAAGCATTCTTCCTCTCATAGATGTATTAAAGAATTTCAAAAATTTTTCCGATAATTAAGGTATTAGCATGTAATTATCGTTTGTTAGCCGTAAATTTTTAATGAAGGAAGCAATGCGTAGAGAATGTCACGCTTGAGGAAACAAAGACGGTATCTAAAAAGGAAAGAGAAAGAGGTATATCCGTATAATCTCTCGCGTTTTCTAGCATTTTTGAGCACCGCCGAACATACGGGAGAAGGAAATAGCGTAAGACTTGGTGATATTTTTTTACCTTTATAATCGATCTCGCGCGCGATTCGATCTTGCATGACGCGAACCTTGACGAATCGCGTACTAAAATGCGATGGTTAACGCGAATGAGACGGGTGATATAAGAATATAATGACGTTCGACGTTTTTCGTTGCGCTCGTATTTCTTCGTAACGTAAGAGATGTTGAAACGTGGAAACATTTCGAAATGAGAATTTTAGACTTATAGCACTTTTTTTTATCGAAGTCGCGATTTCTGATTGAAACAGGAAAAAATTCAAGATTTTCGAGAATCCTTGTTTCTCAAGAAAATTATTGTAGTAATTTGCGGAAAAGTTGATTATGTTTTAAAGATTTTAAAACTTCACACTTCAATATTTTGGCACAAATAGAATAAAATCGGAATTTGAAATGTATATCAGGAAAACTGTGTCTGGATTTTTAAGAAAAAGAAGAATATGTCGAATAGTGAAAATTTATTCGAAAAATGGACGCACAGAGGGATTGATCGTGTCAAAGGATTTGATGGATTTTTACTTTCTTAATCCAAACAAAATTTTAAAAATTATACATTATATTTCTCAGAAAGTAAACGTTAAAGTATAAGACTATTAATGTGGCAATTAGTATGGCAAGACACTTGCGATATTTTAAATAGAGGAACGAGTGTATGATTGTTCTGTTGTATAAAAATTTACGTTTTTCCGAAAGGTATCAGAAACATCGTAACTTTGGGGATATATTCTAGAATCTGTCGTCACGTTGTGAAGCTCTGGTCCGGAAGAAACGTTACTCGGAAATCCGTGAAAAAGCATCTTCCCATCTAATGCTCTTATGCAAACACTTTATTTATTTATTCCAGCACCGGAACATATCTTCAAAGTTCGGCTTCGCACTAGAGATACGCTCTGCGGAATATTTATTTCAATATTTATTGTAAAAGAACCATAAACGTAATATGTAACAAAGAGCGTATTAGTCATGATTAAATTGCACGTGGGCTTACGCACGGCCAGTGTGGGATCTCCGATCGAGATTGATAACGTGGGATAACAATGCTAAAATACGACTGGACGAAAACTGGCTGAAGCTGCTACTGCTGTAAACGATTAACTGCCTCTTTTTATTTATTTGTTTCCTTTGTAGTACATCACGTCGAGACGTAATGTGACACGCAACATTGCGTCAAAGAAAAAGAAAAACTCTCCTTCGTCGAATGCATTGAAATGTACAAAGCAAAAAAATATATTTCACGATCGTGTGTTAAACGTAAGATTTAGATATTTTCAAAGGAAATCTCAAACATATATAGCGCATGTACCTGGGTATCCTCTTACGACACTGCACATTCATACATAGTTATATATATATATATATATATATATATAAAATATATGTAATATATATATTATATGTATAATATGTACAATATTATATATGTAATATATATAATATAAATATATATATACACTTGGAATATACGCGTACGATGCGTGCTATTTATCTCAAAACGAATGTTCTCGCATAAAAGCGTATACCGGAGATAAACGAAATGATGTACGACTTTTTTTAATCGTAGATTATTGTAAACACCGATGTAATCAATCTATGTTTATATACGTGTTTTATATTAATGAAGAATTTACGATTCGAGAGTAACGTATAAGACTCCAAAGAGACAGAGATGTGAAGATAAAAAGATAAAAATAAAAAAAGAGTGAGAGGGAGAAGACGAACGAACGTGTAGAAAATTATGTAACGCGATACCGATAGAATTTGGAAGAATATACTCCGTTGTCTGTGACAAAGAGATATATGTAAGTACGACATCGTCCGAACATTCCTGTTCGAATTCGATTCTCTTGATATTCCCTCGGTTGCACTCACACATTTTCGCTTGATTCATTCTAGTCCTTACCTTCATCTTTATAATTTTTCTAGATTCTTACATGAATTTTATTTTTTATTAACAAACTAACTAATATCCGACGTTTCCTACGATTTTACTATAAAAAAAAGGCTGTAGGTGGAAAACTGTAGGTTTTCCCTACTCTTGTACTCTTTTACTGTCCCCTAAACTCTTACTGTATGGCCCCCTTCGAATTTATACGTATTTCCTAGTTTATTTCGGGAAGTCCTTGCTGTCATTCTCCGTGGACTGTCCCTTCTTACGTGGTAACTGTAGCGTGATGGGCTGTACCGTGTCTTGATGCTGCTTCCTAGGCTGGGCGGCAAGGTGACTGACGGTGGTAGTCGCGGTACTGCTGCGATGGAAGGTAATCTTTAAGTTTGGCACGTGTTGCTCGGTACCAGCCCAGTCGAAGTTGAAGATGGGCGCCTCCGAGTGTCCGAGCGTGTCCGAGTCGGGCGTGTTAACCGGCGTGGTCGGCGTGGTGATGTACGGGCTCAGTTCCTGGTGTACCACGTCTGGCACCCTCTGCAGCGCGTCCGACCACGCCGAGCTGGTGCTCCAGTTCTCCAGGGAGGTGGTATCAGATGGCGGCGCTTCGGCCGCCGCGGTGACGATGGAGGATGACGGCGGCGCGAGCAACGTCTTCGTCGGCAGCCGCTTGTGCAGCAACAAGCCGCTTCGTTCTATACCGCAGCAGTAATCCCGGTCGAGGTCGGTAAGGTAATACTTGGTGCCAGGTACCGACAGCACGTCCGCGCAGCCGCTGGTGTACTGCGTGCCGTGACATTGCGCGAATTTGGCCCGATAGCTGGCCAGATGCAGCGAATTCTTATGGTATTGCTTGTGGTATCTGACCGCATCGTCCAGGGCGTGCTGCTGATGACCAGAGATCGTGCTCTGGACACCCCTGCCCTCGTGCTGCTCTGTGCCGCTTATCGACATATCCACTGGCTCTGCATCATCTCGCAGAAGCTGCCTGTTGGGGTAATCCGTCGACTGCGCGATCTTCGTGGCGCCATGCGACTCCGTCTCAGATCGGTCCGAATGAAGCGACGGCGAGAGCTGGGTATCGGTGTCGTTGGAATATGTCCGAACGTATTCCTGGTTGGTAACGGATCCTGCGGAGGGATAAACGGTGCCGCGACCTTGACCGCTGGGACAAAGCCCATAAGTGAACTTCGTTTGAGACGAGTACTGATACAGCCATGAACTGGAGCGCATTACTTCTGCCTCCTTGTCGCTGTAATTATTGTATATCGCGCGATGTAAAAATTATTTTGAATGAATTACATTATCTGTTAATTAAATAAATATAAAATTTCGAAATTCAGTAGTCATAAGAAATGAGAAAATAATCATAAACGTACGTGAGTACTTGATTCGTGCAAACGATTATAGGATGCTGACACTCATCGGAAGTATCCTTGACCTGCAGCACGCAATGGACCCAGAACCATCTCCCGGAGCGGCTTTGTAGTTTCAATAAAGCGGTGGTGGATCGTTCCTGATCGGATTGGATGACTAAAATCACAGAGAAATATAATTTAGAACAAGCAACTTTTTATGCTGGAAAGTCCGTGAAAGAATTTTTATTTTCTTTATTATTGAGAGGATTTTACATATTTCAATTACCAGTTTGATGTTTGCAATAGGCGGTTCTTATAGAATCCCAATGAAGTAAATTGTACCACGATACATTGACCAGCTCGGCTCGCGTGTACTCTAGATGACTTTCCGCGCTACGAAAAAAGAAATCTCTGGAAAAACAGAACTTCGCGGATACTTCGATTTTCTAAATTTATCAAATGCAAATTATACGTTACGTTTTATCAATATGCAGATATTTCATGTCCATCGAGTGAATCGTGGTAAAAATATTCGTCGCGCCCTGGACGATGCTCTCTCGAGTCTCCGGCAGGACTACTGGAGTACACGACGCTAGAAAAACGAACTCGTTGCGATTGCAAACGGGAACGAACGGTAGGAAGTGTCCCTCCACGAGAATTACCTGCGAATAGAAGCGAATAATGCGCAGTATCCGCAGAAGTGGATGCTATCTTAAATTTAATCAATGGTTTTATATATATATATATATATATATATATATATATATATATATATATATATATAATCACCTTTTGATCGCCAAACCGCAACTGCCTTCGAGAATTTCTCGACACGTTGATTCGACATAGAAACAATCTCCTGTCGTTGGGAATGGGGCTGTTTCGGGATAACTGATTTTGCACGACCATATGATCCTGCTTGTCGATCACGTCGTACACGCTGTCCCCGTGAATGAGCAAATCCTCCTGAAAATCTTTCATCTTATCACGATTCGTATTCTTAAATGCAACATTAGCGAAATTTACAGACGGCTTATGTTATTTTTGATAGGATTACTGTACCATAGAATGCCCGAGATAATCCGCCGCATTTTCTGATATGTATAACAATTTTCCCTGCTGCGTCATCATCATAATAAAGCCGGACATCGCCTGAGAAAGAGACATATCCCAAAGATTTGTAGCAAATGGTGAATGCAAAAAGTATGATCACGCGTAAAAATAATTATATAAGCGATTATAAATAAATTTCAGTAATAATTACTTTTGAAAATCCTATATTAGGTGTTGGAATATTCGAGGACTCGGACGGGCAGTTTTTCAATGCTGAAACAAAACAAATGAAAGAATCATGATTGTCGAAATAAAATATGATGTTTAACTCTTTTGGGACCACAAAGACACATGGGTTCCACTGAGTTTATGTATCTCACTGGGACAATTTTAATCCAAAACGTCATTTAAAACGTACTATAGTTATATAGATTTGTAAGTATATTTTATAAAAGTAGCTCCGAAAGGGTTAAAAGAACAAAAAGATTAATGTTATATATTCAGTATTATAATATTCGAAGAATAAAAAAGATAAAAAAAGATATATTACGTCAAGCAAAAAAGAAATAAATCATTATCAGTATATGCGTATTATATGGGTTTACAATCGGCAAGAGTGCGATAGGCAACAATCGTTATTCTATTTCTATATTTTATTTTATGCAACGTGGAAACGTGCGAACGCACTTGATAAGCTCTGTCTATCGCGAACTATAAAAATAGCTGTTCTTTTAGCCGCATTCCTGATCAGTGTCCTAGAAATATAAATGCGAATCTGAGAAAACGCGAAAAAAATAGTTGGAAGATTAGTAGAAGAATAACGATCAGTTGGAAAATATCATCGATCTGAGATCATCAGAGTACCGTTAAAATGTTAATTAAATTCGATATTTTTCAAATTCAATATTTTGCAGTTTTTAGTTTTATCTCTCTAGCTTAGATTTTCTTAGACCGCGTACCGATTTCTCGTTCTTCACATGCTGTTCTTATGCCTCATTGTGTATTGAGTCTTAATCACGTGCGATAGTCTCGAGGCACGCGCGCGGGCCTTCCAACGGATCGAAAAGAAGAAGAAAGAAAGAAAGAAAGGGAGAAAGAGAAAGAGAGATATCCATTTCAATCTCGTATTTTTTCACGCGATTGCTTGCGCGCTCGCGCCACCCTCCTCGCACGGGGCTTCCCCGAAAAAGTAAAGGAGGGGAAAAGGTATGCACCGCGAGACGAAGGAGAGAAAGAAAAGGGTGAGGAAAAATGCATATGCTAATGCAGCACGGCAGCGTTTACTAACGGCGCTACATGGGACTATAGTACCCGATACCGCGAGACAATGAGCGCGAGAGAGAGAGAGAAAGGGAGAAAAAGAGAAAGAGAGACGGCTAGAAAGAGGGAGGATAGGGGGCAAGAGAGGATAGGGGGCAAGCAGAGAGGAGAACGGAGAAGAAGAGAGGACGCTAGAGAGGAAGGGAAGCTGCGGTAGGCGCAGAGGAACGAGAGGGAGAAAGAGGAAGAGAGAGAAAGAAAGAGAAAGAGAGACAGAGTGAGAGGGGGACGCGTTGCGGGGAGGAGGAGTGTGGGTTACAGGAGCGTGAGAGTGTTGTTGCAAAGGCCGACAGGTCAGCGGATCACCCGGAACTCGCGCTTAGACTCCGCTGAGTTTGAACGCGCGCCGGCCGATCTTGCCTTCTTGCATCGCTTCGCTTCGCTTTGCTTTGCGCTCGCCTCGCCTCGCCTCTCCTCTCAGCTCTCTCGCAAGTCTCTCTCGTTGTTGGTACCCACTGGGATACCGCGTTCCCCGCCGTCTCTCCCTGTGTCTACGAGAAGCTTACAGCCGGGTTACCCGGCCGACTCCCGCAACCGAATAGAAATTCTCCTTTGCGCGGATCGTTTGAGCGGGTCACCGGCCGATTACGGCCGACAAGGCGAAGAGAGATCGAGGACCAAAAGCGGATTCTCCAAATTCGGCAAATATCTTGGATCGAAACGCAAGAATGATCAAAGAATCTTCGTTTAATATGATAATAACACACGTTTTCCTTATCGAGCAGATAAATTTCAGAATCAAACGACGATACTTTGCGACCTTCGCTTTTACATGTTTTCTTGTTACTTGTTACAAAATGATGCTTTCTCTTCATTGAGACAGATCAGTATCAAAATTATAAAATACCGTATCGACGAAGTTTCAATCATTCTCATTTTTTGATCAATATTATTAATTCAATAGTTTTTCAATCAAATAGTCCTTATCAGAATTAATAGTAAATTTCTTATCCATCATTACTGAAATAACTCTGTGAAAAATTTCTTTATTTAAAATATGATTTTAATTTCTCGTATATATTTTTTTCGTTAAAGTAAAAACGCAGAAATTGTTATCAACAATGATCGTAAGATTTATTACCGTTACTTGTGCTTAAATAAAATAAAATTGTATTTAATCGAGAATTGCTCGTCAGAGCATTTTTACGTAAAATAGAAATTTATTAATAATCTTTAAGCAACAATAACCTATTTGATGGTTTTCTATTACATACAACAATACACCGAGTATCAATGCGCTCGTTGAAATATCACAGACGCGGGGAATTGCATGGCACGAGCGCTTGCCGGCATTGAAGTCTCGGCCGATAGATGTGAATTACTGTAAAGATATAGTAATCGCGATACGTTGATAGACTCACTTTATCGCCGTTCTTTATTTTATGGAGTAACAAGTTATACTTTGATGTGATGCGACGTGCGTATAATAACAAAATTTTCTCGATATTAAACGCAAGTATGCCGAACTTTTGAATAATTTTTGAATAACTTAATAGCCTTCAATAATAACAATTATACTGAATCACTATTAAATAGTCAACACTAATATTTAATTGGTTATCTTTATTGTCATTATTCGATTATCTTTATTATCATCGATATAGTGAACATTCAGTATCTAACATTTAGTATTTAACATTTATTCTAACACAAATTTTTTTATAATACCTATTAAAAAAATTAAAAAAAAATTAAAAATCATGTTCAATAGTTAGCTATTAGTATTATTTCAACGTTTTTCCATCACAGCTCAGAATTTTAGAAACTATCGGCAGTAAATATCGTGCGTCGCTTTCGACATTACAAAACTTGAGTCTTAAGCTATTTTTTTATATAAAAACTTATCAAGCAGGACGAATTTACTCGCGACATCGAGACGCGAGAAGAAGGGAGAAAGCTTTAAGATTTAAAGGCGTGGACAAGCTCGCCGTTCGCCGTACCTTGCTGAAAGTAGTTGGCTTTTCGCAGAAACACGCAGACCAAGGCCATAAGCTGCAGCTGGGAAAGCCTCTGGCGTGTCGAGGGTGGTAACGGCAGTAAGTCACGTAGATTTGCGATTTCGGCGTTTATCAGGTCCCTTCGAAGTTTGCTGGCGCCTTTCGTAGACTTGCTCGCATCTATCCTTCAAACACACGCTGACGTTACCGTCATTTGCCGCGGCATGCGCGTGCGACACGCACGTGCGTGTCGTGACGTACGACGCGTCGCGCATTCATTCCGGTACCGCTCGCGACCACCCACTGTCCACTTCAACATCTCGGAATCGTAATATCTCGTACTTCGGCGAGGAATGTCCCGAGTCCTCTGGAATCCCGCCGTGCATCTCGGCGGTAGCGAGGGTGAACTCACCCCTGAATCAGCGCGAAGATCAGCGACCGGTTCTCCATTCAATTTCTTGTGATTTTAGCATCATTTTTATTAATTTTTATTAATTTTCCAGTCGGAGAATAACGCGGAAGACTTCGGAGTGATCTCTAACGCGATGCATCATATCGATGCATTCAGAGGAATCGGTGGTTCTTGCCGAAGTACAGAGCGACAATTCCAGCGACGACACGATGATGAGGAGGATGCTGGACGTAACTTACCGATTGAACATATTTCGGTGGCCAGGAAGACATCAGTGGTCGATCACTGGTAGACAACGAGCGGGGGGACATCCGGGTCGGCAGGTTCTCGCGAAACTGCGGCTACGATCTAACATCCGGGTCATAACGCGCAACTACACTGAACACGTGGATAGACTGGCGGAGGCTGGTTCTCCTACCACCACCAACGTCGCCACCACCTCCTCCTCCTCCTTCTTTTTCTCCTCCTCCTCCTCCTCCATCTCCTACACCGCCATCACCTCCTCTTCATCCACCTACTACTTCGTCTTCGCCGTTCCTTCTCTCGCTTTCGCTCGTGATACCGAGGTCTTTCCTCTTCCTCCGCCTCCAACTCCTCCGCGCTGCTTAATCCCTCGGTCTCGCTTTTACATTTGCTCGTTGCATTTACTCGCTTGCTCCCAGGTCACGATCGAGAGCGCAGAGTCCTGGTACCTCTACCGTCGCCACCATCTCCGCTACCGGTTGCACCGTCTCTCTTTTCTGCATGCGGTTTCTGCGCGCGACTGTCACTCAGCTTAGCTTGAGAAATTTTCGGAAACTATTATGCAATAACCGCTAACGGTTCGGATTTGTTCTAACAAAAGGATAACATCAGCTAATTGCTGACTTTTGACAGTTAAAAACTGCAAATTGCGAAATAATAAATATGTACGTAAAATTGTCAAAATAATCGATTAAAAATACTTGGTTTTATATTATAATTTTGTATACAAATGCGAGAGGGTCGAAAAAAATTTATTTTGAAACTCCGACTCCGGTAATTATAATACGAAGATTTTATAATTTGAAGAAAAATTTGCAGTTTCAATAACAATGTTTAATAACAATGCGATTATAACAATTGTGAAAGTATTTTAATCGTGTCGGATATTGTATACGGAAGTATATAATTTTATTTAAACTCTCGAGGGGGCCGCCGGTCATTGCACTCCAATGTGTTGGAAATCGCTGAGCACCCCCTGGTTTAAATACCGTTGGAGCTTTGTGGCGTAAATCTTGACGCTCTCTCTTTTCTTATCGATTATCCAAATGTTGAAAGAATTATTACTCCGTTAAATCTTTACAATTTATATAATTTTATTAATAACATTTTTGAATAGAATAACAAAAAGAGAAGAAATGTTTCTTGTTTTTTGAGAATAAATCTTTATTTCAAACACTTTGACAAAATTATTATAATGTAGTGAACAAAAAAATTAATAAGATCGCGTCTAATAAAAATGAAATGATCGCCATCGATTCGTAACATCTATTACAATCCATTAAAAATTTCCTGCCTCCAGCCGACAAAATGGTGGACGCGTTGCTCAATATATTGTTCGTGACGTCATTCCCTATGCGACGACCAATTGGAAGGCGGACGCTTCGCGGCAACTTCATCGTGCTCGTCGAACGATCGTATTGGTCGGGACGAGTCGCGCTGTCCAAAAGTCGCGCGCGAAACGACCAATCGGTTCGACGGACAGTCGTCGTCTCGTGAAAACGCGGCTATTGGTTACGTGACGGCGCTGCAGTCGCCTAACGTGGCGCATTCGGCCTAAAGTCGCCAAGTGTGTGCGCATGCAATTGTATGTGATGTGTGTGCGATCAAGTGGCGTGGTCGCACGATTTACTTGAGCAGCTTGAGCTGCGTGCCTACACGAGAAAATGACGGCGCACGATCAAATGCGAGCTATGCTCGATCAACTAATGGGCACAGGACGAAATGGTACATACGTTATCTCGCTTTTCGCATCGTTACGGCGGCACGCGGCTCGCGGAGTGAGTGATAGGTACCGAGTACGGGTCCGAATTGAAGAGCGCGAGACCGCGGCCATGTTTGTTAACAATGTAGCACTCTACCCCCTATACACTTGTCTACCTGACATCTAATCGTCACAGATAACTTTGGATTTGCTTGCAGGTGAAAATAACAAATTTCAAGTTAAATACTCCGACTCGAAGGTCTGCAAGAGTTTTTTGCTCGCCTGCTGCCCTCATGAAATCCTCTCGTCGACGGTGAGTATAATATTCCGTAACGCAGCGAATCCAAACACGAATGACACACCGTTGGCACTATGCGCAGAGAATAAATGCATCCTGTATATACATACATATACACGCACACATATACGGATTTTGCCGATATTTTTTCAATCCCGATGCAGAGAGAGAAAGTAATAGGCTGCAATTACTTTGTCTCCTCGAGTTTATTTTTTTATTTTTAAATTTTGTTTGTACAATCTGATTGCACGATCTATTTACTCAATCTGTTTTTCTAATCGATATATTATCTAATTGTGGGTTCCCGAAATTACCATTGCCGTCTCTTTCATTTACAATATCTTTAATTTTCCAATCAACCTCTTAATTCAAGGTATATGTGGGATGAGGGTCGTACTCTCTGGCCCCCAGGCTGACTATAAATCAATCGCTCTCATACAGAGTCATGTGTCACTCCGAGTTATAGTATGATTAATTGTAAAATTAGTGTACAACAATGTGAATACAAAAAGTAAAGACAATTACGAGATTTTTAATTTTTTTAATTTTTAATTCTTGTCTTTAAATATATTAACAATCAGAAGTACGTCATAAATAGTAAAAATGATAGAAATGATAAAAAATAATGCATTTTATTATTTCTTACTAAAAATAACTTACTCTGTTGTCAGTATTGCATTGATAGCTATTGGTAATGAAGTCATTGAATACAGCATATGGAATCGTATAATGACAATTCTCTTTTCTGTAATGAATAATTGAATATTTAATTACTTTTTACGTATGCATATTCACACTCAATCAAAATCAAACAGTCCGTGTGCACAAACACAAATAGTATAGCTATTTAAAGGCATAAATACAAAACGACCAATGAGTGAGCAAATTTATACGTATAGAAAAATAAAGTAAGAATTTTTTATTTATTTTTTTAATAAAATCATTTTTTTGTCTTAATAAAATTCGGAATTTAATATGCAGCTTGCGTATATTTTGCAGTTGGCTTGAAATTTGCTCAGTTATTTCATCTCTCACTAATTTGCCTCATTTTCCCTGATTGCGCTATTTGCTGCCCATTGAGTCATACACGTGACCAAATCCATTTAACAGTGTAAAGGCAATAATTTGATAATGGAAGGTCTGCATTCCACTTTCCTGCCATGTTGTAAACACATATGCACACCGACTTGTTTAGCACTGTATTATACACGCGTTACACAATTAAAATATCTTTTTGCATTGTACACGAAAATATACCTTTATTTAAAATCAAGTAGAAGAATGTATATAGAATACAGATTAACTGTTTCGAATGTAGAAGCTAAAGAGCATTTACGTATTTTTTTTTTTTTTACAAATTTTTACTTGCTCGCAGAATTTAGACGAACTTAGAATAGACAGATCCGTATACAGCGAGAGATAGATTCGCCACGACATTCCATTTGTTAGCGCTTTTTCTTCACTTGTGCCAATCGGTGTGTTCGGTACTATACATAGGCGTTAAGTATTCGTAGATCATAAGAATTCGCCCTTTGTAGGACTTAATAAGCGAATTTAAATAAGGGATAAGCGCCGGAAGGGAAGCATTTCGCCTTATTTATCCGACACGTACCTCAGGAATTGATTACGATCAATTCACACTGGATACCGTCGAAGTGCAACACGGGGCAGGCGTTTTTGATCGTACTATTGTACATACATACGTAGATCCTCGGGCTTAGAACAGCCAATGTACTTTATGCGGTCTGGAAATTCGAGAAACTATCGCATCCATGTTCATTCCATTTTTCTCTTTTCAAGCCGCGGAACAGTCTTGCCTGTTCTATTTCCTAGAACGTTGTGGATCCATGTATACATATATATATAAAACACGTACTGAGAATACTGCAATCCCCATCGCGGTGATATCGGGCAACACAGATGACTGTGGTGACTTGAGATGAGGATGCAATCGCACGTCCTGCATATATGCGGTTGATCGAGCAACACTTTTTAATCAGTTACGGTTAATGATACATGAGCGAACTATAACTAATACTCTATTACTGCTTCGCGCATTTCAATGTCATCTTGTGCGAATTGGTCACAGGGGTGTTTGCTATCTCTCTCTCGCATTCTTCTACACGTAGCTGCCTGAACCACCCCTCGACTCTCGAATTTTATAACAAGATCGATATATGCAAACGTGTCTCTCCATCGTCTAGAATAATAATGTCAAGTTGTTTCTCCATTATAAGCTTATCACAGTCTATATATACGTGACAGACATTTTAAAAGTTCTATTCTATGCTCTCTCTCCTTCCTCTTCTCCTTTCCCTCTTTTTATCTCTCTCAGACAGCTACATGGAAAAGTTTCTTTACTCGGAAAATGCCAGCGCTCGCTCTAAGCGGAGTGGGTTTTTAATCGTTAATCAGTCAACTCTCAATGCCATCTGCAAATATTGGAATTTATTTTACATAAGTATCCGCGCATACGCGTGTAGATCTCGAGGGCCTGTCGCTGGCATTGATTGATGCTGAAGGATCTCGAAAGGTTTACCAAGTTTTCTTATATCGGATAACAATTCTCTCTGTTACAGAAGTAAAAAGTCTAAAGCTGTGGCAATTAATTCCATCTTGGACGGAATTGTTATCTCTGATTAATTTTTTCTTTTTATTTCTCTCAGAGAGAGAGAACGATGTCACTTATTTATTTGCATCAATGTCTGTGTCCCTTGCTTTCATTTCTCCTCAAAGATTTTAATTAGATTCTCTTTGAGTACATAGCTTGAATAAGAAAGATGTAAAGGAATATGCTTCAGTCTATTTTTGGTGCCGTCTTTATCTTCGATCAGCCTAAATTATATTCAGATTCAAATTCCGGATGAAGTACAATTCCGGTAGAACTGGCAAACATAAATCAGTTAACACAAATTACACAGATACTAGCAGTTCTACTTTCTAACACATTCTAAATAAGCATTAAAGAAATCTAACGCTTTTAGAATGTGACATTTTGCGGAATAAAAATTATTTAGATCAGATCGTATATTATATCATGAAATATATTGAGAATGTATTGGAACGTAACGGTGGGAGAGATAGCAAACATTCCTGAAGGTCTCGCGATATGATTTCCACAATGAGATTTCATTAAAAAATATATCGAAAACGATATTAGAGAGCAAAAAAAAGGCAGAAAGTAAAGTAAATATTAAAAGAAAAACACGAAAAAAATATTAACGGCAATCGCTCGAACGAGAAATATGCTGATATGCAGATCCACTAATGTCAACGTAACTACAGTTCTATTTCCAGAGTCTCTGGAAAAAGCAATTCCAATCAGATCCATTGTACAATATTGTTGCGAGTATTGTCCGCTCATATGTCCGTGTTGTACTTGTCACTCTCACACGCGCGTTACTGTAAGTACTGAAAACGAGAAGAGGACGTACGTATTACACCTACAATTTGATTTACCTTTACCATAATTCAAGTGCTAGATATACATATATATGCATATCTATATCTATATCTATCTATATATCTATATATATATTAATTCGATACGAGAGACGTAAAGGCGGGCGGTTTATCTCAGCCCCTCTACCGATTTTCCACACGGTGGTGAGGCTGAGTAATATGCCGAAAGAATAAATTCCCAGACCCCCCCGAAAAGGCCTGTAAACAGTGAGTCGGTGAGTAGCGTCATGCTGATTCATGAGACGATGTCTTAATGTCGCTTCTTACTAATAATGCCGTTTACGGCAGGTAGGAATGAGAAGTTTACTTTGAGAATGTGTGTGAAAAAATATGTATCATCCTGTGGAAGTATGGGTGCAGGAAATGAAGCAGTGATCTGTAAGTAAAAGATTTGCGAATTGCCAAGTACCTACGATCTATTCGCTGTTGGTTTCTTTCTTCGCGCGAGAGATTTATTAGAGGACCTTTCTCCGTCTCGAGAGATTCCGTTCTAAAAGTGTAAAAAGGAAAAACTTTTACGCTCGTTTATACATCGCTCGATCCTTTCGCGCCGATTTCGCAATGCGAATCGGTGTAGGTTTTGAAATTAACGTAGATTTTTTTTTTTAATTATGGAATGCGGCCTTAAATGCAATCGATGATTAAGGAGTATTTTATTAAGTACTTATTAATACTTTTGGCAATTTGCAACATCCAAACGTGTCTCGGCAAGAGAAAATATGAGAGGTGGCATGACGCAGAAAGACGTGTGATTAGGCGGATTAGTACAACAAGCGCCAGTTCCATTAGAAAAATTTTCTTCAACCATTGGATGTGTACGTATTGAATCCGTTTTTTTTCTAAAAATTCGTTTAGCAGCCAATGTAAGACACGATTCGTGCCGTACGTAAAATAGTATATTAAACCATTATAGGCTGTAAGTTCTCTTTCGTAGAAAAAAGTGAACATTATGAAACTTAAGGTGTGTGCTGATTATAGCTTCATTGCCATCGCATTCTCGTGTCAGGCGGAGAACTGTTGCCACCCTGTAAGTGAAAACAACAAACTATTTATCTGTACAAACTGCATTTCTACTTTTACACGCGATACTAGATCGCCTGACGATCTCGATCGCTTCATTATTGTACGCTCTATCCTAGCTCGTGCAGGAAGACGAACTTACGTTTCCATGAGTTCACGTAAAAAAGAAAATGAAAAGAAAAAAAAAATAAGAAAAGATGAACCTATTGGACCGTCATATCCTAAGGATATAGGCGATATAAGCTCAGAATTTTTGTCGTATCATCTCTGTATCTCTCCTAGATTATCGATTCGTGATTTTCCAGTCGCGACACCGCGACCAAGTACGTTATATTCTTGTCAAGTAAGAAGTATCTCGTTAATATGCAATGTTGGGAAGGGTCTCTAACTCGTATAACGCATAGAATCGATAAGGCCCGCGTACGATCGGAGGGACCGTAATCTAATCATGATTCGATTTGTAAATCGTAGCGCATGGACCTGGGAGAATGCCCCCAGATTCACGACTTGGCCCTACGGGCTGACTACGAGGCCGCGCAAAAGAAGAAGGATCACTTCTATGATATTGATGTGAGTATTAATCTTATCGCATTTGAAGTTATAAGGTTCATTATCTCTGTAATTGTATTGTAATTTTCATCGATGAGTTTTTTCGATTGAACACAATAATCGTTCGCAATTTGCATTCGATTTATCGAGAAGTTCTAGAATTTCGATTGAAATTTTGACACGTCTTTCTCGAATTTCCAGGCGATGGAGCATCTTCAGAACTTCATTGCCGACTGTGATCGTCGTACGGAGCAAGCCAAGCAGCGACTGGCGGAGACGCAGGAGGAACTGAGTGCAGAGGTGGCGGCAAAGGCGAACAACGTCCACGTGCTCGCCGAGGAGATCGGTAAGAAACTAGCCAAGGCCGAGCAGCTCGGCGAGGAAGGCTTTGTCGAGGAGTCGATGAAGCTGATGGGTGAGATCGATGAGCTGCGCAAAAAGAAGAATGAAGCGGAGCAGGAGTATCGAAACAGCATGCCGGCATCGAGTTATCAGCAACAGAAGTTGAGGGTGTGCGAAGTTTGCAGTGCGTATCTTGGGATACACGACAACGACAGACGACTGGCGGATCATTTTGGTGGCAAATTGCATCTCGGCTTCATCAAAATCCGTGAGAAGCTCGCTGAGCTTCAAAAGACCGTCGAGGAGAGGCGTAAGGAGAAGCGCGAGTCAATGCTCGACAGAAGACGGGACAGAGACAGGGAGGACCGCGACAAAGACCGCGACAGAAATCGCGGAGGATTGGGCTACAGAGACCGCGACCGCGACAGAGATCGCGACCGTGACCGCGATCGAGACCGTGACCGTGACCGCGATCGCGATCGTGACCGTGACCGCGATCGCGATCGTGACCGTGATCGCGAGCGCGATCGCGAGCGTGATCGGGACCGGGAACGCAGAGACAGCGGTAGGAGAAAGTCACGATCTCGCAGTCGCAGTCGTGGAAGAAGGTTTGTAGATTTCACGTCTTTCTGATTGTAGTGGGTCGAAAATGCATAGATGACTATTTTTCTTTCAAATTTGAATTAAAATTAGTAAAACTTTTAAAGCGTAGTTATCAGAATGCAAACGTATCTCTCGCTGTCTAACATTTTCAAAATTTTTCTTGTTCCAGATCAAAACGTTCTCGCAGTGGCAGCCACAGCCGTCGATCTCATTCTCGTCGCAGTGGATCTAACGATCGTAAGAGATAAGGGACAAAATGTATAAGGACTATGCTCAATGGTTTCTTTTCCTTTCTCACACGCGCACTTTTATACATGTAATGTATAACACCAAATTGCCAATGTGCGCACGCGAGACATTTGCGCCGAACGTCCGTAGCAAATGCGATACTCCATTTTGACATAATCTTTGTACATTACTCGTCACCCAATCGATATGTTAACGCGCGATTTATTTATGCCGAATCTATTCTTATTGAAACATGTCGTAAATTTCGTTTAGATCTATTCTATATGTAATCTAGTTTGGCTTTTAAAATAATTTTAATCCACTGTAAATAAGAATAGCTTAAGTACAACTTGTATTGACGGTTGTTACATGTTTACCATACTTGAGCATATACAGTAATAAATAGCAACAACATAAATAATGCACTCGACGTTATATCATTTTCCAATTTACGCAGAATACATCCGATTAAGTCAAACCTCCGTTGTAGACATTGATCTAGATACTGTATCAAAACAAAGCGAGATCGTATGGGCGTCGCCATATTGAGAATTAGACACTAGCGCCTTTGAACTTGGGAAGAAAAACTACTTGTATAGCGTAGGTTGTATGCACTGAAATATAATAATACTGGAACGAGCGCGGGCGCTAGTGTCGTGAAATGACAAAGAGGGTCTTAAGTGGTATCTTTGTCTCTTTTTAGTACAATCTGGCCAAAAGTTTCTTTGTAACGTTTATTGGATACACGTAACCGTCTTTTATAAAACGAGACTGTACGATCCCCACTATCGTTTACCACACATGCGTAGTATAGCTTAGAGAAGGCTAAAGATACCACCTTGGACGCTCTCTCTCGGATCACACTTATTCATAGGGTCGCGCTCGTTCCAGTATTATTATATTTCAGTGGTTGTATGTGATATAGGTCGGTATTTATGTATCGAGTCTTATATTTAAAAATCGTCTTGAGTACACTCTCAAGATGTCATAAATCAATCACAACAGAGTTATATTAGCGTCTTAAGACAATTTTAAAATAAGAACGGTCTATGAATACCGGCCATAGATAAGTTGTCGTCTCTGTATCACAAGATAACTTAGTACTTTTAATAATTTCTGCAGTTTTAAATGCGTGTTATATATTTTGGCTTTATAATTACTTAAAACTATAAAAATTATTAAAAATACCAAGTTATCTTATGATACAGAAATGATAACTTATCAGTGATTCATGCATGTACGTAAGTAGTTCTTTCCCCTAAGTTCAGAGGCGCTAGTGTCTAATTCTCAATATGGCGCAGACATACAACAACACTTTATCACAATGAGAAAAGACGGGGGAGGCTGTATCTAGTCATGTAATCTATGCTCTTTCGGAGCTAGCGATCTAGATATATGTTTAGAAATCTAAACTTACAACGTCCTGTATTTACAGCCTTCTCCAAATTCGCTGTCAATGTTTTTGTTACACGAAAGTTTGAATCTCGACTTGTTGAATCGGCTCGAAAGTTGACGAATCGATGTCGAATCGATCAATATTGTTATAGTCCATTTTGTTACGTTAATCATTCGTTTTGTAACAATGGAATAATACAAAAATAGCAAACGACTGTCGCAGCTGAAATGTAGTCATACTTCGGCGGATGTTATGTGCAATTAGACGTTTCGGACGAGGACGAAAGAATGTTGTCAACTCCAAAAACAAAAGGTGGCCTATTTTTGGCTTCATCCCTCTGCGATGGACTTGAGGACAATAACATAAGGTACAGGATGATTGTCACATATATAAATTTCTATAATTATATTTGCCCTCAATTTTTTAAGAAAATATTAAAAATTCATTAATAAATTAATTTAACCTAAAAATCTTTTCTGTTTAGGCAAGTCGCAACCCTTTTGTTAAATAAAGATGCGGATCCTAATATCTTGATTCCAACACATGGAATTACTCCGTTTCATTTAGTTATCGGAAATGATTCGGAAGAATTCGCAGAAGAAGTAACCAAACTATTCCTGCGTCACGGTGGCAATCCCAATGTGAGGTATAATCTAAGTTATAATTATAATGATCCTTTGTATTAATGCAAACGCAAGTGCAACAAGTGCGATATGTTCTTAGATCACATGACGGAATGACTCCGGTTCACGTAGCGGCAGCTTGGGGCAGAATAAATATATTGCAGTTACTTCTGGCAAATGGTGGTGATCCATTATGTCTGGACAATGATGGACGTAGTCCCTTTCACTATGCTTTCGATGGAAAATATTTTAAAGCTGTGACAATGCTTGCAAACTACTGCGAGAATATTCAAGATGAGGACGACAAACCAAAATATAATATGATACTTGGTAAATAATCTCTTTAAACAAAATACTTGATTCATAAATAACTTTGAATTACTATTTATTATCTTTGCTTTTAAAATTATAGACAAAGTTTTAGTTACTAATGGGGATGTAGTTGGCGAGTACGTTGCATCGAAAGATATGATATTAGATGTAGATAACATGACGCAGAAGACTGCGCTCATCAATTCTTCCACTTATAAACCAAACTCTTCCTCGATGATTGTAGACTCAAGCTGTGTGCCAGATGTACGTGTTGAAAATAAGTACAAGCTATCAAAAAATTTAGATGGATGCTTCTCTAAAATTAATCATATACCAATTGCTCAAATACAGAATAATTTTTTGCGGACTGATAAGAAAGAAATGCCAAATTACTCGTTTGTCAATCTCGATTTTGATTTTGGAAATCTACATCTTTCCGATGTCATGCAAAAAGAAAAGTGTCTCATCAGTCAAATCATTAATCATCTTTCGTCGTCATTAACAAGTAATTGCACTATTAATGAGACCTTGCATAACTACAAAAGAAACAAACAAGAAGAAAGCAGTGTTGCAACAAGTAATTCTGACACATCATTTCATCTAATGAAAGATGCACGTTATAAATATAAATATCATAAAAGATCAAAAAATTCGTCTAATAAAATAAAGAATTATCCTAATAAAGACAATTTAAAACTCAACACTCCAAGTATGAGAAGACAATATTCAAAGTATAACGTACAAAGCACTTCCAAGAAAAAACGCAAAGATATCTCCCACAAAACTTCTTTAACACCAACTCATATTCTAGATAATTCTATCATTAGCATGTCACCGAACTTTAATGCACGTAGTCATAAAAAGAAAAAAGATGCTTCTGGAACTCCATTAACACCATCGCATATTTGTGATGATTTTATTGTTAGCAAGTCGCCTAATTTTACTCCAGTTTGTACGAAGAAGAGAAATCTAACAAAGACGTCACACGTGGATTCCCTGAAAGTATTTAAGAAGTACAAAACTCAAATGCAATATTCTGAATTTAATTGGTATAAAAAACATGTTGCTCAATCAACACCAAGAAGAAAGAAACGATCGATATACAAGTTTCATTCTGGCAGACAAAGATTTGATCCTTATCGATATGAAAGCGATGTCACGTCTGATGAATTTACTTCTAATAATATATTAAAGCCAATTGATTTAGATAAAACAATCTTTTCCGAAACAGCTGGTACAACTCATGATATTCTAGATACAAGTAGTGAATTTTCATCATCAAATTTTAAAAAATCTTCAAAAATAAAACGACGAAATCAATATAGTAATCATTTGGCAATAAAATTAGATGAAGGAAGATATGACGAGAATGATATAATACATAATAACATGAACGATATAAATCTTTTAGATGCCAGTAGCAGTTTTAATCAAACTGAGAAAGAGAACGAACTTATTAATTTTGGCAATAATAAGAAATATGTAATATCTGGAAACAATGAAATAAACACTGAATTTATAACAATTAGAAAAAATGTTAATATTGATAAAACACTGAAAAAATACACTGATAATATAATATCTACAACTGAATCTGATTCGTTGCACAAGGAAAATTTTGTAGATTGTGTTGCTTGTGATACTAAGAAATTGTTAAATGAAGATTTAAATATGAACATAAGCAATACTTGCAATTTACATGCAAGAAATTGGTATAGCGATAGATTTCACATATCTCCATTACATAAATCATCTATAGAAAATGATTCACTATCTGCTGCGCATTTACCTATACAGTGTAAGAAACAAATTTATTTATCAGACTCTCAAAAATCATGTTCTTCAAAAAGTACTGATTCCAAGAGGACAGAAGGTTTGCTAAAGTCAAAAGACTTAGATGTGTATAAAACTGAAGATAATTCGTGAGTATAGCATAATATATCTTAAAACCAATATCACTGAAAGAATAATTATTTCAATGCTATAAATTGTAGATCTCTTTCATATGTCAGTACTCAAGAATATAAATATGAAGATCCAGAAGAAGGTGTAATTTTATTAGAACGGCGACTTTGTATTACACCATTTAGGTGGGACAATTATAATTTTTATTTTTAATCTGTATTAAATTGAATCATTTTAAGTTTGTTCACGTTGCTTGAAATTTTTGCACTTAAAACGAAATAGATATATATTTGGGCGTCGGAGAAAGAGAGAGAGAGAACGAAGATACCGAATGCAAAAAGTGCAAACAACGTGAACAGAGCATATCATCTCTTTGTAACTTTTTGTAACAAATAACAAAATCAAGTTTATCAAGAAATTAATCTTATTAAGCTTATTAACTTTTCAGTATTTCTAATAGAAGTGAATATGATGTTAGAAGCAAAATAGCTATGTCTGGTAAGCTCTAGATATAATTGAATACTATTGTTAATTGTAGGATTATTATATAGAATTGAAAAACAACTTGTCTATTACAGGTATTTCAAGTATATCGACTTCTCAAAGTTTACCAGAAGAAATATTGTTTATCGATGATGGTGCTCTTAGACAAGAGCTTAGACAGCTTGGTGATCAACCTGGTCCTATCACTAATACAACTCGACAGGTCTATCAAAAACGTCTTTTGCGTTTAAGAAATATCAAGGATGCAGATCTTGTTTCATTATCAAATCTGCAGAATGCTCCACAAAATCAGACAAAACTAAGCAACAAAATCAGATCTCATTTAGAATTTGGAGATTGGTTAAATCATCTGGATACCTACAAAAGTCTGGAGAAGCAAGTATTTCAAGAATTTGCATCGCCAGATCCGTCTCGAAGATGGCGCGAAGGCACATCAAAAACATCTTTTACCTATCTGCTCTTAGACCCGCGTATAACACAGGATCTGCCAAATCGTAGTGTTCACCTTACGAAATCAGAAGTTTGGTCGATCTTTCTTAACGCTATATTTTACATTGGTAAAGGCAAACGTTCCAGACCTTTTGCTCATCTCTATGACGCTTTCCAGACGTGGGTGGGTGGTACAACTAGCACAAACAGAAAAATCAACTGCATTCTCGATGTATGGAACAGCGATCACGGTGTGATCTGTTTGCACGTTTTTCAAAATATTATTCCAGTTGAGGCTTATACAAGAGAAGCTGCCATGATAGATGCAATAGGAAAGGAATATTTAGGAAATTCCAAAGGTGGAGAATACTATGGCATCGCGGCAACATGGAGTATGCAGCAAAAACAAAAATTTGGTAGATACTTGTTGTACAAAGCTTTACAAATTTTTATACAGGAAGGAGAAAGTCAGCTTTTCCCTTACCATATATAATGCAAGATCGAAGAAAGATAGATATAATATAACAAATCAATTTTGATATTGCGTCAGACTTTATCTGTGTAGATATAAATGTTTTATATTAATTTTTTGATGTGCAGATCGTGACGATTACAGTATTTCTACCAATTAATTAAAAGTTCACAAAATATAATTATGTGCAATTTGATGATATATAGAAATATGTGTAAAATATTTTCACTGTAAAAAATATTCAATACGAGTCAAGAGAGAGAATTAAATTAAAAATTGAATACATTAAGATAGTGTATATCTAACTGTAACGCAATTGATGAACAATATTTATTTAATTTGTAACATAAAAACAAGGAATTGATATTAATTCTTATAACATAATAAGTACGTAAATCATTATTTACAGATGGATATAACAATTATCTTTGTACATTTATTAATACACGAGTATAACTACATGTATAAGATGAATGAAATATATACTTTTTCACTTTCGAATATTACAAGTATGGTCTGTCAGGTTCCGTGTCTTTCGCCTTCTTGTCTCTACTCCTAGGATACCACCTATGCTTGGTGGTATACGTGATTTTCGCTAATTCCTCTACAACCTGATACGGCTTCTTTTTCCTGAAAACATCCGCGACGTCTTTGTCTCCGATACACAGTACAGAGGTGTCGGGCTTCTCTTCGGGCAGAGGTAAGGAACACTCGTACGGAAACGGTTTCTCCGGATGCCAGCAGACGACCGTGCGATCGTCCTCCATAAATATTACCGCTTCTGAGGGTAAAGTACTGGCGTGTCTCACAGAGCGGACGCAAGCTCGGATCGTGCGTAGTGCAGGATTCATCTGCCACGACAAATCGAGCGATTAGCAATTAGAACAACATTAAACTTCTCACTTGCATCTTACATTTTAACTATTCACTAATAGTAATAATATTCACAGTTTTAAGCAATTCGATTCGCAATTCGTACCTCGCGGTATTTAGTTTCGCGTCTCAATATATATTTTCATGGATTTTTCCAAGGAAGAGAATCCAAAACTCGATCGTCTGATTTAACCTCCTCATGAAATCACCGTATTAAAATTCCTGGCGTTCGGGCCGCTCTTCCACAAGAGCGAAAATTTGATTGGCTACCGCTTCTTGCCATCTGACGATTCCCTCGTATCCTGTATGCGCAGAATTCATTCGAAGATCGCTCAAACGTTGAACATGCGCCGCGTGCGCGTTGTCCAGATATTCGAGCATGGTCATTCGACAGATCGGCGATCCTTCATGCGTATCCGCATCAAATACATATGATTCACGCACGGTGTTGAGAGTAGAGAGACGAGTCAAGAGGGACGAGTACGCGCGTAACGGCTGTGTGAGAGTTTGTTGCGTCGATCAGCCGTCCCTTTCCTCATAGAAGAGCGTTATCAGTTAGCGAGAGTGACGGATCGGTGGTAGTAGTAGTAGTGGTGGATCGGCAGATGTGTTCCGGTACCTGGTTCTCGCGCTTCAGCGAGATGTCGTAGAGACCGGTGAAGAGGGAGTCGTGGAGGAGGATTCCGGACTGTCAACGTGCCTTTCGAGTCACGCGGCGATGTGAGCAATCCATTTTCTCGCGAGCGAACCTGGTCGCCTTTCTCGTTCAGTGATCGACGTCGGATACGATCGCGTCGCAACGTAGAAATCGTAGATGAAATAGTGCGATTTGCCTAGTTTCTAACGGAGCTAGATGTCGAGTCTTCAATTTGTTCGAAGAGCATTCACGATTCGCCGGTTACAATTTAAATTGTAATTGTCTCGTTCTCTCTCTGTCTCTCGGCACTCCTTGCACCTGGAGAGAGAAATTCTTTGTTACTTTTGGTGAAGGTGCGATAAACTGAAGCGACAGGATGATGATGGGCGATCAGTTTCGCAGCAAAGTGGAGCAATACTCACCGAAGTCCTCGCCAAGGGGAGCACGGTCTCCAGTCGTATCTCGTCAAGACTCTACAGGAACGCTAAAGACAACCATTTCCCTCGGAAAGAACCCTTCCATTGTCCACAGTGGACCATTTTATCTGATGAAAGAACCCCCAGGTAACAAGAGAGTTATGAAAACAGAAAAAGAGATCACTATGTACATATATGAGTTATGATCTCTTTGCGAATGATATGTAAAAATATTTAAACAACTCAAAAATTGTGTTGCGTTCTGTTTTCTTAGGGGAAAGTGAACTTACCGGAGCAACAAATTTAATGGCCTATTATGGCCTGGAACATTCCTATAGCAAGTTTAGTGGTAAAAAACTCAAAGAACAACTTTCATCTTTTTTGCCAAATTTGCCTGGTATCATAGATAGACCTGGACATCAAGATAATAGGTATAATTTAATTCTCACAAGTGTATTCAAATGTTGTAGTTGCTTAGTTTTATGTTTTATTCTTTTTTTTAAGCTCTTTAAGATCGGTGATAGAGAAACCTCCCATAGGTGGTAAAGAGTTATTGCCTTTAACGAGTGTACAGCTTGCTGGTTTTCGACTGCATCCTGGCCCAGTAAGTATTTTTATACGTTAAAATCTATAATTATTAATATAGATTTTTTTCTTTAAAGTGAATAATGGGTATATGTGTGCAAAATTAAATTGCATAATGTAACTTTGTAGCTCCCAGAACAGTACAGGTACATAAATCAAGCCCCTCAGAGAAAACATAAAAATAAACATAAGAAACACAAGCACAAGCCCGGAGAAGTGCTTAGTGGACAGGAGACTGCGACGACGGACGTAGGTGGTTCCGATACACATGAAAAGAAACATAAGAAGCAGAAAAGACACGATGAGGAAAAGGAGGCTAGGAAGAAGCGAAAGAAGGAGAAAAAGAGGAAAAAGCAGAAACACAGCCCCGAGCATACCGGCAGCCTCACACCGTCTCAGCATTCCAATTCGTGATCTCTAATCTGTCCTTTTCAATTCATGCCAAATTTTTGATCGAAAAAACAATATGTCTATGCGACTAAAATATACATGTATATTTATTTGCATTAGGACTGTAAATATACGATATTATGACATACCGGCATTAATTATACGTTTGCGCAAATAGATAGTTTGGATCCGAAATTCAGATAGATACAATTCTTTTGATAAAACCCGAATCGATCAAATATCTGAATTTGAGCAATTAAATAATTTAGTGAATTAATTAATCTGAATATTAACGAGAGAATACTTGGATTGATATTTGAATATCATGATCATTTACAGTCTTAACATATGCATAATATATGTGCTTATTTTTCAATTAGATGATATGAAGGAGAGTACTCTATATGCAAATTCCTATATATATACATCGCGTTATAAAGTAATATAATTCCTTTTTCGTTTGGAAGATTATTTTATGTATACGTCTGCTCTTAGAGGCGGTTATAGACTCGTACAAAACATTACGCTTTACAAAATTGTTTGCTCAATTTTCCTCAATGATTTCGCATAACAGACGAATGTTGCAGTTACATGCGTTACGATGAAAAAAAGTCTTCAAGCAGAGTTAAGTTTCGTCAAATCTCGGTGCTAAAATAGCAAAGCGATTAATGTGCAGTTTTATTTTTGAAAATTTTGCGGCGACGAGCTTTAATCGTTGCAATTGGTATTTAGTTTGTATAACTTTTTTTACCTAATCATGCACTATCATTATGTATATATCATGTTTTCTTAAGCATCTTTTCGCAACCCTTGCGTACTCAAAAGTTGCCTGCAGTTGCCTGTATCGATGAAGGGAGTGTAAAATATGGACCATGTGTAACATAACGATTGTGCGTAAGATAGCTAGATCAGACCAGTCGATCGCTTATGCGGCGTTGCTATAATTGTAACGCGATTGTGTCGAGACTAGAATGTAAATATATGTAATAGATTAAGGAAGACTGTATAAAAAGATAACTGCTGTTTCTTTATGTAAAGTTCATAAGAACCTTACACGATCAATATTGTCAGTATTATACTTAAATACTAACAATCATGTGTAATTAATATTAATATGTAGTTAATATTTAATTGGATGTTATAGAATATCGTTTACTACTTACACAATCAATAATACTGTCAGTATCAACAAATATTTTAGGGAATATCATCACTGATGCCTGAAAATTAAGAAATCCAAATCACAGATATTCTACAATAATCAATATTAACTACACACTTAAGTGTTAACAATATTAGTATTTATAATAATACTAATCATTATTAATTACATACTTGTTAGTATTTATAATAATACTGATAATATTATTGATCGCGTAAGATCCTTATACGATACGTATTTCTCGAATATCTAAGTATCTAAGAGATATTCCTTAAAATATTTGTTGGTACTGACAATATTATTGACCGTGTAAGGTTCCCATTACGAAGTTTTTCGTAAATGTACAATCCATGTGCTTTAAGCCTGATGCGACGTGTTTAACGGAGAGAAAAAAGAGTTTAGAGAAGGATGATTCGAATCTAGAAATTTATAGCGCGAAAGGTATAAAGAATTAAAATGATCGGTTTCGCAACAGCAGTTGATATATTGTTATTTCTCATCCTAATTATCTTCTCTCATTCTTCCCGCATTTTTTCCGACGTGAACATCAGATAAAGGTAGCAAGTTCGAATACATGTTTATTATCCTATTCTTTGCTCCGTTTCACCTCAAATTTTTTATACCGCTTTTTTAAATATATCTGAAGGATGAATGGAGAACAGAAATATATGCGGTTTTCAATATCTTTCAGGGATCGTCAAACTTATCGACGGAATATATATCTTGCTTCAAGAGGTGATCAATTTGAATTCACGCGCGAATTCGAATATTCAAATTCAGGCACTAACTTTGAGATATTGAAAGAGTGGGGGTCTCGATTAGACACGTCTCAATTGGACACGAGCCAATCGGATAGGACCCATTTGACCACTAGCCACTCACAGCTTGAACAGTGGAAAGCCTTTAAGCACCGGCTGCTGTAAGTGGCTGTGGTCAATCGCAACTTGGACAAACCAGAATGCTCCCGAAATATTATTATTATATTATTATTATTATTATTATTATTATATTATTCCGAGAATTCGGGATTTCAAATCGCGAGAATCAAGTTTTGAAAATTATCAAAGTATCAGGAGAACATAATCGACGAAGAGGTCTATCTATCTAAAATTCCAAGAATTTTCCAAGATTTCCGAGAATTGTTGAAATTCCAAGAATTTGGGATTTCAAATCGCAAAACTCAAGTTTTGAAAATGAACAAAGTATCAGGAGAACATAATCGACGAAGAGGTCTATCTATCTAAAATTCCAAGAATTTTCCAAGATTTCTGAGAATTGTTGAATTTCTAAGAATAGCGATTCCGAGAATTCGGGATTTCAAATCGCGAAAATCAAGTTTTGAAAATTAACAAAGTATCAGGAGAATATAATCGACGAAGAGGTCTACCTACCTAAAATTCTAAGAATTTTTAATGATTTCCGAGAATTATTGAATTTCCAAGAATTGCGATTCCGAGAATTCGGGATTTCAAATCGCGAGAATCAAGTTTTGAAAATKAWCAAAGTATCAGGAGAACATAATYGACGAAGAGGTCTAYCTAYSTAAAATTCCAAGAATTTTYMAWGATTTCCGAGAATTRTTGAATTTCCAAGAATWGCGATTCCGAGAATTCGGGATTTCAAATCGCGAGAATCAAGTTTTGAAAATGAACAAAGTATCAGGAGAATATAATCGACGAAGAGGTCTACCTACCTAAAATTCCAAGAATTTGTCGAGATTTCCAGAAATTGTTAAATTCCCAAGAATTGATACATGCTATGTTCAGAAGCACGACAGTTGAGGGAGCAGTTACTGTTATGGTTATATTCTTCTAGATTTATTATGAATTTAAAAGTCTATTCCAATCGCGGGCAACAATTACTGATTGCTCACGCAATCGTTGTTGAGAGATGTATGGATACGTACATAGAGAATCTCTATCTAGGCTGCGTTCAGAAACATCGCCCGACCATGCTAGAGTGTCATTCCATCTTCATTGTTCATTGGACGTAAACAAAGATAGAATGACACCCTAGTGGTCGGGCGATGTTTCTGAACGCAGCCCTAGACGATGTCACACGGACAGAGTGTCTCTGTGTGCGAAAGTATAAGTGGAGAAAAACGTGCCCGGGCTCGATATCGCACCTCTGACCGTGACATCGCGATTCGTGTTCGAGAGGTTTTTTAGATCGTTCCAATTGAAACGGGCGGAGTAAGATTTGGAATTCGTCGTCGGAATTTGCATTGTGTGGCACGATTCTTGTTCCTACGTAACTGGTTGACGGAGCAGGATGCAGCGTTGCATACTCCGCGCGACAAGTCTCCAGCTGTTGCAGAGACGCTTCTTCAAGAAGTACCACGTGAGGGTTAGATTCGCCCCGAGTCCCACTGGTAACGATTGTCGTATGCCGTTTTCCTTTTTTGGATTCAATTTTGTTGTAGAAGAAACCCAATACTAATATTGAGCGTTGTTCTAGAAACAATTCTTATTCACGTGTTGTTTCAGGCCACTTGCATTTAGGAGGATTGCGTACCGCGCTGTACAATTATTTGTTTGCACGTAGCAACAATGGCACATTTATTTTGAGGATTGAGGACACCGATCAGACAAGGACAGTTCCTGGGGCGATAGAGAAACTCCAGGATGATTTGCTATGGGCAGGGATCATACCCGACGAAGATCCTACCAGAGGTGGCCCTGTTGGCCCTTATACGCAGTCATCAAGGCTTGAATTATATAAGTATGTATAGTGCCAGATTGATGTCAAAAACAGATTTTGCAAAGTATTCGCTATAAATTTTGGCTGCAAATAGAAATTGGAGAGAATGCTGCTATTTTGTTAACATTTCTAGAGAACAAGTACTTAAACTCTTAGAAAATGGATCTGCTTATTATTGCTTCTGCACAGAAAAAAGGCTGGATTTGCTGAGAAAAGAAGCAATGAGATGTGGACAAGTACCTAAATATGATAACAGATGTCGGCATTTTACTAAGGACGAAGTAAAGGAAATGCTCAGAAAAAACTTAACTTATTGTATTAGATTTAAGGTATATCTCTTCTAAATTTATAATTGGACAAAGATTGACGATAGGCTAATAGATAATAATAGTTACTTTGTTGAATATCTCAGTTGGCATCCACACCAGAAGCCTTTCATGATATAGTTTACGGAGATGTATTGCATGATATTACTAAGTCTGAGGGAGATCCAATTATCGTAAAGTCAGATGGTTATCCTACTTACCATTTTGCAAACGTAGTTGATGATCATTTCATGGAGATATCTCACGTTTTACGGGGTATTGAATGGCAAGTTTCTACGCCTAAACATATTATGCTTTATAAGTAAGTAGTTTTATTTAAGATAATTAAATATCTCATATTCTTATAATTGGCTGTATTACACATTTTATCTATTACAGAGCATTTGGTTGGGATCCTCCCATATATGGACATTTACCTTTAATATTGAATGCGGATGGATCTAAATTGTCAAAAAGACAAGGTGACATAAGGATCGAGTCATTTAGGAAACAAGGTATTTTTCCATTAGCATTATTGAATTACGTGATAGGAACTGGTGGTGGTTTTCATAGAGATCAAGAGAGCCAAGATCTTTATAGTTATCAGGAATTAATTAAACAGGTAATTGTTAATGGTAACAAAGTTTTCATTCCCTTTTTCTGTATATTTAAATAAATATATATAATATGTGTTTCATTCTTCTTTACAGTTTGATATTAATAAAATAAAATCAAGCTCTGGCAAACTTATGCCCGAGAAATTACTGGAATTTAATAAATTGGAAATGGCAAACTTATTACAAAATGAAAAGAACCATACATTTTTTATTGAAAGAATTAAAAAATTAGTGCTAGAAGCATTCCCCGAATGGTATGTTTAATTCCACATAGCATTGTTAATAATATTCTTTTTAAAAAAATTTTATTTCTGTATATCTTAGGAAAAATAATGAAAATTTACAATTGGATGATGATCACATAATAACTACATTTAAGTGGGCACAAAATAGAATATCAACACTCAATGATCTCGTTAAAGAAGATTTAGCATTTCTATGGATTGTTCCGTCTTCTATGCCAAATGTTAAACAAGCTGGATGTTCAGGTATTAATATTTTTTTTTTCATAAGAGATAGAATTCTATTTATCAAAACTATGTTACACGTTATTACATTTCAGATGCGATTAAACTATTAAATGCGGAATTAGTTGAAATAGATGCTAGTAATTACAAGACCGATTGGATGGCGCCATATTTGAAGGATTTTGCCAAGAAGAACGGAGTTCCATTCGCAGCTTTCATGAAAATTCTGAGAAGCGTTATGAGCGGTGTAAAGGTAAATACAGCATATAAATTTATTTTTATTGTGGTAAAAAACATAAGTGTAAAATATGTAATAATAATGATAATGCTTCACTATAGGTCGGACCACCTGTTGCTGAAATGATGGAAATTTTGGGAAAAGACAAAACATTGTTACGATTACAGCGTTGTATTTCTTGAGAATTTTTACCAATATTGTTTAATTGCAAAATTGATTGTACTGTAAAAGGTAAGCTACATTCAAAAAAATAAATCCAGTTTGTACATACTTTTGCAGATAAGATGTAATTCTGTAGAAATATTTCTGGGTTCACACACATCAATCTTATTAAAATGCCTTCCAAAAATAATACATTCCATTACTAAAAAAAAGACAATTTGTTTTGTTAATTTACAATAATTTATAATTTTAATATGATCTAGTCAAACATTTTATAAATCTAATTCAAGAGAATTAAATAAAGATATTTTATCTATATTTCAATATGTTTATGAGGGATAAATATATTAAAATTATATATATATATATATACACACATATATATGTATAATATATATTTTCGTAAGCAGTAACTCGATTGCATACATTAAAAACCTGAAAAATTATTTATGAATTTATTGATACTTTGAATTAATATTATATATATTAATGTTTATTATTGTAATAATATAATCATAATATATACATATAATAATATGTATCATGTATAATATTTATATTAATATAATGCATTTTAATACAATTTTTTATATATATTGGCATATATTAACATTATATTTATTATATAATGTTATATATTACACTTCATAGAGTGAAAAGAAATATTCATAAAAAAATTTTAAGCAACATTGAGCAATTAAACTATTAATAATTTTATATTACCATTTATCACATATTTTTTATAACTTTTAAATAATTAGCTTATTAAGGTAGAAATGTAGACATTTTTAAATATGGAACTTTGAGATTTAACTTTATTATAGAATAGTGATTTTTTTATACAGAATGAATAATTTGTAATATTTTCATCTTATATAATGTAACATGTAATTTATAGTATACTTAAGTACAAAAAGATAAACGTGTAGAAATTATGCATAACTATTTTGATGAAAATACATGTATAAAGTGCTTGTATATAACAAATTGAACACGTTTATTCTTAAACAGCTTTTTCGATACAATGCGAGACTTTTCTTATAGAACACAGGATTTATAATATATAAATAAATACACAGCATTTGATATCAGTATTGCAATTTCTAAAATAAAATATCATAGAAAAAAGTATGTTTCAACAATTAAATTCTTCGACGAACAAGGATGAAAATGAAGAAAATAATATCCCAGATGCTCATTCCGATTACAATAATACATATATTAAATTATACTTATTAATATCGCTGTATTAATATAATTATAAATCCTGTTATTATATTAATATTAAAATATTGCTTGATAAATTGCCAATTAATATCATAATCCTGGTATCATAATGATTCTGAACTGCTCATAACAAAATATTCTTTTTCGAAAGTTTAGTTTTATTGTGAAAAATCATTATGAAACCAATTTTCACACAAATATAAGTCTGTGCTTATGTAAGGCCTTTTAAAAATTAATAAATATTTTTTTTCTTAATCTCAAAAATACTCTCTGTACAATAATACAATAAATAAATGAATTGTACAAGATTCTTTATATCAATGAATATTTGGTTAAAAGGATAATAAAATAAATATTAATATAATTAATGAAATGTAAATACTAAGCTATCCTTAAGGTGCAATTCCAGAATAACAGTGTAAATTTAGATAAACAAAATTAAAACTATAAATTAAAGTGTTTAACATAGTAAAAGTTTAACATAGACTGATTTACATCTTTATGTACAAATTAAAGCTCATATATAAATCTCAATTTCAAAAACTTGACATATTTTCATTTTGACAAAAGAAAACCTTATGATTAAAATAAACCTTGTATATTACTAAAATGTTCAAATAAATAATATCGTAGAGTCGCGCGCGCGCGACAACTTCTTTTGCATTACAGATTAGTTTTTTTATCACAGTTTTAGGTTTATCATGTAATGTACTTATAATCTTATTCTGCAAACCGGAAAAATTTTCTGTCTCTTGTGAATGTATTGATCAATTGTTCGATGTTCCTATATCAGTATGTATGATTTTAGGAAACTTTATTAAAAATAATTTATATTTATCGAAGAAGCTGCACAAAAATAAGTTTACTAGTTTATTTTTCCCCCCAAAAATAACAAAACAGGTCAGAATATTTTTCTCTCATGAAATAGTTTTGATTACCAACTATGTATTGTTTCAAACATTTTTAAAAATTTTCAAATTATTCACTATATACGCAAATATTTTTGATTGCAATAGTTTTAAATTAATTTTATACGCAGAATATATATAATACTACTTTTATAAATACATGTTTCAAAGATTATTTAATTCAGTGATAACTCTATAAAAACGTCAAAAACTACACACTCAATTGAAATAATAAAAAAAATAAGAAAGGAAAGATATATCTTCGCACGTCTGCTCATCCATTCGGAATTACATAATAATAATAATAATAATACATTTGAATTAGTAAATCAAACGGCTATGCAAAATTTATCACAGATAGAAAGATAAAATACTTTCGCGAATGCATACATACTTTAAAAAAAGCATAAGATACATCTCAAGTGAAACAAATGTTAAATAACGTATAAGTGCAAGTAGATTCCTATAAAACTACAAGTAACATCATTCTTCCTTCAAACTGTTTCGAAACTTATTTTTATAGATTACATATATTAATAATATATTAAAACGGTACATCCTTAGGAACAATAATTGAATAAGATTAAGTACGCTTATATATTAACATACCTTTTCAATATTTCACTGTAAATTGTAAGGTATGTTTATCAATTGTTTTATTTTAATAAGTATACAAAACAACGTGTAGACATTTTTGAAAGGAATATATTATAATAATACGATTCTTATTATACATGTGTGAATTACACACATTAATAGAGATTGTCAATTTTGCATATTAGTAATTTTACTACAGAAATAGTTGAATACACACAAGATAACATTGACAGAATTATATCTATATATAAAAAGAGCAAAAGACTAAATTATAAAAATTGACATGTATTAACCCTCCTCGACAATGTGCGATTTTGAAGGCACAGTCGATTTTTCCATGGGAAATTTTTTTACTCTAATTTCAATCTGTAAAAAAATAAATAAAATACGATTCTTCTATTAAAACGACAAAAACTCATTGTTAAAATTTTTACAAGTATACAAGAATTTTTTCAGATTTTTATACAGAGAGAGAGAGAGAGAGAGAGAGTTTGGAACAATAAAAAGATCTGTCTTAAAGAATCTTGAAGATTGCTGATTGAAGGTGCAAAATTACACATTGCCG
Source organism: Cephalotes varians (assembly GCA_037157785.1). NCBI lineage: Eukaryota > Metazoa > Arthropoda > Insecta > Hymenoptera > Formicidae > Cephalotes > Cephalotes varians. Next base: position 556,753 of record JANQDE010000081.1, read on the forward strand.
ATGGAGAGTTAAATAAACACGGAGATTTATAGTTTAAAGTATTAGATTTAAGAAGACATCAACGTTATCTAATTTATCTTCTTTTGGAAGAATTGATTTAATTTTTAAATGTTCAATAAATTATCTAGGAGATAACGAAGTAAATTATATATAAGAGGAGTTAATTGTTATATTCAAACGTTATAATTCTGAGTGATTTTTAATTCTTCCTCAAAAATGTTACATTGTATAAATTAAAAGTTATAGAATATAATATTATTCTACATAATACTGCATTACATTATTGCAATAATGTAATCTATTAAGATGCGACATTTTGTTGCATGATTGTAATGACATAATTTCCGTAAAGTTATATAAAAAAAAACTCGCATAGATATTGCAATTCTCATGTTATTATGGTAAATTAATAATTAAAAAAATAATGCAATGCGATTAATGCGTAACATTTATGTATACGTAACACACGTCCATATTCCTTGTCTGTATGTAAGATTAATGACTCTAAAATAGGCACTTTTGTCCTTTCAGATATACATTGGAATGTAAAGAAATTCTCTTTAATGCAAATAAGTTGATTAAGTTCCTTAGTGTTTTATGTAATAAGACATAAGACTTTATTTGTATAAAAGACAAAAATAAATAATTTGACGTAATACCTTAACATTAGAACCTGTGTGGCAAACTATATTGCCAATAAAGAGCCTACATCTTCTGTTAGGATAAGAATATTCTCTGTGTAATTATCATAGTAGTCACGGTTTGATTATACTTTGTTTTAAGTTTCGTCAGCTAATCGTTTGTATGCTAATTGTTTGTTTTATCGTATAAGACTAAATATGTCACTACAATAGGTTCATCTACTTGTAACTGTGAGAATTATGTACTACGGTATGTAATACTAAAACTGTAATACAAATGTTTTCATATCGAGATTCTTTAATTATCACATAACGAAATGAGAACAAGGAAAAAGATCGAATACGCTGTTACAAAATGGCATTGAAACTTTTTCAATTATGTGATATCATATCAATAATATTTGATTGTTACGCTGAAAATTGGTAGCAGGAAGCTATGTAAATAATTATACTATTATACGCGCGATAATCGATTATTGGAGAAATTTGTTGTAGAGTATAAAAATAGAGAAATTTATAACTCATTACCGATAAAATAACGAAGACTAGTTTTATTAAGGAAAGAGGGCAAGAAGCTCACAAACAAGAAGCCCAACTTGCGTAAGAGGAAGAAAATATTCTTATGATATACCACAATAATTTTTGTGAACTTTTAAACTATTATAGCATACATTTTGCATATTTAGCCCTTTTTAATTATCATTTTTATTGCCATGAGGAGATATATATATAGAATCACTTTCATGTACATTTTGGCCCAAGCATTGCTTTTCGAACTAATCATTAACATCGTCAAACAACCGAAAATCGAAAATTTGTGTATAATTATGGGATTATTCATTCGTCATATATTACATACCGGTAGCTTGACGAAGTAATAGAAGATAGAATAAATTGACCGAACGTGCGAGTTAAAGAATACAGATGTAATATAAATTCATTTCCGTGAATAAGAAACGTTTGTCCAAGGATGCGATATTTGCAGGTTTAAGATACTCGTGCCGCATGTAAAACTCGTCATTTTCAAACAGTAAGAATACACGCAACAGTTGCTAAATCTATCCGAGACGTAAGTTATAATAATAGTCAGTGATATAAAAAAATTTGCTATTTTACAAGGAATATTTAATTCGTACGTGCAGTTTATACGAGACCTTCGTCGTGGATTCTATAATGCCTCGGTGAGAGAGTGAAGTAAAATTCATCCCCTTGGGGGATGATACATTTCGTATTTTGTACTATATATACGTGTTTAGATATATAAATAGAATTACGTTGTAAATTTGTTACTGCAGAACAAATTCAGCTTTGCTTCTTGTGAGTTCTAGTATAGAATAGATATTTGGCACAGGCAAAATGGTTTCTTTCGAATAGTTTCGATACAGTAACGTTAGATGGATACTTTCCACAGTGATATTTACCGCGGTAAACATTATCCTTTCGTTAATATCCACGATGTTACTCAGGTCGAGAATTGTATTGTATTGTATTGTAAATGTTTAGGGCAAGAATATAACATCTATCTATTTTCTATGGATTTATCTTGTGTGTCATGAACATTTTTTTTGTCAAGTATTCGATTCTAAGTTATCTTCTGTTCTTCTGAATAATTATGCATTTGAAATGACATTCCAGAAGTTTTCTCTTTCGCTACTTTCGGCTATCTACGTATTCCTTCGGGAATTTAACGTTTCTATGTGAACGCGACTCAGTTGTTCAAGTCATGGATGGCTTGTAAGATGCGTTTAACATGCCCCACCTTAGTGATGCCCAGCTCCTTTAGATCTCGACGGGCTAGAGTCAATAGCTCCCTACCACGTATATCGTGAGAAACAAATTTCTCAGCGTATTCTCCCAGCTGCAGATTCTCTAGCCAAGTGCAGACCTCCTGCACGCCCCACGTGGTGACCTGATCTCGCGCCGGATGACCCGCGCCGCCTGAGTTGCCAGCGAAGCGACGGAACTTTAACCAGAACAACCCTCGATGACGATTTTTTTTATCTCCCTGCAGATCCAGAGTTCGAGATGTCGGTTAGTACACGGTTAGTCAGATTAGTAGTAAAGCGGTATGCTATATTATACGGCATACGTTAGAGACATGCTAATTATATGCAGGTGGAGATTTGCACTCGGGATTATACGTGAAGACGGATTTGTCAGGCATACAAAGTAGCTCTCGAATGTAATCGTTTGCGATAGTTCGCGCAAGTATCGCAGATACACTTTCGATATACATTAATGAGAGACAATATATATAAGATATTCCATTATATATTTATTGCTGCACCTTAGCAAAATTCATATACATTCGCTAAAAGATACATCTCTCATGAGGCTCGTATAAAATCACGAAAGTTCACCTCTCGTTGTTACAGCATTAATCAAACAGTGCAAGAAACTTTCACGAAATCATGAGAAACAGGCGCGAGAATAAAAGCAAAAGTTAAGTTGCATCTAATTCAAGTGCATACTCGATATGTTGCGTTTGCTAATGTAACTAAAGGTAGATACAGCGTCGCTAAAATATCGCATATCTCACTGTGTACTATAATATAGCCACAAGTGAGAATAAACAAATAAAAAGCAATCTAAACAACAATCCCATTTCTCAGCAGATACATGCACGCACGCACATACATATACACGTGTACAAAAAATAATCAGCGTCATGTTTCGCTATACTGCAAAACTAAGTCTCTAAATGCTAATTCTATTTCTCTAATTTCATAAGCATTAATACTTAAAAGCATATTACCAGCACTGGGATTGAGCACTCAATCAATCCGAAACAAAGCATAGGATAATGTATTAATTATCATTTGAAAACAACATTTACGCATAATGAATTGTAAATTTCTCTCAAAAGAGATTGTAAATTTTGTGTATAATGTATGTAAAGAGAGGTGCTTTCATAATATATCTTTGTGTTATTCAACTAGCTAGCTAGTTTTTCAAAACTTATTTACAAGAATAGCGCTCTAAATAATCTTCTTTTGGAATATATTGGCAGGATGGAATATCGAATACGAATAGAATAAGATAATGGAAGACTTTTTATCGTTTTAATTTTGTCGTCGGTATGCTTTGCTCGATTTTAATAACTATGTGGAAAATTATTAAATATTAAAATAGAATAAATAGAAAAATTAATTGTACCTCCCATATAAATCTAATTCTTTAAATTATGTTTGTGAATAGTTAAATATTTATGAAATAAGCTTTTTTTATATTTTAAATATTAAATTTGGTTAAAATTTGCTATTTCGTCAATTAAATGTATAGTAAATATCACAAAACGTATATATAAACTTTATCACAATGCAAAATACATGACAAAAATGTGAAAATAGTTAATTTCATAACTCGTATCTTTAAATAATTGACTTTAAACAGCATTGCATTAAGCATAAAAAAAAACTATACCTGATCGTCCGCGGGAGTATTTTGCAAGTAAACCAGTCCCGTGCCTCTTTCGTCAAAAGTACACTTTCGTAATTCCTGTTCCATACTAGCTAAAGCTAGAGACAACTTGTTTTCTAAATTCTCTCGTAATTTCTGTATTAAGGGAATAATTGTTAGTCTTTAATCAATTTATTAACAATGACAACATTTGATATGCATACCAAGTTATGGGCTTTATCGCGCAGTAATTCACAAGATTCTTCATACAATTGCCGCGCACTTGATACCAACTCAGTTACCATGGGTCTCAAGCTCATCTATTAACAAATAGAAAAAATAAGAAAATAAGTAATAATTGTTATAGGATTTCTAGCATTTCCTGATTAAAACTTACCCCTTGTAAAATTTTACCGTCCGGGTGTACTTGTTCAAGCGCATTTGCTGTTCGCGAGGCTATTTGATACAGATCTGGTTCTAAACTTGGATGTGATATAATTAGCAGTTTTACCCACTTGACCAAAGTCGTTACGGCCTCAATGAAATTAAATAGAATATTGAGTTCTTCATCATTCAACTGAGGAGGTTTATTGCATATTTGCAACTGTGTTCTAGGTTGCGATTGCGATGCATTGCTTATAGTGGAAGTAGATTGAGTTACGGCGCTTAATGTATTGCGCTGTTTCTCCTCCCATGCTCTCAATGAGGTTTCAAGTGCCTAAGACACAAAATATTTCGATTACTTATACAAATTAAAATTATTTTTTCCATTAAAGAAAACGATAGATACTTACCCTATTTCTATAAAGCATCTGCATGCGATTCTTGTGTATAATTCTTATAATACCAGGTGGTTGAATCCAAGCCTCACCATCGACCTGTATAGGGACACCCTCTTCTCCCAAGATATTAATCTGGACTGTCTGGCATTGGGCTATTCTATGATGCTGCAAATTGATGAGACGCGAAGCAGCCATTTGAACAGATCCAAACACCGCTACCACTTCCAATATGCGATCGTCGAATGATGGAGCTAAGAATAGATCGCCTTCCTTCGTACCTCCCCAGAAGTTCGTACCGCCCATAAAGCTGTTATTAGAGAACAAAACTTTGCTTTTAAAACTTTAACTTAGATTATTAAATATCGTATATTGATATATTTATTATCACAAATACCTCGGTATATTTAATACGACAATCCCTTGCAGAGAAGGCAACGGGATTCTTTGACCGTCACATTCCAGCTGAACTCTCTGCTCGAGATTTTTATAAGTTTTCTGTATCCACTGTTTAGATCCCAAGACACCGTACCACATGTAATTTTTAGCGCGTGATCGACATTTCTCAGGGTGCTCTTCTCTTTTATTGTGAAAATCAAGACTGATCTTTGCATCTATACCGATACCAAAGTAATTATTCATGACGCACCGTTCGAAATAACCTTCCCTATAATACAGAAAAAAAATTCATGAAATTTGTATATGTCAAATGTACTATATAATAATTATATAATGATATATATGTGAATTACATTAATGTTTCATCTGGATCCATTAATGGCGATACCGCTGCACACAGAGCATCTGCATTTGCCAGCAATGCTTGACTGATGAGACCAGCTCCGCCACTTACATCTATTACATTCACAAACACATAAATAATTACACAATATGGGAAAGGTTATATATTGACATTGCATTGACTTACTTGGCCACATGGGCAATCGAACCAAAGGATTTATTATAGGAAGTTTCTTCACGTCCTCCGTTTTGTCCACAGATTTTGCTCTTTCGTGGCGCAAGCTCATGCTCGAGCCACCAAGACGAGCAGTAGTTGCCAACGACACAACTTCTGATGCCTTCAACAAACTGCCACTGCTTATACGACGTGTAGCCTGCGGAGAGAAGCCTGAATCGGGCAACTCCACGCTTACTGCATTATT
>JANQDE010000081.1:565135-630169 GCA_037157785.1 Cephalotes varians
TAGATATAACTACGTTCTCCTGTTCAGATTGCAAAATGTTTGTTATATGAGCAAGAACGTCATCTTCATACTGATGAGCTATGCTCGATTTTACAGCCGGGTCGGGCTGAGTCACTTTGTGACATGGCAGAGATATGCTGCGTTCGAATGTCATAATACTCCATCGATCCAGCATCTTTGTGCCCGCTTTTTCATATTTCTCCAATAGCTGAGGTAAATGCGTGTCATCGTCGCACGACGATCCCCATCCTAACACGCGCGCTAAGTCATTTCCTGTTCCTAAAGGTAGTACCCCAATCTGACATTGTTTCTGCAAATTTAAAAAACATAAATATATTTCTCTCTATTCTGTGCAGTGCATTTAATGCTACATGTTAATAATTTCTAATAAAAGTTATAGATTAGATAAATAAATTAGTCATGCGTACACTTAACGCCTACAAAAAAAGTTAACGAAGCTTCGCGTATATAAAGAAGCCTAAAGCACACACACCGGTTTCATCTGGAATAAAATCATAAAAAAGACACGCCATGCAGTTTATAATTGGAAACTTGAAAAAATCAATACCATTGGCTGCAATATCACAGATCTGAATATGACTCAAACAGTATATTAGTATATAGGATGATTCTTTTGAAAAAAAAAAATATATATATATATATAAATACTTCAAAAAGTGAGCAGAGCCCAAGAGAAAAGTTTTATTTTCCGAGTTATAATAAATTAAAGAAAATATTTGAAATGACTATTTTATTTCTCTTGAGTCCTCAAACTAAATTTGTAAGTAAGATAAAAACAAAAGTTTGAATATACATCTTCTGGTATACTTTCTGATATACTTTCAAAAAAATCATCAGAGTGTGTTGTTAAGAGAATATAACTTTGATATTTTAACAAAAAATAATACAAACTAAATTCAATCCAAGTTTTGCATCCCTCCTCAAAAGATTATAATTCAGAAGAGTTAATCAAACTGTAATAAATCTCAATTTCAAGGATTAAGATCTTGATTTTGAGGGTGAGAAAAATTCAAATCCGATTCAGTCATGTTATCTCTTGTCTAAATATTTTTTGTCTTAATAATTATGATGATGTTTCGAGAAAAGACATGTATCTTAATTTTCGTTTAAGTATTTTACAAAAAAAAATTCTCACTCAAAAAAGTATATAAATATTTTATTTCAAATGATACTTTAAAATATTTAATAATTATTACGTATATGTATAAATTTTCGCCCACTGTTCTCCAAAATATTGACATATAATTAAAAATCAGTTGTATATATTAAAAAAATTTAATGTTAAAACACAGTGTATAGTAATGTCTTTCTATTTTCACATTTAGCCGTAATTTATATTCATGCATTCTATAACGAAAAATATCGCTAAACTAAATTGCTATGAGCAGAAAGAAATATGCGTAAACTATGCAGCCTTGGTAAAGAGTAATTAAATTAGAGAGAAAATCATAATCATTAAGAAATCATGCTAAAAGTTATCAATCATAAATATCATATTGATGATGATATATTTTAAAATACGTTTACTCACATGCATTCCAAGCCGATCGATTTCCGAAAGCACCCACCCCACAGATCCATCGCCACTGCACACTAAAATCCGGAACGGATCAAAGTGTCGGAACAATCTTAAACTGAACAAAAAACATAATTCATATATTGGACACATTTATACACTCCTGCTACACATAATGATAATAAATTAATAGATTTATGATTGATTAATTATTATCAGCATATGTACAAAAATTTACTCACCCTGGACCTGGTCCTCCTTTTACAAGGTCGAACACTTGTGCGGGATTCAGTAATTGTTTAAATCTCCTAAGAAACTTAACACCTTGATTGTCACCAGATTTACTGTTTACAAATACTAAAAGTGGACTGCATCCTGTGGGTCTAACTGCTTCCCAAGCTTCGTCGCTACCTGATAATAATTTAGCATATATTCATATTCACACTGCTATCACAAAAGTTTTATTTGGACATTTATGTACAAATTGTCCACACACAAATCATATAATTTATAATACGAACAGACAACGTGAGTACCTATACTATGCAAAGCCGTAGGAGGCACTACACTGAGTTTAGATGGTCCTAATGGACACCTGTTACTTATGGTAGGTCTGCATGCTGTATGCACAGTTGCTTTGCACCATAAACACCGCCAATCTTGCAGCCTAAGAATAATATCTTCATTTTGATATTTACTAAATTTTATCAATTGCGTAAAAATGTACTAGGATGTAAATACCTAAGTACAGAGCCACATGTCTTTTCACAGACAAAGCATTTTGAGGACACTGGCAAATTTCCTTCCATCCACTGATGTGGCATTGTGATGTTCTATAATGTACATTAAATAATACAAGAATTATACACTCATCAACATTTAATACATTTAATACATTTATTTAATGAACAATTGTAAGGTGTTATTAAAAGATATGCGTCTGATTAAAATTACACTTTTATTGATTATTAATTTCCCAGAAAATATATTTTTAATAAGATAACATATATGCACACCCCATCTTGGTCCTCAATAATATCTTTTCCAATGGATGCTAAAGTGGTCCACTTGCAATTATTTATTGCTTTTGCGCTACATCTCTTGTGTACCTTGTATTTACAAGCCTCACAACTTAAACCATGGGAAGTAACACCTGTAACAATATAGCATTGTAAAATTAACTGTCATCTTTAAATAATTGTAAGTTTGATTTGAAAAAAGTTCTTACCATGCAGGGCATCTCTGCAGACATTGCAATATGTAGGTCTAGCGTGACTAGTTGCATACCACTGATGATTACCTCCTAATAACTCGGCAGTTCCAGGATCACCCTGAGGACGATTCTCCGTCGCTGTTCTTAGTGCGTTCAACCACTCCTCCATGTCTTGTCTGTTTTCACCACAGAGAATCAAAGACCGAAGCGGAGTTATCACCTAATACATGAAAAATTATCACACTGATTATCACACAATTATACACTGTATTAAAAAGGAATATGTTTTATTTCTATTCTATTTCATAATTTAGAATATCAGTAAAACATAAATTTGCTAACTCTTTGAAAAACAAGTACATTAAAATGGATTTAAAAAAATCCATTTTTGTATATATGAAAAAAAATTTTAAGTCTCAAAGATAGAAAATTTATAAGATGATAAACTCAAGTATTCTTTTCTCAACAACTCTGTGTATTCTTTTCAATTCACCGGTATTCTCAGTGCAAGGTTATGACTTAAACGATATTCCAAAAATGCAGATAAGCATCGTGGGACACCGTTTTCTATCAAGTGGCAGTTCCACACCCCAGCTGCTCCGTTTTTACATCCCACAAACGAGAGGTACGAAGCGATGTGGAACGAACTGTAGAATTATAATTGCAAAACTGCTCGCGATGCTCGATGCTCCGATTAACCGATCCATTGTCTATAAACATTCGATAATACCATTGTTACAGGACCACGGCAGGAAGAGATTAAGCCGGCGGAACATTTGGGCGGGTAGGCGGGCGACCTAATTAGAGAGCTGGGGAACGTCCTATCCACCTTACCACCACCATTCTTGCTCTCGCGTCCCTTCGCATGCCTAACCTTCGCGATATACCTTGAATCGGGAACGGGCTCTCTGTTGCTTCGACATTTGAACCGCGGTTCGCGACGCGAGGACGACATCCGCGTAGCACGTGTGATTCCGCGCTCCGTTTACCGCTCCGACGAGCACTGCCTCGCGACTCGACGACGTGCCATCCGCGGCGACGTGTCACGCGCGTCCGGTCGTGAGGCTCGCCGCAACGGTAACCGCATTGGCCCCTAACTTCCGCGAGACGCGCTGCTCCTCTGGCACGACTTCAACGCGCTGCCCTATTTCTCATGGCGCATGTCATGCCGCCACTTGATCGTGTCGTGTCGTTTATAAATAAGTATCCCATGCGCGTGCATTGTTCGTTCGCTCGCTGGTTCGGTCGTTCGTTCATCCCTTCCCTCCGCACGCCGGCGTCGCCGGGCCGCCGCGTGTCACACGCGCGATACCACGTGCGCCATTGTACCCAACGCCGACGCCGATGCCGACGCACGCTTTCGAGTCACGAGGCGACTGTCAATAAACCGGCTTAGCCGCGCCGCGAGGCGTTATCGCGCGCTTATCCGTCGCGAATAATGCCTCGCATCCTCCCTCCGCCTCGCGGCGCCGGTAGCCGTACGTGTCGTTCGTTATTGACAGGTAGACAGGGTGTATCGGAGTTTCGCGCGCTATCTCTCCCGACGAGGGTCGCCCACGCGGCGGTGAAGTTGAAAATTTCGCGGATATTCTGATCCGGCTTCGTTGTCTATTTCTGAATTTAAAAAAAAATATATACCCGAGGTACTCTCTCGTGGGACATATACGAGCATACACATCGCGTATTCGTTGTTCTCCGAAACGATTTCGCTTTTCATTCTCGTCGGTCTCGCGAAAGTCTCTATTTTCTATACTTTAATCTTAATGGAAGATTATTAGCTCTTCGTTCGATCGACGGAAGAAAACGAGGGCGACCGCCGTTGAGTGTACTCGTCTTTCTCATTTCAGTCTCAAGAGCGCAGTCGTATTTATATTGCGGTGTATCATCTCTCGTGCATCTTATACCTGAGAGATGCCTGGGGGATGCATGGGGGATACCTTTTCACGTGAGTACCTAAGCAGAAGAGTGGATGATGCTTGACCGACGGACGCAGAACGCCTCTTTAGCTCAGAGGCAGAGCACTGGTCTCGTAAGGGGTGAGTTCTATTCTCACAGGAAGTAATTCTTTTTGTTCGCCGAACAACAAGTGACAAGTCTCCGAATGCGTTAAATCCTGTTGCCGTTTGTATAATAACATGCAAATGTACGAGTCAACCATTTTTATTATCTTGTGAATAATCGTCAATAAGACTTCGTCGTTCGATATTCCTTACAAAAATTCTTCAATTACAATTACACGAATGTTACAAAAAAAGAGTTTGGAACATCTTAACAATAAATAAGATAAAGCCTATACGTATGGCGTCAACAACATGCGAGGCTGAACTATTATTCCAACCGACTGAACATTTCGCCGAATCACGAAAAGAATTCGGCGACAGTAAATTAAATTCGGGTCTTGAGTCCATTATGGAGTCGATTATTGGACATCGGGGCAAATCAGCGAGAATTATTAGACAGTGCGTGGGCGGATTCGTCTCCCCGACACATGCCAACCAGTATTTGCTTTGTTGTCGGGGCCACTTTTCCAGCCCCGTGACTGGCGGCGTAGGTGTTGGACACATCATCGGAGCGGAACGGAGACCGTGCGACACGTTGAATGCCAGGTGAAATCGAAGGCCCTCCCCGTGTCGGTCGGTCAGGTGTCACTCTTTTGTGCCGCTTCCATTTTCGTCTCTCGCGCCTTCATTCCGCGAGTCGCGATATCGAAATTCGAACGCGGCCGGCCTTTGTGCGACGTCGCGCCAACCACCCCCGAAGCCGATCTATTCATCGCGCGTTGAAAAAGACTCGTGTTTCTTTGTCTCGCATATCCACAATGCTCTCTCTTTCTCTGCCCCTTTTTCTCGTTCGGTCGAACGATGAATGTAATCGCGTGGCATTATACATCGCAACATATTGCACCGTAAACTAGCGTATTTTCGTTGCATTTTCACGCTCCGCGAAATGCGGTCGAAGTAACGCCCGATGAATCCACTTCGTAACCGAGTTTAATTGGCTTCAACTCGAATGCAATTGTTGTGTAGATTCCGCGAACCGCTTAGCCGCCGGCATTGTTCGAGATAACTCAGCGGTACAAGACCGCGATAGACAGTCCCGAGGCGAGAAATTATTTTCCTGTCGAGTCCTCGTAAAACACGCGTGACTTGAATGCCATCGAGCGAGAGAGGACACGCGGTGCGATTATTGCTGGCAACGTAATCGCGCGAATCATCTTGTATCCCGAGAGAGATTGACGTCGGGTGGGTGAGGGATGAAAGGAGGAAATATAACGATCGTCGAGGTAATGGATTTCCCTTGTTGGCGCGAATATTCATCCCCCAAGGGTTGAGCTTGCCGAATCGTGGAAAAGAAAAAAGGCTATCTATTGTCCCTTGCGTCCTTCGCCGTACGTTCAATCATTAATCATTCAACGCCGGCTAACTCGGTCAATTAATCATCGTGCGATTATCCCTGTGTGCGTCATGTCTCTCTGCATCTCTTTCGGGGCCATCAGAATTAACCGGAGCGGGATAAACGGGCCCGGGATGCAGCTGTTACGAGCTGGATCGGCAAATCATTACGGCGATGGAGTGTACTCACGTTTCTGCGAACTCGAGGGGAAAATTATTCCGGATTAGACCGAATCGAGTTTTCTCAATTTTGAAAAAATTAATTTCCTCGAGCATTTAAAACATATCCGAACCACCCCCTTGATCTCGTTCCGGCTGGCGCACGCTAGCCTGCGCTCCGCGCACAAAGAAATCTTAATCCATTAGTAGTTTTTATTGTCATTAATCGTTCTCCCGCGATCTTGGACATGCTTGAGGATACCGGAGATATTTAGGCATGCATTTTCATAACTAGGTCAGTCACGATGCAGACACTCTACTTAATTTATTTAAAACGCGCGGCTTGAACGCGAGAGCTCGCAGTAACAAATGATTATACTTCACCGCTCGAGAAATCCGATATTACCGGCTCGATGTGCGTCCCTCATGTTAATAAAAAATAACGTGTTTTATATTTATCAATAAAATACAAATATTGTCAACAATTCTCTATGTGAAGGTACAAAATATTGATTGATTAACGTATAGTCTAATATTGAAAACTCAACTATTTTTAATTTGTATACAATACAAATTATATGTTGCAAAAAATATATTTATTATTTATTTTTTGCAACATAATAAGTAGAAAATGCATGATATCATTATAAAATTATCTTTTTAAAAAAGATAAAAAAGATGCCAAGTGTACGCACTCCTCGAAGAAAAAACTATTGTATCAAATTCTTCCTATTTCAACCTAAGTGACAGTAGTTTTTTTATCTCTCCTTGAAAAAATGATATTACAAAATTACCTAACTCCAAGTGAGAAATAAATCTAAGTGATATTATCCTTAATTTTTATTAATGAAAACATGAGAATCCAGAACCCGCGTAATAATGAATTCAGCTCACGTTACCAGATAACAATACTGGCAATTACTGTCAGTACAATTCTCAACTTGTGTAAAGTATCGATTATGAAAGCTTTTAGGCAATGATTTTTATCGTTAAGCCGGTTTAAGCCGTATGTGTATAAACGGTACGCCGAACAAATCGATGGTTCCAATAAAAAGTGTCGCAAAACTATGATTTTTTCATGAGAATTATTTGTGTGCCAGTTCCGTTTCTAAAAGCTTTCCGTTTATCAAATAAAACAGAATGTAATATTGAACATGAAATACAATACTATATACATATCACAGCACCTTTACGAAGTACAAGTAAAATTGGAACAGCTAAAAATGCTTACAAATATCACGATATACTTTCCTCGATATACGCTATTTCATTGACGATGTCGAAATAAATTTGCATTTAAACGAAATGATAAATAAAGAGATGGAGAGAGAGTGAATGAATCTTATCATTTAATTTGATGAAAGATATCGACGGTATATTTCATCAATATTTTAAGGATTTTAGAGCGAAGGTAAGAAGAAAAGCGACCTGGCCGGGTAAAAGCTATCACTCTTTGTTCCTTTTCACTTTCGTCATCCCCCGTATTGCGCGATAAAAAATAGGCTATATTCTCGGGGCTGGTCCCCGCCTTTCCCAACCCCCGGCGTATATATATATATATATATATATATATATACTGTGCCATACATATTTTATGAACAAATGTAGCCCCCAGCGACAGCACAAGCTGAGAGAGACGAGAAGCGAGAACAAGAGAAAGAGAGGGAGAGGGAGAGAAGGACACCACGTCACGCAATTCCGGCGCGTGCGGATGACGAGAAAACGAGGCCGCTCTGAAAGCTTTGAATTCTCAATATTGTGTACTGGATGTGTTGCCTGCTTGCGCTCCGCTCGCGAACGCCACCGTGACCTTCTGACCTGGAAATCCATTTCATCCTGACGCGAGCTGCCGAATCTGCGAGGCCGTGGAAGGATCGATCGTTCCTTAAATTACCGAGTGCCTTCGGCTGTGTTACGGCATTAAACGGAGATATTGCGTCTCGCTTATCAATCAGAGTCACTGTGCGAGAAATGATGCGATAATGCGAACGGAGCGCGAGATCCCTAGCGATGAGATGGATCCGAATCCGCAGTCGATAGACACATTTGACGGACGTTTGAATTTCGCTTCGCTGAACACATAGAAGAGATAAATCGGAATTGCAATCGCTTCTGACAGATTTTCCCGACGTTTTTCCTTCCGTTGTACAACAATACATTTCGTATGATTGTACGTCGAGATTAACCTAGCTCAGCCCGAAGATATTTTCAGCTTTTAGCCCCAGATATAAAATGAAACCTTTTTCAACTCGGGTGAAAAACGACGTTCTAATACTTATCGCAAAAAGCTCAGATATTCTCGGGTCACAGATTCTGTTTCAGGTACTGCCTCTCGATTATTCAACATCACAGGCTAATGCAAAAATGCTTTCTCGCATCATCGTTTTGAAAGCAATCAAAGCTTCCATCACAACAGTGGAACAATAATATTATTCTTTGACGTAGAATTGTATGACGATTGTCATTGAAAAAAAAGTATTATCTCTATTACGTTACATTGCAGCGATCAGAAATATCAATAGCAATTTATTCTACGAGTTTTCCGCGGATGTATTTTCCTAACAGAAAAGTCGTACGAAGAAAATTCGAAAAATATTGTAACGAAATAAAATGTCAAACGTCTTTTACAAAGACGCAATCAGTTGTACAATCTTCCCGTTTCAATAGACATAAAACAAGAAGATTTGGAGCTTCAAAGAGAGAAAATTTACGATAAATAATAGCAAACAAAAATCGCCATATTTTCATTACTTTTTTATCGGAGTTTTGGATGAAAGAAAGATGGACGTCGAAACTGATCGAATGAATAAGCTGGTACACGGAAAAAATGATTTTGCTGAGGGATCTAAAATTTTGCTGAATACAGAAGATCTGAAAATAATTTTGTTGGACCATCAAAATAATTTTGTTGAAAAAACTTAAAAATAATAAGCAATGCTGCAAAAAATTTTGATATTCTAGCAACTAGTTCGAGTTTTACGTAATTATTTTGTAAGTTCAACAAAATTACTTTTCTGATCTGTATCCAGCTAAAATTTTAGATCTTTCAGCAAAACCATTCTTTCCGTATATATATGCTAGCAATTTAACGCAAAAGCGGGTATTGGATTATAAAAAATAAGCCTGAAGCAAATGAGAGATGTAGAGAAGGAGAGCGTCGCATCCATTTACGAGCCTGTCACGTGTTGTCTGGTCTGATCTTTATCAAAGTATCATCCCCCTCGACTCACGGGTGTAATCTAACGTGTCGTGGCACGAATTTATCATGGGATCGTAAGCTGAGCTCTCTCTCTCTCTCTCTCTCTCTCTCTCTCTCTCTCTCTCTCTCTCTCTCTCTCTCTCTCTCTCTCTCTCTCTCTCTCTC
Organism: Cephalotes varians; assembly: GCA_037157785.1. Lineage (NCBI taxonomy): Eukaryota > Metazoa > Arthropoda > Insecta > Hymenoptera > Formicidae > Cephalotes > Cephalotes varians. The sequence goes on from JANQDE010000081.1 coordinate 574,801, forward strand.
TCTCTCTTTCTCCTTTCCTCCGTTTTCCACCACCCTAAAACCACGCACTTTAATTAGCACCGACCGCATCGACCCCATCCCCGGTCCCATTTATGTCGCGACTCATTACATTATTCTACATACGCCTCCGTCTATTTTTAGTAACACGTAGCGCGTGCAATAAGCACCGCCGGCTGGATCTAAGCGGTCTTCTGCATAATGGAACGCGGGATATTTGCCCGGGAGGATACGCGGCACGTGAAAGGTCCTTCCGCTCGCACGCGGATGTGGTCACGGCACATGGATGCTTGGCTCCACATCATTACAGCTAAATATACATCGAGCAAATGGAGCAACAATGTATATATCACAACGCATGTAATACATGCATTACTGCTGCATCATCTGTTTTTTTCTTTTCTTGATAAACGCAATGGAAAGAAGCAGCTTTAAAAGCATTAAAAGCACGTGCGGAATCTCCACAGGCGAGTAAGGAACGAGCCCCTTGTTTAACCAATAATTCTAATAGAGCAAAATTGCACTTTTCTCTCTGGATAATTGCTTTTCAAAAGCGCAAACGTGTAGCTTTTACAACTCTAAGAACATGAAACGGTCGTAATGACGGTCTTTTTAATGGACGAACGGTGTCGCGCACGAGAACCTGATGCGGCTGAAAGAGGGGCGAAGTGGGTTATTCAAGCAATTTGCAGCTGCACAACTGCGACAATTGCGGCATTAAAATTAATTAAGCCCTGATTCGTGCTGATTACACAGCGTTGCCCGGCGTGCTTAGCGAATGACACTGGATTACAATACGGCAAATTGTTCCGCGACCGGCGCACGCGAAATGTAGCGCGCTCCAGTTAGCCGCATCCCCTTATTCAATTACGGTGTACCTCGGCTATTCCAGTTGCTGAAGTATCCACTCGCGCAGTGGAATATGAAAATTTCATGTCGCCAGTTGTGCCGCCGCTTCTACGCCGAATCTCTGATTTTCAATGGACACTTGACCTTTGCGTCGCGTCCCGAGTTCCGTTCCCTATCTCCACGCCCCGCCGAATGTGGGTCGCGGTTAAATTACGGTCCACAACGCATTTAATCATTATTGAGATAAAACAACGGAATGCGTTTATTTTATTCGGTTGTTGAGAGTTCGTTCGCGTCTCTCTCTCTCTCTCTCTCTCTCTCTCTCTCTCTCTCTCTCTCTCTCTCTCTCTCTCTCTCTCTCTCTCAATATAATACAATCATGAGTAAATGACGCGATCGTAATATAAATATAATTTTATAGTAATATAATTTTATCGAATTAATCTTGCAATGAATTCCACAGTCTTTATCACGTCAAATGGAATATTTCCTCGGATAATCGCCGCTCCGTTTCCGTAATTCGCAATGTGCGAATTTTGTTGACGAATGTTGCTAAAAACAAGAAGAAAGAAAGAACATCTATAAAATTTTTGGAGAATAACGCGTTGGGAAACGCGCTGTCGGGGATAATAACTTTTGTCGTTAAATAAGGCTATCGTTGGAGAAATATTTATCGATACCGCTATTTGAGACCAGGGTTGCTCGAATGTGGGATGAATTGAAATGCGAGACGATATGAATACGTTCTCGAACAAAAAAAAGATCATAGGGGCGAGGCGCGATATCGGGACCCTTTTATTATTATACGCGTATTTATAGGTCCACGCGTTCTGACGTGAGTGGATTTCGCGTCCTGTCATACGTGTAAAAATGCGATCATCGGGGTAGTGGTCGCCGATGGAGAATGAAACATCCGGAAAATTGATCGACCCGTTAAACTTCACCTTCCGCCCGTTCGCGGTCAATAAATCTTCTCGTTCCATAATTTTGCGATTATTAAGAAGCGTCTGTTCTTTAATCCTTTCGTAAATCAAATTCTAACGGTGGCTAATGAATCACATCCATGAACAGCAATTGCGCGCGATTTGATTAAGTAATCTATGCTCGCGTCTAATTAACTTGTCTATCTATGAAAAAAAAAGTAATGGCTAACAGCAAGCACAAATATTCTTCCACAGTCTGGTAATCTGAGCATAATTATCGATAATCCCACACTTTACTTTTTACTTTGTATAATCCGCTCTTTATGATGTATGTTTGAATTTTCCGATAAACAAGAACCTTGTTATCTCGTTATCAAGTTACATCAAATCTTATAGAAACCGGTATACAAAGATTAATAATATAATCATGCTGATTAGAGAGAGTGAGAGAGAAAGAGAGAGAGAGAGAGAGAGAGAGAGAGAGAGAGAGAGAGAGAGAGAGAGAGAGAGAGTTATAGCTTTAATAATAATCCTCAATTAATATCTTATCAACAAAATTTCGTAAACAATTTCGTGGCTTAAGTGATCAACTGTTAGATTAATGCAGTAGTGCATAAATAATCTAATTAATGTGCCACGAACTTAGAGAACTTAATGCGAAATTACGGCACCGTGAACTTCGCGAAAACGAATTTCGGTAGCAGAGCAAAGCCTATTACGAATTAATCCCAAGGTTTCACGGTTACACGCATGCGTTTCCGTTTCGATTTTCTGGGTTATATTGTTGCTACTTAAAAATGTATATTTGTCATCGACGCGGATGTCGTGGACGTCGCCGTTCTTCTCTATCGATGATATATCGTGTCGTGTACACGTGTATTCAGCCACGCACGACAATGTACGTACACGACAATAGATCACGCGGAATTATATACGTCTCGAGCAAGTGTTTGAGACAAGAATAAGAGGACGGTGGAGTAAGAAGAACCTCTCGTCCCAGTTACGCGATATTATATTTCAACGGTAATTGCACCGCGTTCGCAGTATTCATAGTAAAGCGCAACGTGGTACAAATCGAGGGCAAGCATCATCGAGGCGTGTACATGTATAAAATTTAGATTAATTAAAATTCAGATCTCGCAACGCGGAGATTCAAATCGACCGAGACTTGACTAAAAACTTAACTCCGCTCCGGAGAGGAGACATCCTGGTCGTCTGGGAAAAGGAATCGTGTAACGCAAAAAAAGACCTTGATACTTTATTTATTCCGTGACATTCTCGACGTGGCATTATAAACGGCCGCTCCTCGCCGCTGACGTTTTACGCGAAATTAAATGTATTAGAATTTTCCGCGAACACCACAGGCGCTCCGAATCTCTGACGTCAATATATGACGGCGTCGCTAGATGATCGCTTGGGAAATCGTCGTCGCTGAGAAAATGCCATAACGCCAAGCGGTATTCGAGACGAATTGTCGATTATGCGGCCGCACGTTCAAACGATATCCCCATGCGATAAACATTCATGCCCGCATTCGAGAGCATAGTGCTTTTCATAGCGCTATAAATAAACGCGGCATGTAGGTGGTCCGTCACGTCGATGCACCGCGCACATAATCCAGAAGTGTCTATATTTATTAATTTAAGACACACATATGGACTGATATCAAGTCGCTTTATGCTTCCTTATATGCTCGTAAAAATATCAGGCTACACGGGGATATAGGAGGATCTAGGAGAGGATGCGAGAAAAAGGGTGAGAGTGCGAAAAATCCGCGAAATCTGATCTCGGTGACAATCAATGCTAATTAATGCGACAATCGACTGGATTCATATAATTTTGCGAATCGTCGCGCAAATTCAAGAGCAAGCTCGCAAATATGATATTTAAATAGCTCGTCGTATCACTCCGGTCGGAGGATTTAATTGGACTCGCTCGAGTGGCACGAGGCTGACGGATCGATATCGCAATTGACAGTTTTCCCGAAATGGTATTCTCTAAACACAGAGAACGTCTAAATCAGTATACTCGTTAGCGATTCCTGGTTACGATGTGCGACGGGCGTTTCATGTGCCAATAAAGCCCCGCGACTCTCGTTGTGTCGTAAATGCGGTTTACTTTCTACAAAGGGGACAAACAGCGACGCACTTTCTTCGTCGAAAGGGCCGCGCTTTATCGCCTCGCCCTTTCACCGACGTCGTCGGAAAAAGTTCGACGAGGATGCTGCCGAGCTGGTCTCGCGTGGAAAATTAACGCTGCGCCATTATACATATAGATTTTAAAATAAACCCGGTCCGCAAATACTCCCATAAAGGATGTAAAAACCGTAAGAATAATTGTAGCGTATGAGAAGAATGTCCCACTCGCACGCGACGAGAGCATCTCCGAGCTTTTCCCTTCCTCTCTGCCGGACCGTCGTTAACTTGTTTGCGTTGTTCTGTGCGAAATGTCCTTATATTAGGTACGACAACGCACATGCAACTCCGACATACGCCTAATTGCGTCGTAACGCGTACGTCACGTATACCGAGACATTATTCGACTCTCGTAACGCGATAACAGTATCTTTCAACTACCTCGTCCTGCATCCCATTTCTCTCCCGTCAACGAGGAGATCTACTATGGCATCTCGAGTGTCTGGATTATTCTGTGCGTCAAAGCTGAAATGCGCTTTGCTCGTGCACGGGATAATTGGGGGATAGAAAGCAGGGAATCACTCCGAAATCGCTAAAATTATCTCTCAGTGTGGCGGATAAATAAAAGGAAAACACTGAATCTGTGGATATATAGACACGGATATCCGCGTGACGCTGAGAGAATTCTGCGGGATGGAGATCTTTTTAAGTTGTATTACAGCGGTAAAAATAGCTGGATAGTAAACGACACCGGTTCTCGGGGCTTTTACGTAACAGCCGCATCCATCTTCGTCCGTTCTCCATCGAGGAAAACCGAGCGTAGCTCGGAAAAGCTCCATTCTTAAATTGCCGATTGCAGCTGAGTCGCACGAGGCAATGACGCTCGTCCGTTTCCTCGTGTTCGCCCTATTGTCCTCCTCCTCCTCCTCCTCCCTTCTCCCTGCTTCATCTCGCTTCGTTTAATATTCTATAAATTCTGCGAGAGACGTGAAACCGATGAAGTTTGCAAAGCAGCGGAAACTCTAAAGATATCGAGCGATGTTCCGCACGATCGACGAATCGAGGACATTACGAGAAGTCACGTATCCTTCGGTCACGATACGTGAAACTGCGTTTCGAAAGTCCGCGATAAATTTAATGGAGATATGCTACGCAATTACGGCACGTCACATACCACGTCGAAATTTATTCTTTCCACGGTAATCGATAAGAAATAGACGTCGTGCCGCAAGTTCAACAGCAGGAATTCAATTGATAGCGCGCTTGAAATTTTTGCTCGTTCCCACTGCAGAGCTCTCGATTCGAGAGAAAGAGTTAAAGAGCGACGTTACAATAAGAAATAACACATAAAAAGAAGTTATTTTGACACACCCACGGCGTAGCAATTTTGCGACGCAATCTCGCTCGAATAATGCGGAGCTACGTGGGAGATCCCGTCCACCGGCAAATGCGTAACATAAACGGTAACATAAGTAAGCCGGGCTATTCCCATGGAAAGCAGCGTCGATATTGGGAGTCATACGTTAGCGCGACATCGCCCATAAGGCACAATAATCCAAAAAAGTCCCGCGGCAATAAAAGAAAGGACTTATTGCTGGTACGGCGAACGTTGTACGTCAACGGGGGAGATACAGGGTGACCGACCCGGAACTGTCATTCTCAGTGGCTCCGGTCACTCTGGTGATGGATGCATCACCAGAGATCAAAACTTCATCTCGCGTAACTGGAGCGCGTCGCTCAACATCAAACTATCAAACTATTCACACTATTCCTTCAGAATCGCTTGGCAATACGGAGAACAACATAATTCGAGAGAGATAGTAACGCCAAGTTACCTTATATACGCATATACACATATATTTTACACACATACACACACACACACACACACACACACATGGCGAGTCGTTTTAGTAGAGCATTGTAAAATTTTACGAGAAACTTGTCCGAGATATGTCCCAGCGGCGAATAGCGTGACTCAACTCCGGGTTTCGAGCTCAACTTTGTTAATAGCTATTAAAATGGCCGAGGGTGCATCACGGATATTACCTGCACGCCTGCACGCGCTATTATTGTAACCTCTTATCGGCTGGACGCTCGTTAAAAATTTATCTCCACTCGTGCAGCGAATATTCTAGCACGCGCGCGGGCGCATACACACACACACACACACACACACACACTTTCTATTTTTTTCTCTCTTTTTCTGAAATGCCTTTGTAAGTTTTTCTAGACACAGCCGGAAGTGTTAAATGAGATTTCGGAGCGCCGCGCAAAGCTGTCCCAGATCCATCGCGCCGTCTTTCCGTCGCCGATCTTTCTGGCAAGGGACATCGAAGGAAAGGGAGCCAATTTTTTTTAACGATTTCAGACTCGAAATTTCGACGTGCAAATTAGTATTCGAGCTGAGAGCAAAAAAGTAAAAGATTCAATTAGGATATAACCGAGAAACGATTAACGATATCCTGTTATCTCACTGACGAAATTTATAACTTTGTCAATTACAATGCTATTTATATCCCGACATTGAAGTACCGATCCTCGTGTTCGAAACTGCATTTAACTCGCCGTGTCACCATTTATAGACAAATTCTAGGACAAGTTGGTGTCCAAATGTCACAGGCTATTCTTAACGCGTGTCGATTTGGTCAATTGCGGCCGCCCCGAACTTGTACATTCGCGCAATAAACATCATTCCTATTAGGTCACACGATTGGGATCGATTGAACAATCATTCCTGCTTGTTAATAGAATTTAGAGAGCCAAGAAACCTCCGCGATAGATGCTCGAAGAGATCCAGATATCGTATAGCGCTAATCTTCTCGTTTACCTACTTTTCAATATACTTGATTCTAAAAGTTTCATCGAATCCAGTAAATCAATGTTTAAAATACTTTTATTATTAAGTTTCACAAGCATGCTGTTCCGTCCTTTTTAATGTGAAACGTACGCTTCGGTTTATCGATTTTACGATAAGAAGCGAAGAGGCAATTTTTCTCTCACATAGAGCAGAAAAAATGTAGATTGGCGCTACGTCGCACCCTTTTGTTTGTTCTGCCATTTCGACGCAACTTTCTTTCGGGTGTATTTAGATCTCCCGCGGGGTCATCGACCCGAGAGGATGCTCCGTTCCATTCTGTCACTTTCGTATATACTGCTCTTTCTTCCTTTCTTCCTCTCCACCCTCTTCCCAAAGTACCAGACCACGTCATCGTGGCCCATGTACTCGCCTCTCGTTTACACTATCACCTATATTGCATTAGCAACCCCCGTTCTCTTCCATCCTCCCGAAGAGGCAGGAAAGACGATGGGAGAAGATCCATCTAGAGAGTTTCTCCTCTCTTATAGCCTCGTCGGCTCTGTTTACCTACATCGTGCCGCTCTATCGCTCGGGCCGAACTGTATAAATACGCCCCGCTACACAGAGACCGATGCTGCCAGCCAGACGCAACACTGAAAAGCGAATCGATACGGAAAATGAATCTCGCCGGGTACACATCCGCACGCGCCGCTCCGTTGCCTATCTCTGTCTCTCTCCCTCCCTCTCTCTTTCTCTCTCGTTTCTCTCTCTCTCTCTACGGCTCGATATTTCTTCCACGTTGTATATATCCATTAAATTCCTATTTTGAGGGGAACTCTCCGCGCGCGTTCCCTAGCTGGTTTAGCCAGCGTGATGATTTATCACATGTGCGCGCGAGAGCAGAAATACATACCGCGGGAAAATTTTGTTTGTAGCACAAACTTCCGAAGAAAGAAAGTAAATTTTTTGATAGAAAGAAGTACAAAGTGCATGCCCGGAAAATTTCGACACGCGCCATATATAATGCTGAGTTGAAATGAACAACGAATTGCCCGCGAGTTTTTTAACTATACATCTTATCATTTAATATTATACCGAGGGCGGCCGTTGAGGGTGAAAGCGAATCGAGTAGAAAGGGATTGTTGTAGCAAGAGCGAAAGAATCGGTGAAAGGGATTCCCGTATTGAGCCCGGCAAAACAGAAGCGGTTAATAAGACAAGACACCGGATTAAAGGACTCGGCCGAGGATTTCGCTCGACGCTGTCGAGCAATCCGATTCTTTTGTCGTCGCGAGAGAAATTGTAGATGATGAATAATAAACGAGGAATATGCCGGGCGCGGCGAAGAATGAAAATTTAATAAGTTTCCCTTAGGTTGAATCTAATAACGCAGAGAATTATTCACGAAGCCAATGGTACCATCCACCTACTCAAATCTACCCCAATGCCTAACACACTTGGCCTAGATCCAGCCCGGGCCGAGCCCAATCTGTCGAGGAAGAAAACGCAGATGTACACGTCTTAATTGCATCTAATTGCATCTTGTGCTCGGGGCATTTAATTCGCTTATTTAAAACGCTCCCTCAGAATCCCAGACCTCGTGTCGCGAAGCGCGATACCGCTTTTTCTTCTCTCATTTTTGCGACACGTGCACCAGGAGACGTCATCGTGCGCCCGAACCATCTGAGACGTGAATCCGCTCTTCTCTGGGGCGTCGTCTTTGGAATTTCTACTGGCGATAGAGAGATCGGGGATAACAATCGCAGGTGTCGGAAATCCGTTCGAATTCGTTTTATCACGATAGCGCGCGAGCGCGATACATTGCACCGTCGTTCGATCGTTCCACATTCAGGATGCGACCCGCGCGGGCGATATCCTCGGATAGCCTCGAGATAACTTCCTCCTTTCTCTCTCTAGATTTTCGCTCTTGATTTTCAGTATTTTTAGTACCAGTGGTCATTGGAGTCGTTTTTATTTAAATAGCGAATCGATACGAAATTCCGTATTGAATTCAGAAATAATACTGCAGGGCATTCCGAAAGCTTTGTTATTTACGTGGTGGCTTTTTGATGCTGGATATTAAATACCTTCACGGGCTGTCGCACGAATGAAAAATTATTGTAATCCGAGCGGAATTTCATTGTCAGATTTAATTGCGAAGAGATGTAATTGAGAATCTCTCTCTTTGATCTTTCACGAGTTACAACTGTTCGTTATACGAGCAGCAGAAAGGGAACTGAATTAATCGGGATTAACAATAATCAATGTCGATGCAATCGAGCACGAACTCGGGACGTTCGGCCTCGTTAAATTTAATTGTTTCGTCGTGCAAAATCAGTTTTTTCTCCCCTTTTTCCTCTGCGAAATCGTCCTCCGATCGATCCGGCCTCCCCTATCGCGGGACCGCGTCATTAATGCCATTATGTAATAAGGATCGCCAGACTGTCGTGTCCAGGAGAATTGTCATTTATATTCCGCGTGACAGAATTTCCGCTGCGCGCGAAAAAACGCGATTATCCATCGTATCTCGCTCGCGACAACGCGAACGGCTCCCGTTTCCATGCAACGTTAACTTTGAGCAGAAAAATTATTCCGCATTGCGTATCGCCTGCATTATTCGCGAATATTAATCGCTGGCCTGGTTCGAGAGTGATCTTCGCGTGACACGTAACAGCGTAATAAAATTAAAGCTTCTCCTCAGAGGAAACCTCAATCGTCGAACATCACATCGCATCGATATGAGAGGGCCAGATCATCGATCACGTTAATACGTGTATTAATTTCACATCCACGTAATAACAGCCGGATATTAACGCTTCTCTCTAGTAACGCGCTACGCGCGATGTTCCGATATTAAATTGAATGTAACAACCCTTCTCTCTAAACTCCGAGTAATACCTCATATTTATTGACAGCTCGAAATATCGTCTACATTCCCTAAAGACTCCCGGCAAATCCAATTCCGATAATCGAAGACTCGAAGGACAGAGGGAAATCTGTTACGAACCCGTCGACCCCGTGGAAAAATCACTCGATATCTTTAAAGATGCTATCGATATCTCGAACACGAATACTCCCCAGTTTCTTTTTATACGTTTAAGTGCTTCCACTCGACGTGAAACACGAAACTGCATTTCGTCTCGAATTTTCGTTTGGTGAGAACACCCACGGATCGCATAGGAGGATTCGGTATCTTTAGAAAGAAATGACAAAGGGGAAACGACGCGAAAGCGATCGGTATTTTCGCCGCGAAACTGCGAAATGCAACCTCGCGGGAAGGAACGTGTCATACATGAACGTGAAACGATTCACGACTCTCCGATCACAATTTAGAAAGCAATTTTTGCCACGGCGGATCATTTTCGCCATTCGATGAGCAAACAAGATATAAGAATCAATTTCTCTCGAGCAAGGTAAAATAGATTTAAATATTGACGCTAAAACGCCAATCGTAAAACAAACAGAATATCATTATATTTTGAACTTTGGGATATTGTTAACTTAAACTCGGACGATACTCGTGTGGTGTTAGTGTCGTTGTTACAAAGAGTCGTCAAAAGATACCGTCGACGGGCTATTAAATTATTTCTGATAGCACGGAATTTGACCTAAGCCCTTTAAGCGAGCGTATAAACAATGCACCCACTCATGCAACGCGTTCGCCACCGATAAGTAAGCAAGTTATACGAATAAATCAATATCAGGGGACCAGAAAGGCCAATATCATTTTGCGCGACCCGGCGATAGAAGGGTAAATGTCCTCTATCCTCTATCTAAACCTACGACATTTCCTGCCGCGTCGTTTCCAAGCCGCAAAACGCGATTGCTTGTTCCACTTCGGAGATAGTGCCGCGCGTGCAAGATTGATGCGGTCGTAACTCCGAGAATCGAAAAATGTCAAAGGTGGTCGTCACGATTTTTTTAGGAATTCCACGTGACGATGAGAACGGAAAAGACGTGCCTTCTCGCTGGATCAATATCTTAAACAGTACGGACACGAAAACGAATGATCCGGCAGAAAGAATTTCTGTGAGAACGGGATCGGTAATTACGTATTCTTAATAGCATTAACGGATCGAAAAGATTCCCTTGAGGAATCGTAACAAATTTACCAAAAGATTACGACGCGATCAACTTACGTCGTGATGATCCTTAAAGGATTAATTCGTCGTCGACTCGCTTGCCGCGTACTTAGAGTGTCCAGAGATATTTTTCCTCATATAAAGGAGAGGGAATATTTTCAAATATAAGCTGGATTTCGAGTTTCCTTTTGGGGTATTAAAAGAGACTTGAAGGAGCTCCTCTCGCGAAAACTTTCGAGAGAGATCCCTCTCGTATAAACTTCGACACACGTCGTCCCTCGCATCAAACTTCTACGCGAGTTACTCTTTACCGATACGCGTTAGCCATGTTATTTCGTTCCGCGCGCATGTAACTGTAAAGCTCCATAAATCCCCGTCTCTTGTTAGGCAGATCGCGTGATGCCGATTTAATAGTCTTCCATGACATCTCGCTGGCATTTGCGCGAGGTATATATGCGAGTTAATCGCACAGCGTGCCCGCACGAACGTCATCCTTCGCGATTAACGAGAAGTTAATAACGTTAAAAAAATATAGAAAAACGAGGAATTCAACAAGTTCTCTTTCTCTCTCTCTCTCTCTCTCGACTGAACGCACAAGCGAAATGCATAACATTTTGTTCCATTGTCTATGTACTCGCAATTACCTGTTTGTAGATAAAACACATCGATTTACCGATTGTTAAACGCGCAATTTCCATACTCGATTACACTTCACTCGGGGTAATACAATGCTTCGTGTAAATAACAAATATTGATATTCCTCTCGATGCAATCTCGTGACTGTAAACTCGTAATCAATATCCGTCAGATTTACATTAGTTGTGCGTAAGCCTCGCGATCGATAATCTCCTATCAAACGGTTATTTGCCTAATTTATATTCTCCTCCCTGCCGGCGGTGATATATATAATTCCGAGTTTGATAAGTAAATTCGCAGAGCAGCGTTCTATGACTTCGGTAAAAGTTCCGATAGAATCAGGCTTTGCTCTTCGAATTAATCGGAAGCGGGTTCTGCGAACAAGATATTCCGGTCGATACTCCGCCGATGTTGATTAAACTCAATCAAGTCAAAAGGTATAATAACGCTCATATATATCATAATATAAAAAGGCATAAATAAATAGATAGGCCAATAAATAGGTCGATGAATGAGCAAGAAAAATGTAGCAAGATGTAGCATTAATAAATCTGTAATGACTCTCTGATGAGAGTCCAAAAAGCAATGTTTCCTGACTTAGCCATCAATCAAAATCGCAAAATTTATGTCCTCAAAATTAGCATGCGATTGCGGCCGACATCTGGATCACATTGTCTAGTTAGAAATCGTACGAAAATTTCGCAGCGAACTCAAATTTCGCATCGAATTTAATTTCTAATTTAACGTACGCATTGTACTAATTACAGATTTTTGACCGGACAGATTTAATAACGGACTGGAAATCGTTCACAAGTTAGCGTAATCGACTGACAGAGCGGTCGGACATCGCGTCTGCCACTTAGTACGTTTTTCTACTGCGCGCAGTCTGACAATGAGATCCGTTCAGTCGCAGGAAAACAAGAATATTCTATGTGATTGCATATATCATTTTTTTTTCTTACTTTAATATTATTCCAAATATATTAATATTTAAAAATTTGTTGCGCGTTATTTCGATCCTTGCAAAGAGCTCGAAATTCTATAATAATTACATAACAATCATAAAGCCATTGCGGCAATTTAAAACGTCTTCATTTATATATGCAACCAGGCAAAGGATTCTTCTCCTTATTTAACAAAAAATTAGCAAATCGTGATCCGTTCGCCTCAGCTACGCTCTGGCCCTCTCTTTTCATTCGCGACGATAATCTATCAGGTGCCAAAGGACGAAAAAGGGAGCTTCAAGATTCGAGGGAAAACGGACCGCGAGCGAGCTGAGGGAAACGGGCGTTATACGTGCGAGTCCCGAGATGACACTCACGTGGGGCTCTCTCCGATGCGGCGCGTGACGGCGGGTGGTAACCGATTCGGTCGCGACGAGGCCGGCCGGCCAGCCGGACGGACCGCCCGGCGGAACTGCTGCGACGCGCGACGCTGCTCCCGCTGCTCTCAGAGTGGCAGCGCATCGTCGGCGCCGGCGAAGTTCGTCGTCGCGCGCCGTGCATCGCGCGGGCTTCGTCGGCGGCCGCGCCGCCGCCGATCGCCGACTCTCTCTCTTCCTCCTCACTCCTTCGCGCTTCTCCTGCTCCGGACCGGCCCCCACCTTCCTGCGCGGATCCTAGCCGACCGCGACGGCGGTCGTTTCCCGGCCGCGGGAAAAGTTGCCTCTGTAACAGCTACGGCATAACGCATATGAGATTCGCGCCACTCGATCCTTTTTCCTTCGATTACCTTCTCCTCCTCTTTTTTCCTGTCCTCCTCCACTTGCTGCGGAATAGCGCGCGGAATAACGTTCTCTCTGCGATCGAGGACTCGGCCGAGTTGGAGCTACAGCTGCTGACATCGCCCCGCGACCGTGTGAAATTGGCGCGCAAGCAGATCGGCTCTGTCGGTCAAGTGACTCGCGCGCGTATCGACAGTCGCCAAATCGATTCATGATTTTATTATTGGTTGAGAAAACGAATGTCGGAAAATGTCAATCAATTATACCATGATTTTTAATCTACAATATGACGCGTACAGAAAATTAATGGTGGCGAATTAATATCTTATTTTTGAGAAATTTCATATTTTATTTCTACGCGATCTCATGGTTTAAATTAAAAAAAAAAATGCATCGTCCGTAAGCGGCGCTAACTTCGGGCGGTGCGACGCCGATTGTATGCGTGACTTGAGCTTCGCGTGGTCTTGGAAAAATTCGATAGTGATGGTAGTGGCGGCGAAAAAAGTTGCTGGAATTCTGCTTTCTTACGCGTCTTGTATAAACAAATAAGAGAAACTCGTAGCGTATTGGTCGCATCGACGAGATCCAATAGTTGTCACGCGACACGTTTGTTCCTCGCCAGTTTCGTCGATCAAGGTTACTCTTGCACACGTATATGTACATGCTGCTCTTATGCAGTGAACAAGCCTTCCTTCTTTTCCATTATTCTCGTAAATCGTATCGTTGCTAAACGCAATCGACGGCTATGACGAGTCGTTGAGCGGGATCTCGTTGTTTGCTTGCAAGTGTCACACGCGAGTGGCAAGTCGCTGATGTTGTGACAATCGTAACCTGTTGACAGCAACGGGAAAGGTCTGGCACGAGTGTGCAAGTGTGATTACCGAAAATGAGTTCGCATCACCATCTGAATTCGTCGTCCGGCGAAATAAATCACATTCACTTTGTCTCCGAGGATATCGGGGCGTTGTACCTCTCCGAGGAATATGCGGACGTGACCATAGTAGTGGCGGGTCAAAAGTTCCGTAGCCACAAGCTTATTCTTGCCGCGCGTAGCGAGTATTTTCGGGCTCTGTTGTTTGGAGGCATGAAGGAGTCGATGCAAAGTGAAATAGAATTGAACGCCTCCTCGTTGCCGGCTTTCAAAGGTTTGCTCAAGTACATCTATACCGGACGGATGTCTCTCACGAATGAGCGGGACGAGGTACTGATCTTTCGAGTTATCAAGAAAACATCGTACATAGAGCAATTATCTATTTTTTATATCTACTATCTACTTTCATTTTCTTTGTTACAGGTCATTCTCGATATCCTCGCATTAGCGCATTTATATGGATTTATGGACTTAGAAGCAGCTATATCTGATTATCTTAGAGAAATATTAAATATAAAGAATATATGTTTAATTCTGGATACGGCATTTTTATATCACTTAGAGTTTCTAACTAACGTTAGTGTTATATACGCATCTTCATTCTAAAACACGCCTGATGCACACTGTAACTTATATTTATTTAAGTCTAATCTATAGTAATTTATTAATTAGCATGTGCTATATTTATATCAGGTTTGCTTCGAATACATGGACGTACATGCATTTGAAGTCATACAACATGAGAGTTTTCTACAATTGAGTCCATCTGCTTTAACTGAATTGATCTCTAGAGATTCCTTTTGCGCGCCGGAAATAGAAATTTTTTCAGCTGTACGATCGTGGGTTAATTCCAATCCCGATATTGATTCGACTGAAGTCCTGGGTAATTTCTATATGCAAATGACTCGCGTTATAAGCAACATATTTCCTCAAAACATAAAGCCATTTACATATGATTTTTACAGCGCAAGTAAGATTGAGTCTGATTCAATTATCGGATCTTTTGAATACCGTAAGATTGTCTGAGTTAGTATCGGCAGACGCACTGTTGGATGCGATTGCTGTACAGACGCAAACACCTGATTCGAAACTTCCTTATCGTGGCCATTTGCTTATCGACGAAAATGTTGCTGATCTGTCTCATGACGCTCAAGTGTTACAAGGAGAAATGCGTAGCTATCTACTTAATGGCGATACTCACAATTATGATATGGAACGTGGTTATACAAGGCATACCATATCTGACACAGAAGAGCATGGGATTCTTATTAAATTAGGATCGCAATATATTATAAATCATATAAAAATGTTACTATGGGATTTAGATTTGCGATCTTATTCTTATTATATAGAGGTATGGATATTTTGTAGCAATAATGTAACAAATATTATGTTAAACAAATATTTATATATATAGATAGATCTTGTTATTTTATTATGTTATTTTATTAAAGGGATCTATGAATCAAAAGGATTGGGTCATGCTTGTCAATCATAAACATTATTTTTGCCGCAGTTGGCAGTATTTATACTTTGAACCGAGGGTAGTGCTTTATATTCGTATTGTAGGAACAAATAACACAGTAAATAAGGTGAGTTTTTTGGACTATAATAATTCAGTAAAATAACAGTAAATGTTTTAATAAATATTCATTCGATAGGTTTTTCATGTTGTCAATTTTGAAGCATATTACACAAATCATACAGAAAAACTTTCACAAGGCTTTATTGTACCTAGCAAAAATATTGCTACTATTGAGCGAAGCGCGTGTGTTATTGAAGGTGTGAGTAGGTAAGCGAAATTTACTGTTTACTATAAAGTCATATTTAATATACAATACCCATTTTTTTCAAACTTTACTTCTTAATTAGATCACGTAATAATTTATTAAATGGAGACACATCCACTTACGATTGGGACAGCGGTTATACATGCCATCAACTCGGCTCCGGATCTATTTTAGTACAATTAGGCCAGCCATATATGATTGAATCTATGCGGTAAGATTATTTGTTGATATTTGTGTAATAATATAATGTAACTATATAATACTTATCTCTGTTTTTCATATTTGTGCAGATTACTACTTTGGGATTGTGATAATCGCTCTTATTCATATTACATAGAAGTATCGGGCAATGGCTGGAATTGGGTATTAATCGCTGATAAAACTAAGGAAGCCTGTCGATCTTGGCAAACGATACATTTTTATCCACCCCGTCCAGTAGTTTTTATAAAAATAGTAGGCGTTCACAATACTGCAAATGAGGTTTTTATCTAATCAGATCAATTATTTCAATACATTTTTATGAGATGTAACAGATAAATGATCAGGAAATGTTTATAGGTGTTTCACTGTGTTCACTTTGAATGTCCAGCGCCAATAGATGACAAATCTTCAAAATCGCCAACGCAAGAAGGACAAACGTCGGACGGTAATAATTCCTTACCTCCCCCTCCCCCTCCTGCCGAGGTAGCTACCGAAGCAGTTCATATTGATAGCGATGAATCGTAACTAAAATAAAGAGCCTGCATAAGACAATGAAACATGAGTGACAGCTCTGTTAATGATTCCATAGTTGTTGCTCTTGTTTTGTAAACTAGATGAATTTGAACAATTCGTCGAGTGACCTCAATGCAACTTTTAAGACTGTTCAATAATAATCATCCAATATAAGATTGTAATTATAGTCATCGTTTTCTTGTTTACGAATTCTAACTTTTATCATCACACCAGTGACTTTAAGTGCGCAGCGGCTGTCAATTTTAATCAACGATTTCCATTTTTTGTACAAGTGCTTATGTAATACTACGATAAAGATTTATTTTTACTTTCTATCTCGATATATAAGATCTTATTTTTGTATGACCAAATGATTAATATATTTAAAAGTGTGTTATTATTTAACGTAGTCACATCTTTTTTCTTTTTTTTTGAAAATATAAAATTTTTGATATTACATGCAAAATTGGTTTTCTGCTTTCTAAATATTGTTTTAATTTTAATCAATTATTGTGAAGAAATTAAATCAATAAACTATCACAATCATACATATAAAAGCGATTCTAATTATATATAAGTTATATTAAATGTTGATTAAATTTTAAATTATAAAATATATTTCATATTATATAATATTAAATTATATTTAATATTATGTGATATGTGTAATATATAATTATATATTATATTAGATGTATATTATAAAATATATATTATATATATATATTTTAATATATATTATAAAATAATATTAAATATTAGATAATAATATATAAATATCTGTAAATATTTGAATATGCTTATACTTTGCTCATATGCACTCGTATATTTATCGATTCTTCAATCTTTCTTTGCCAGTATCTTCTATAATATGATATACTAAACTAATTTACATGATAGAAATATTAATTTATTAATATCGAGTATACCAAAGTCAAAACTTTAATGTCAATCATACAAAAGCGTGTGATTAAGATTTTTTTTTATTTCCAAATATTTTACGCTAAAGCGTCATGACGAACGAACTGTATGATTATAAATTGGCAGCTGCTATAGATTGTTTTGTATAGAAATTATCTTTTAATTCTATGTTACCAAATATTTTATAAGCACCCGATTACCTATCAATACTCTATTAATGGTGTCCGGTTCTACAGTATTTTTCATCGTACAAGTATCTTTTTTGTAGGAATCTTTGTTGCGAATTTTAACCTTGTGTATATACGTACAAATAATTATTTTTCTAGTCTACATGTATTAGATGTAGCGCGAGAGTTTGATTATAATAAATTATATGAAAAGTTTAATTGCTATGATCAATAAAATATCTTAATATTTTAAAACTCAACTTGTTAAACAATCATCCTTCGACTTTTCTGCTCATAGTACTTTTTCTTCCTTTTTATTTGCTTCGCAGTCATAAATTAAAGGCTTTTTAACAATATTGTGTTAAAAATAATTAAATACAATTTATGTTAATTATACCTTTTAACGCGTCTATTTTTTAAATATGATTTTTATCGCGTTTTTCACATTAATTTTGTCAATAATAAACGGATAAATGTTTTGTACACCTGTGAAACAAATTTTCCTTAAGGCCGATCTACAGTCGAATGTAGGGAGAATAAACGATTGTGATTGGCCAATTTCTTATGGCTATAATCACGCCATTGTAGAACAGTCTTTATGTTATGAATTCATTCATTATCGAGAAATTAATAGAAAAAGAATGGTAAAAAGACAAAGAAATAAAAATATGAAAAGAAATATTTCGTGTTATTCGTTCTTAATGAGTCTCGTGTTTTCTTTTTCGATCGAAGCGAGTTGTAAGATCGCGCGCCCGGAAGTCATCGCTAGCGGAAGCTCGCGCGCGCATGCGGCGGCGGGGACGACGATGACAGTGACGGCAACAACGGGCGCCATTTTGTTCGCTCGTTGCATCGCAAACAGGCGAGGTACAGCGTGCAGCGGAGAGGTAGTCGTTCCGCCGAGGAAAAAAGGAGCAGTTTTCTAGCAAAGCCTTGAGCGCATCTCGCCCTCGCTTCTCTCTTCTCCTCCACCTTCTTTCACCTCTCCCCCCGTCCCGCGTGTCATTCTTTCTCTTGTTCCTCGTCGAGCTGCAAGCAGCAAGCAGCGTTGATGATTGGGATTCCGCGGGACGATCGGCACAAAATCACGGTCAAGATCCGCAACAACATGAAGAGGAGCTCGAGTCGCGACACCCCGCCTCCTCGTGTCAAGCGGAGCCGATCTTCCATAGGACGGTAAGATGCCTGTGCGACGCCGAGCGCGGGCCAGGGGAGCTCGCGTATCTCCCCCGGTGGCAACTTCACGGTGGCGTCTTCTCTCGATCGAACAAGTCGCGCTCGATTCACGACCTCCTGCGCCTTTATCTTCTTTTTTTCCTCTCCTTCCCTCCCGCCGCTCGTTTCCACTCGCCGAAATCGTTGATCCGTGTAACAATGATCGTTGACCTGTGATACGTAGAATCGATGATGTGTGGATTTTCTTTTTTTTTTTCCCGTCGCGATCATTCCGCGCGCATGTGGCTGATGCGTTACACGCGTGTGCGTGCTGTGCCGAGTTGGTTACCCTTCAGTCGCTACAGCCGGCGAAATGTTCGTGCATATCGTATATTTGTGTCTCGAAGAGGATGTGTGCATAGATGTGTGAATTCTCGTAATTTTTTTTTATCGTTGGAATAACTTTCTCTGCGCGAGTATTCCACGGTGTCTTGATATCGTTCCGTTCCGATGCTCGCAAATAGATTTCACTGCAGTTATACCGCAGCATAACTCGGCATGTGGTTTTGCTATGTGTGTGTGTGTGTGTGTGTGTATACGTTACACTGCTATTAAAACTTGCATTTCGTATGATTTCTAGATACGATGATTCCAGCGACGAGCGTATCAGCCCGGAAAGGATCCGGCGGCGAAGCCGGGGGGCCAGAAGTCCCAGTCCGCCCACGCGGGCATCCTCTCATGCTCGCTACGTCGAATCCAGCTCCCATCGCGACGAATATTTGCGCGCGTCGCGCGATGTGCCGCGAGAGCGGCCCTACAGCTACAAGGTGCTCTGTGTCAGCTCCATCCACCCGAAGGCCAGTGACGAGGTGATCAAGGATACTCTGTATAGGGAGTACAAGAAGTTCGGGGAGTTCTCCATTCAGATCTCGCACGAACCGGACGAACGTGTCGCCTACGTGTGCTTCCGAAGCTCGGAGGACGCCCGCGATGCCAAACACGCAAAGCCGCGCGTCATCATGTACGACAAATTGGCTCTGGTAGAGCCGGTGTACGACAGACCGGAGACCTATCGTCGTCCGCGGTCGATCACGCCGCCGGATTACGATAGGTATTACGCCCGGTCGCCGGGACCTACGGACCGACACAGACCGCTCGAGAGATACGAACGTGTGTACGGGCCACCAGTGGGTCTGCCTCCTCATCGCGAGATGCGCCGCGAGACCATTCCGCCGCCGCATCACGAGTTCGTCCGACCACCCATACATCCCCATGGACCACCGCATGTTCACCCGGGACCACCCCATCACTACGGACCGCCGCGACACATGATGATGCGCCATCCGGTGCATGGATTCGAGCGAGTGGAAAACAAGAAAGACAAATTCCCCAATTATCTGCACCACGTGTCGCCGGAGGACGATCCTCTAGCAACTAGAACTCTGTTCGCTGGTAACCTGGAGATCAACATCACGGAAGAAGAATTGCGTCGTATTTTTAGCAAATATGGTATTGTCGATGACATCGACATAAAGCGTCCGCCGCCCGGAACCGGTAATGCGTACGCCTTTGTGCGCTTCCAAACTCTAGACATGGCTCATCGATGCAAGGTAGAACTGTCGGGTCAATATATCGGCAAGTTTCAGTGTAAAATCGGCTATGGCAAGGCAACCCCTACAACTCGGATTTGGGTGGGTGGCCTTGGACCATGGACTTCCGTACCACAGCTCGAACGGGAATTTGATCGATTTGGTGCGATAAAAAAAATTGACTACATCAAGGGCGATAGCAACGCCTATATACTCTACGATTCCATCGACGCCGCTCAAGCTGCAGTCAAGGAAATGCGTGGTTTTCCTCTTGGCGGGCCGGATCGGAGACTAAGAGTGGATTTTGCCGACGTGACACCAGGCTTTGGTTTCAAGCCCAGATCATATCCTGAGGACAATAGCGACTTCAGACCACGTCCAGTCGACTACGAATCACCATATGATCCTTACGGACCCGATGGTGAGTTTGGCTATGGGCCGAGAAGCTTCCGAGGTGGTAGAGGTAACGCGCCGTGGCATGATAGGAGAGGAAGTGCTCGAGGTGGTTATAGAGGCTCCTATCCCGAGGGCTATATACGCGACGAAACCGACTGGCCCAGTAGAAGACCTCCGCCTGAATTGGAATATGAGACGCCACGTGGTCTGAGAAGATCGCTTTCGCGTGAACCAGGAGTCGATAGATCGAGATCACGTTCACCACGCAGACGACAGATGGACTCGGATTCGGATTCGGAGAACGCTCGCACCGGAATGCTGTCAACATCTCGTACGTTACCGGACGTCGCGCGCAAATCAATCGCAGTTTGGCAAGGTGCATTGATACTAAAGAATTCGCTGTTTCCGGCCAAGTTCCATCTGACTGATGGCGAGACAGAGATAATCGATTCTCTGATGAAGGACGAAGAGGGTAAGCATATGTTGCGCATCACGCAGCGGTTGCGTCTTGATCAGCCAAAGCTGGACGATGTGTCTAAACGGATCCAAACATCGAGTTCGCATGCCATCTTCCTTGGCTTGGCTGGCTCGAGCACCGCGATCACGAACGACGATGCCAATGTGCAGACGCGACCGCTGCGCAACCTTGTCTCCTATCTGAAACAGAAAGAGGCTGCCGGTGTCATATCGTTGCTGAACAAGGACACGGAAGGCACTGGCGTGCTCTACGCTTTCCCACCCTGTGCATTCTCAACGGAACTTTTGAAACGCACGTGCCCTAGTTTAAGCGAAGAGAGTCTTAAGGAGGACCACTTGGTGATCGTAGTGGTCAAAGGAGGTAGCGCCTAAGAAAATCTTGGTATCGTCTTGTGTCCGTATTTTCTATATCATACGTGCAAAGATTCTTCAACACGCAATCCTCGAGGAGCTTTTCTATCTTGATCATTTGACGAGGAAATGCTTCTTTCAAAATGGATTGAAAGAAAATTACGACATTTTATATTTGAAAAACTGTAAAATGAAGAACAATTTTTTAATTTCTTCCATATAAAATGCTTAACGTCGCATTTGCATTTGGGACACAGTCCAAAAAATTTGTGATGGTAAATATTTTATATGGAAGAAATTGAGAATCTTTCCTCATTTTATAGTTTTTCAGATATTAAATTATACAAATAAATAATTATATTATTAAAATATCGTGCTTTTTGTTCAGTCCATTTTCAGAAATATATTTCCTCCAAATAGTCATAAAGGGCAAGCTCCTTAATCTGCGAAACATTGTACAGTACTTGTGAGAAGGAGAACTTGTGTTTTTTGATCGATATAAGTATTTCGTTTTCTACTGGCTTCCAGACACGAGAGTTATACAGATTATAGACAGTATCGTAATACTTTGATACTTTTTTTATACGAATGTACATTGCATTGACATGGGAACGTGTATGTCAAGTGTATGTAACGTTATATCCCTACAATCAGACATGTGATAAAAATTTGCAACGCCTGACGGTTGATTCGAGTTTACTCCAATCGGCTAGATTTATTCGCACAATATTGTGCAAATCCGAATGCGTATGTAAATTCCAATCGAAAACCAGGCAGTGCGAATTTTTATTGCGCATTATTATGAATGAAGATTTGATCCTTGTATAGTTGTTAAACTTAATGATAGGCGAGGGTGATGCAATTTTGAAATATTACCGAAAGATATTGTGTTCTATATAGTAATCTTGATTTGTGATATATTTTTCCAGAATTATGACTACTTCTCCAAATGCACATCGATTACTGCTAACGCTGAGAAATTAGAGTACTTATTTTCTATCAAAAAACACAACTTTGGTACCGTTCCCTAGTTAGATTTATCAGGTAGCAGCGACACCAAGTGGTAAAGTTTCTATCAACAAAATTGTTATTGAACACACCGAATATCATTACGAATATTGTAATCATTATCACAAGTGATGCTATAATTTCTTTAAAGTGTAGTATAAGAATCTATTTGTATTATATACATATATACATTATATAACTATACGTACATATTAGTAATAATATTGTGCACAGTTCTTTCACATTTGCAAACATAATTAATGTAATTGATTTTATTTCTTGGCCAATGCGAAATGTCTTCAAGAGACACATGTGTGTGCACATAAAAATAATTAAACACGCGACGAATATTCCGCTTTGCAATAATAAAATTGAGAAGAGAGATTCTTCCATAATTGTAAATTTTTAAAATATTATATATGTTTTTGACAAAACTAAATACTTCTAAATTATATTTACTAAGGTATACATCGTTCTCAGAAGTAGAATACTTTCAACTGTAATAAATACATTGCGTAACTCTATAATGAGAACACACATATAAATCGTAAAAAAAAAACATAATTTTCATAAAACAAATGGCAAAAAATGTGAAAGGTCTGGGTTAGAGTATATTTGATATGGAAAATTTATATAATTAATCGTTTCACGACTTATTTCTGTAGATTTCTTTTGTGTGGCATAACATTTAAGTGATTGTGCAGTAAGTAAAATCCGTGAATGGTAGTTACGACAAGTTTCTAAAGTTTGGACTGTGCCCAATAGTGAAGACAGTGAAAAAGAGCAAATCCAGGAAGAGACAGAAAAATCTGTTTACCGCAAAATAAAGTTTGTCCATCTGTGTTTTCATAATGTCATCAGAAAGTTTATTCCTTTTTCAGTGAGGACTGGTTTTTTCTTTTAAAGGACAGTGTTTGGTGGCAATAATGAAAAAAAAGAGCTCTGAACATGTGTCTAGTGAATGTAAAGAAAAAGAAGTGATCGTGCTCCGCATTCCGATATGGAGGAGATCGATCCGAATGATGTTCACGATGTTCGAAAGGTATACACTCTTATATTTCTTTCGGACATCGGAGGGCAGAAAGGAGCGTCTCTGCCGTATTTGAATGCGATTGAAGGTGCAGTGGTTAAGTATATTTAGTGTTTGAACGGAAAAAAATAGATGCAGTTTATGTAGAGAGAAAAAAAAAATTACAAAATGTGTCAATTTTCTTGGTACCGTTCTTCACCTATCAAATACGAAAAAAATTCTCGGGAACTCGGTTAAATGTTACAGTGATAAAACGCGATTCCAATGAATGCTCCTAGTCGCGATACATCCGGAGGAAATTGATGTAAAAGAAAAGAGCTTTGTCAGAGATTAGGGCCGATAAAGTATCAGACATTTCGTCACGTTAAGTCGGTAGAACGTTGGCGACGCAACTCCTCGATTAAGATGCATGCATGTGTCCGAGAGAGATCAATTAGACTGCTTTCGATCTTGAGTTTTGTATAAAATTCAATCCTTCGCTCTCGTTAAGTGAAGTTTATCGTGCAACATGGTGCTGTGATATCAATCGTTTAGCAATGACAATCTGGGCGGGGGTGGGTAAACAATCGGAAATGTAGGTCGTTAAATTTCAAGTGTTTGGTGCCTTAAGAATCATTTTCTCGGATCTCTCGCGCGGGAGAGGAGGCTGTCGCGTTCGTTCGCACACGTTTGTCGCCCGAAATTGGGGGAAAAAGGAGAGCGATGACCGTTGTGACCGTTTTTAGTGTTTTTTCTGTGGCTTGTGGATTTTCTTGCAGGGAGAGAAGCAGGTGAGGTCGCGAATTAACTTTCCGGACGCGTCGCTGTCGAAATTAACCCGCGCGATAACAAATAGATGTGTCGTCTGCCCGACGTATCAAAATTGTGCATCTGGAGATAGTAGTCGCGGAAGGGAGAACTGTAACGAAAGAGGAATAAGAACTGTAGGAAATGGACAGTGGTTTGACGGGGGAGAGTCTAAAAGAATCTTAAATCTTCTCTCGATTCTGTGTGCGGGGCAAGTCAAAGTGAGTTCTATCAGTGGTTTATTCCCGGTTCCGATTTGCGTCAAGTGCTGTGCTTTCGCCCGCCCCCGCTTTTCACGTACCTCATCCGGCGTTGCTTGGTTGTACATAATGGAGTTTCGTCGGAGCTCCTAGCTGTGTAAAAAAAAAAAGAGAGAAAAAAGGAAAATGTGAAAATCTGTTTCAGAATCCGCTCACGGGACGGAAGGCAGATAACGCTCGCGATCGGAGGTCGTCTCTCTTGTTTGTATCCAGATTTGAGCAAAAAAAGAAAAATAAGAGAAAAGAATAAATCAATAGACCTAAGATAATTTTATATGCCAGTTTTCCTCTCAGTTTTTCTCTTCACGGGTGTTTTCGCACGAATTTACGTTGCACGTTCCTGAAAACATCCCCATTTTCGAAGCGAGATACTTCGGTAACCCGACATAACCTCTAAACCTAACCTAGCAGAGTAGATTCGGTCGCACGAATACGATGCGTGCGAACGTAATTTTTACAGACGTATTTAATCGTGAAGTAGATTCCGCATCAAATATTTATTAATTGAAAGTAAACTGCAGCCTTTACAGCAAAGGCGGGGGAGGGAAGGGAAACAATTCAACGGAGCAACGCACAGTTGCTGGACAAAGACGGAATATATAGCGTTCTATTAGGAAGAAATATTTTTTTCTTATATACAATATTCTTTGCGTCTTCGTTTTTCTCTCTTTCGAAACGTGAGTATACGCTCATTCCCGTTTTATACGTGGAAGATACAGGATGCAACTCGAGTGGATATCGATAGAATCGAATATCGAGAGCGCGCGAAGCGCGTTCCGCACGAATGCTTTCTACGTATTCAGATTTTATACGATGAAAAAAATTGAGAAACGAGTTGAATTAAGAATCTAGGGCGACCTCGAGCATACTCCGATTAACTTGATTGGCGATCGATTCAACTTTTACTTAAATCGCTTAAAGCAACATTTCTAAATGACTTGTCGCTATGCGCTAGCAAAATAGCGCAAGTTGAGTTATTAAATTAATTATGAGTCAGTAATTATCAACAAATCGTTACAATTATATTATATAATTATTAATAAATCAATTATAAGTTTATCGCCGATCAAGCTTGATGTAAAAAATATCGCCATCGATCCTCGAATTGGGTTTAAACGATCATCTCGAAATTGATCGCCACCGTTCCCTCGCTTCCAGCCTTGGGGTGTTTTTCGAAAGGAAGACAGAGAGAGAGAGACGACACTTTCATTTAAGACACCTTATTGGACAGTGTATATATTATTTTCAATTTCCACAACTTTTCATAGACAAAAATTAACCGCCGCTAGATAGTTTGAGAAATAACCGAAGCTTATATTTATAAAAAGAAGGGAGGAGGGAAAAAGAAAGGAGTCTCTCGTTAAGTCTTAATGATAACGGCGTAATCACGTCGCGCACAATAACTATCGATAACAGGAAGAGAACGTGTAAACGGGACATCATTTGTGTGCGGGGGGGAGAGAGGGAAGGAGACAAATTACGTGTGTACATAATGTGCGGCATGACTCTTTTTTCCGCCGTACAGTAACAAAAATACACACACTTTTGGGCAAAACTGCTTTGAACATCGATCGTGCATTGTTGCAAGATTAGGAGTAAAGCTAATTGGCTGATTCTCGTTATGCGATATTTACCGCCTGTCTGACATCAATTATCGAATATTCCTGACGCATGTGTGTGATTTTTTTTTTTAAACTTATCGTCGCTAATCTAAACCTAACTACGTTGAACAACAGGTAAATGTCTTGAATAAAATTATGAACGGTTCCCCGCCATTATTTGCGTTACTCTGTTGTCCTCATAAAGATATTAGTCTCGAGGGTGCTCCAGCCTTTCTTGCTTTAAACGAAGAGTTTTAGTTAAAAAAATGTTAGCGATGTTAACGAAATGTTAACTGACAGTTTTCCAGCGGATTCAAGCAGAATCAATCGTAATATGTTTAAAAGAAATATATCAATCTGTCATTATATTCATATCAGCAAATTCTATTATTATTTTCTCTGTCAACAAAATTTATAGCAGACACTTTAAAATCTATTTTTGATCGAATAGATCTCTTTAAGGATAAATTCTTTTATAATTATTTCATTTTTTATTTAGGTATATTTTATTCAACTTGAATCCATAGCAATTAAGAAAAGAGGAAAAGCATGAAAGAATATCGATGAATATCATTCGTTTTTTTGTCAATAATAGAATTTAAAAAAAACGTATAGCATGTGTGTATCAATACTCCCGAACAAGTCAATATTGAAAATCACGAAAAAAAGGATAGTTCAATCTCCTCCTTTCGCCAAATCAATTCGAAAGGAAGTCACAAGTAAGAAACAATGCGGCAAATACGCGGGACACCCTCGGACTTGCGATTAATTCGGCAATTCGGCGAGGAACAAAAGCATAACACGTAACATTTTCAATGAAAACGTTACGCGCGTGTGTTACGGACGTGTAATTACGTTAATTAATTATGTAGAGA
This sequence comes from Cephalotes varians, assembly GCA_037157785.1. Taxonomy (NCBI): domain Eukaryota; kingdom Metazoa; phylum Arthropoda; class Insecta; order Hymenoptera; family Formicidae; genus Cephalotes; species Cephalotes varians. The sequence continues at coordinate 601,936 of JANQDE010000081.1, forward strand.
TGTTCAGTCTCGGAGTGTTGAATTATGGAAGGCCGTGTTTGGTTCGAAGAAACCTTATGAAGATAAACCCTCTTCGGTCACTGCTACGTTCACATTCGTCTCTTCCTCTTCCCTTTTTCCTTCTTCCCCGTTTTCCAGAAATACGGACACCGATGATTAAAATACGACAAAGACGATCGATCCGATTGATCGACGTTCGGCTCGCGTCTTCCTCGATCAAACGACGTTAATACATATGTAATTCCACTCTGCTTTCGGTGCGATCGTCAAACAAATTTTTCATGGTGACGCTCTAACGCATTTCTTACAATTTGCGTACCAAAGTAAAATTCAATCTCGTGCAGCAAATTTCGCCCGGTCTCTACTTTTTTCACGCTTTACACGTATACATACGGACATGTCCCTCTCACCTTTCCGTTCTCCAATTCCTCTCAATTCCTACTCGCTCGAATTATCTAGTATAGACAAATAGCCCTACATCTAGTCTCATGCTAACTCATGAACAAAACTATATCGCCTCATATACATATTTGTATTACGTGCATATATATATATATGCATATTTTATATCAGTCACGAAGTCGTCGAAACCAAGCCTGAGGGTAATTTGATTCGATACTACGATTGTTTAATGATTCAGTCGTAGCGTCATTACGGGCACGTCGCCCGCATTACACGCAAAAGGAGCTTAAAATCGTAACATTAAGCGAGTAAGTAACAAGAGCGCGCTGAAGCTTGTATTTTTTTTTTTTTCTTTACTTTTTAACCGTCATCGGATTGAAAAAGGGAGCTCGATGAAACCGAAACAGTTTTTTCGACGAGCTGGAGCAGAAAATTGTTCCGAATATTGAGTCGTGGACTCTGATATGTTTCACACGCTGCATCATAAAAAAATTGAACGGGCCTCTGCGAAGGAGGGCCCCGCCAAAGTGAACATCGTTGCCGTATCATAAATGTGAATTTGTCACTTTTTTGTATTCTGAAATTCTTCGACTAAAGAGTCCGGATCAGGGAAGTTTCTCACGTCTGTTTCCCCCTCGGTTCTTCAGCGCGGCTCTTGCGAACCCGAGGAAAGCCTCTTTTTGTGAGCACCGTATTTTTCTTAGAACGAGTAATGGCTCGCGATGGGCGATGAACGACGAGCGATATCCAATAAGAACTCTGCTTCATATCGTCATATTTGAAAAAGCAAAGCTCTCGTCGCTCATCACTCATCACCTTGTGTAAGTCCCGGTCTACAATAGATGTAGTAAGTCTTAAGCCGTAAGAAATCAATCATAGTCAATTATTCTCTTTAAATTCGTGTGATTAGTCAATTTCTTAAGGCTTAAGGCTTACTACCTATTGTAGACCGGGGCTAAGAGCCTTAAATCCGCATCATCGCCGTTGTCGTGACTGTTGCTTCTTCCGCCTCCTGCGATAGAAAGGGAGGATAGCCGAAGAGAAGCGACAGCGAGGGCCGTTCGTCGAAAGAGACTCCCGGACAAACGTCGACATCCTTTTCTTTCAGTAGAATCTCCGTCCGAGAGACTTCTTGCTTCTCGCACGCCTCTGGACATCTCCAACGTCGTGGATTATTTAGTAGACCATTCGATGGGGATATTGATAGCTTCGCGGTTGGGAGCTTAACTGCAGCTGAGCGGCAGGGTACGGATCGTAGCTCTGAAAGTACAGGAAAGAAAGGGATGTTTTTCGACAATTTTTGCCTTTGTCCAACCTTTATTCTTTCTTTGCGCGAACCCTCCATTGAGGCTCAAAGCGAATTCAATTCACCTGCATTCGCTTCTTGGATACCATGAACCTCTTCTGGGGATAATACGCGGCACGCTGAGGATAAAGAAAATCGTACTGCGGATTAACGTGATTGCCATATTGCGCGGTGCCTTCGTATTGCGGGTCCAACTGCTTTCCGTATTGCTCGTAATAGCTGGGCGGGTGAGTCCGAATTATCCCGATGTCGGAGGGCGATAACGTGTCGTAGTGCCGCGAGGGGTACACCGGCGTCAACCACGGGAGAGCTAAAAATGGGTGCAGAAAAGGATACAGAACTGACGAAAAGGTAGAAATTATCCTCGCTAAAGAAATTGTAATTATTCTCTTATTATTGTTATTTTTGTGCAGCTGGATCGTAATTATAGAATCGAAGAGTTGTCAACACAAACCATTTCTAGCGTCTTCCTCGTCAAGGAAATCGCTGTCGTCTATATCGTATTCCTCGTTAGCGTATTTGCGCCAGTTTCTGTTCATAGAATAAAAGTGGGATCGATGTATCAAGCATATATATTTATAGAAAACGTAAAGGATTTGAGAAACTGATCATTACCCATTACGTTCGTTCTCCCACAGTGACAAGAGAGTCAATACGTCGTCAGGGTTGATGTCCAAAGGCAATTCCCGCTTGTATCGCGGTTCCTGGTAGAATGGGACGCTGAAAATTCAAGTAAAAACGTGTTATATCTCCGACAATACTTCAGCATGTCTTCGTTCGAGCTTTTAAGATCTAAAAATAGTTGTGTATTTCTATTCGAGTGAAACATACGATGTCTAACGATGGACGGAGTTTTCAATCTTTAATGACTAGTCGCGGATGGATCGCTCATCGTGATAAACAGATGTGTCAAGGAGAAACGACGATTCCAATCGCGGCAACAAAAATTGTCGTCGTTTTCCCGACGATACTCAGATCGACATGTCTCGCAATCTCATTTCGGAATCGCTTCGTGAATTCATTATTCCGCGCTGTTCACGCGACGTCTATATTTCAAGATTGATCGATGCTTATCCATGACGCAAAGCGACCAACGACGATCACCGGCGACTCGTCCCTACATCGCACGCTATTGTTCTTCGGCACGAATGGTGCTTTATCTCGTTGTCCTTTATGTGCGTGAGTCTCGCGATAGCTGCATTCAAAACTTGTACAACGGCGCGTACGGGGACAATACGCGCCTTCGATCGTGGCAAACGATTGGCGGCGATTGTCCCCGTACGCGCCGTTGTACAAGTCATCTGTCATTGATTAACAGCGTGTCCAACAATTATTATACGTCGTATTTGCGATAGAACGATCGACAGTGATGCCTGGCAAAGACTAACGCTGATCAACGCCGATAGACTGGCCATATGCCAAAAGTTACCGTAGGACACTTTCATTCAGCTTTTCGGCATTTATCAACACGTAGTAAGGACTTTGGCCTTTGGCGGTCTTCGCGCCGCCAAGGCTGATCACACGTCAGATTTTACTACTGCAATTCGTGCGTCTTGATTCTCAAGTTTATCTTAGACGATCAATTAGCGACAAGTCCTATTTATAAATGTTATAAACATTGTAAACAGTGCAAAATTATATCGATACACTTTTGAATCTCGCGAGACTGAATGAGCACACTGCGGTGCTTCAAAGGAAAAATACCTCGGATATGTTAAAGGAATCCGACATTTTTATCCACTTGACGTTAGTTTTTCGGGACGCGCTGTTTATAGTTCTTCTAATCGATTAATCTAGTTCATTACGTCGGCGTTTCCTCTATTGATTCGCATCCGACGGGATGCCTCCATTCAAACTCTCGAAACGAGGACGGGGCTGTTGTCTAAGGCGTCAGCGGATTATTACACCGTCGACGGAAGGACGATGGAGGCTCATCCTGTCGCAGCCGGATGTATCGTCGATAAATCCGCGGAGCGTGCTTGTCAGATGATTGGTCGCGGATACCGTCGAACAATCAAGCTCTGACCTAGTTTTGCCTCCATCCCGGCTCCATTCAGCTTTTCATGGGTCCGCTCTCCCGCTCTGATACTCAACCACCACCACCGCCACTACCATCTGCGTCACGGGTATCGAGCGATTCGTGCACTGCACCAAATTCTCCCCCCTCCCGTGTAGGTGTGCGCAACCACATCCGTGTGCCACAATACCGTATTCACAAGCGGATACGCTCGCTAAATCCTGCGCTCACTTTGTGCTTCGCGGAAATTATCTCTTTCTTTCTGTCTCTTTCCACGAGAATATGAGAGAATGGTCCAAGTCGTGGATCGTTAATTCGGAGGACAATAGATTTGTTTCAGAGCTTCAAGGATTTTTGAGGTTCTGACAAAGCCGCGTCGAAATCTACGATTCTAATTCCAATTTTTTGAATTATAATTTTTTTCTAATTTCGAAGAGACTTTTCAAAAAAATATCTAGCTGACATGTCGAGAGGGAAAAGAGATTTTCGCGAATTAAGCGCTTAGATACCATCATTTTCGATTAAATCAATTTCTTCAAAGTTTAATTCGATGTAATAATATTGTGGGAACCGGAGCAAATTGTAATATAAATACTATTAATCATACAAACGAAATATCTCGGCGAAGAAATTTTAACATTTTTTTCCTCAGCGCCGCGTATTATGTGTTTTTCTCCGTAAAAATATATTCAAAGTGCTTTTAACGGCGAGAGGAGGCTTTTATTATTACGGCACTCACGTCTAAGGATAACGCGTAATCGCATTTATTATAATGGAAACGATTATCGCGTTAATAAGAATTTCATCGTGGAAAAATTAATTGTCGTGTCCGACAAGATGACCTGTGACATTTGTGGCAGTCAGGCGATGCATTCCCATATATTTTTCGTATAAAAATAACGGACCGCGATTAACTTTGAGACGATAATGTCTGCTCGACGGCGGTCCCATGTGTATGTTTAATTTTAAACACCGGCCTTAGGCAATTCCGTGTGAAGCGCGCGCTCGCTTTTACGGCTTCGATATCGAGCGATGTTCACGCGATTTCCTGAAATTAGATTCGACTCTCGATAAATCTGCATTGCGTTCATCGGGAAAGCGTATTTTTATCTCCGTTGCGATCGCGAGCCGAATGTAACAGAAACGTTATTAACTCTTTCGATGTTTATGTCGTCGTATACTCGTCATGTAGTAAAAAATTTGCATTTGCTATTAAAGTAAAATTTAGGTAAAACAAAAAACATATTCGTAATTTTAACACATTTTAGAATACTTTAGAACATAAAAAAGAAAACATACAAAGAAAAAAAATTCACTTGAAATAGAAAGAAATGTACAGCGTGTAAAATGTGCGGTATACTCGTCGCATAAAAATAATTAAGCACACAAATGCACGTTTTCAAAATGAAATAAAACGCTTAAAGAGTTAAGCATCGTAACGTCTTATCCGTTTGCTTTCATGAAAAGAAAGATACGTCAAAGGATGCAACGAGATCTTCAGTTAATTCAGATGCATTTCAATCGTCCTCCGGAAATCGTTCCGAAACATCGGTATTAATGAACGGATGGCGAATCGGTGAACCAAGATACCGGATGTGACGATATCAATACAAAACTTCCAGTAATTTCGTTCGCCTGCATTTTTTAATAGCACCAGTCGAGCGTACGTTACTGATGTGGTCTTCGATGATTACAGTTTCTCTTTCTCTCTTTCATTCTCTTTCTCTCTCTTTCTCTCTACAAATGGTTCGATACGACTTCGGTCGTCAGGTCGACCGCCGTCCCTGCGCCGAGGGCAACGCCCTCACGAGCCCTCTCATCCCCATTCAGAAGAAACGCCGGAGGAAAAGAGGGATGCTTGGTGGGTGGAAAGGGTGAAAAAGGGCGCGCACGGTGATGCATAGCCCTCGCGCGCCGGGGTACACCGAGTCGATCTGCACTTTACGTTGGGGGTTGCCGTTATCGCGCGAAGTCGACAACGTTAAAGATGCGCAACTCCGTGACGTTAAAGATGGATGATTCGGAGGGCAATTTAAAGTCGGTAAGGAAAGAAAGAGGAGACTCGTTAACTTTCATCAAACTTATTTCGCGTCCTCGATTCTCGATATTTCATCACCGACGCGACAATCTAATATTGGTTTCGCACCGAGAGGCTAAGCCTCTTCACAAATCGATCTCCAGCTAAATAACGTTTCGCAATTTCGCTGTTCAAATAAGCGTGCAAAAAAAAATAGTCGTTACGTTGCCCATCCCTTTCGGAAGGATTTCGTTACCTACCGCAATCTAACAGCGGTTACTCTCGGAAATATCGATCACGCGGATTATCGATTTCGAGGAGAATTAGGAGAAGTAGGACGCGGCCACTTACCTTCTCTTAACTTGAGCCTGCACCGGTTGCTGGGTAGTCAGGCCGGACAGGCGTTTCGCTTGGAACGAACTCGTCGGAGGCTGCAGCGTGGTGCTCGGTCGCGCGATCGCGGTGGATTTCTCCGATCTCTTGCGTCGATCTTCGCCTGCGTAATATCGCGAATATGGCATCGTGTCCCACACTCGCGGTACGTCCTCCTCGACCTCGTTCATGATGACTTTACCATAACTGGGACACGAATATTTCATTTCGTTATGAAGAATCTTGCCGATCAAGATAACGCAATAACGAAGAAAAACAAGTAAAGCTATCGAATATCGGCGCTCAAGGGAAATTAATACGGCAGGCCATTAAGTTCTAAAAATGTAATAAATTGTAACGCGAGAAAATATATTATTACATTCGTGGATGAGATCGAACGTTACGTTAAAACCAAGGTATCGAATTACACAATTCGAGATATTGAATTTTGAATAATTTATCTTCGCGCTGACGCGGCTAGACTCACTCGTAATTCTTGTCGTACGGCGAGTACGCTTCGTGCTCGTACATAGTGTTGCTGGGCGATTTCTGGACTGGGGATGATTTATCATCCTCGACGAGAGCCGCTTTTAAGCCTCCCAGCCCCGAGGTAGCGAGGGTTCCTACATACGTAAATGAATTTGAGATGGACCTCATACAGTATTCACCAGGATGTAACACAACATTGTATCTCTTAACAAGTAACTCACGTTTCTCCGCGTTCGATGTGAAGGATTCACCGGCGGCAACGGCATCAGCAATGTTGTCATGTCGATTCTGCTGATTGCCGAACATCAGCATCTCCTGTGCTCGTTTTGCTGAAAGCGACATTACGGGACGTTGATGCGAATTGAAAGCGAATCGAAATCGAAGGATAATTCGAACACGATCTATAAAATGATCCCGACGAAAGACGCGATCGGATTTGCAATCTTACATTTCGGCTTCATGGCCTGATCCGCCTTCTTCTCCTCCATTAGACTCGTAGGCAGGCACATGCCTATCGAGACCAACGAAAACAGCAGCAGCAGCAACCACGCCCTGTTACACGTCATCTGCGACAAAGTTGCGGGATTTTCATTGCTGATGCGTTCATGATGACGCACCGTTTTCAGGGTCAGAGCTTCGCGACACTTTTTTCACGCGCGCCCATGTCTCCCACCTTCAAGTTCTTTCTCTTGACAACGGATTTTTTACCAGGGGTCGCAGGACCATAGTTTACTAGAGTTTTATTAGCGATCAAAACTACCGAATCACCATAAAGAAGCTTAAATGTCACGTAATGCGCAATGTCGGGAATCTATTTCCACGGTGCGTGAAAAGACCGAGTGTAGGAGCAATAAGGGCGCTCGATAAAGGTTTGCCACGCATGTATATGTTTTAGTTACATAAAAATACTAGAGCTATAATAAACAATAGATGTAGAGTTCTATAATAAAATGTTCTCAGATATGACGTAGTCGCTTTGGTCGACGTCACGATTTCATGTAATTGACGCGGTTTACTTTCTTCGTCTATGACGTTACCATATGACGTAGACAGCGAGAGAGTTTCCAGCCACTTTACGTCACACATGTGTAACTTGACTTTATCGAACTTTTTATAACGTGACGGCGATATAGCTCCACGTGTATAAAAAGATTCTTTGAAAAATAATAAATATTTTAAAAGGAGGAAAAGGAAAGGATGTGATCTTAAAACCTCTGTCAATCAAAAATTTTGGCAGACTTTATCGAATTCTATCCATTGTTGTAATTTACCTTGCGTTAATTTATGTTGTTTATTAGAAGTCGCTAGATTATTAGGAATTTCATAATGCCGGAAGGCGCAAATTACACGATCGAATTACCAGTTAATTGCTCTCAATTGGCTTCTCATTAATAAATTACGATGAGCTTCTGAGGGTAAGTTAAGACGCGCAATTGCGCGAAAATCTAATGGTGATGCTGGAGATGGCTGTGGAGAGTAGCAAGCGCGCGGACGGTGCTATTTTGAAATGTCAGAGTTCAAAATTGCGTGTGGAGAACGATGTGTATTTGCAGCTACGTATTTACAGTACCGCGACATCTTCGGATATTCCATGCAATTTTGCATAAAGCAAATGGTTCGCGTTACGCAACCCGGGAAGAGTTTAATCGGATTCAGATTACTGAAAAATACATGACCTCTGACCTTTCAAATTTTACAGTAGACTCTCATTTTGCATATAAAGGTCACTTAATTTCACATATTAAAATCGAGATTTTTACTCTCGATAATAGAAAATATTCTGTAAATATAGATATAGATTTAAACGACATTTGGAACGTATAGAAATTATTGTCACAGTTAACTTTCGCGACAGTTTTGTTATTATTGTTGCGACGCGTTTTCAATTAAACGATCACTGAATCAAATGTCTGGGAATTATTCTCGATATTGACATTTGCTTGTATCCGAAACAAACGGCAGCGTTTGACAATTAAAGCGAGCCATATAGTAACACTAAACCGGATATAGTAGACCTAGAAATCATACACTTGTTGCGTCTACAAATACTATAGTCGTTTATCGGTGTGTACAAGTTACACGGCTAGGCAAATCGCAATTAAAAATGCATTTCATTGAATGAGAATCTCATTGATGAGTTAAGCATAAAAGCCTTCCCCCACCGTTGCCGTAATTAATTTTAATTTATTATAACAGACATAGAAAGCACAGACATACTCATTATCATTTCAAAGATTAATACTAGGATAAGAGGTAATGGAATCATAAAATAATGTTTAATCTCGACAAACACACATACACACGCACACGTAGCCAGCTGTTTCAATTTCTTAAAACAAATGTAGAAATATGAATCTTCTTTTTACAAATATCGTTGAAATTAAATAAAATTCATTAGAATAAAAAATTTGATTTGGGATCGTGCGCAACTACCTGTATGAATGCATTGAAAGTGGCCGGCTACGTGACGAGTGATAAAACACATTTGCAATTACATTTCGTCGCTCGAATTTCGGAATCTGTTTTAATCCGATACTCTCAACAACGGAATCAAGAATGAGAGAAACTGCATGAAGAAACGAGCAGATTAATCGTCTACCTTTCGAGACGCAGCGATTTCGCCGATTTGCCCTTTTACGTGTCTCTTCGCCTTCTTCTCGCGGTGGTCCTTCGGCTGGCTCCCGGATGGAGAACAGACACGTCCTAGCAGATCCGCCGGTTCGGGGTGGAATGAATGTCGGGGCTCGGCAGGACGAGTAGAAAAGCGGGTACGGTCGATCAACCAACCCCCACCGATGAACGAGAATTCCCCGTCTCTCGACTCGCGGTGGTGAGCACCCTACAACGACGCTGTTGGCTGCGCGCGCGCTGCGTTTCCTCGCACACAATGCCGACGATGTGCGTGCGTGTGCGCCGTTGTTATAAGAGACGCCTCTGCCCACGCAATGACCCAACTACGTCTCCCCGACAGATCCCGGCTTCCTACGTGGCGTGGAAGGATCTCTTTGCGTGGGAATTATGTTGTTATTTTGCTGTCGAAAGCCTGTCAGCCGGCATTATGGGGAGACGACGTAAGACTTTGTCGCTCGCAGCATCGAGCGTCGATTTGGCAATTGCAAAATACGGGGATGAAAAATCCCTGTGTTCTGCATTCCGTACATATTCGTGCATATCGAATACACATAGTCTTTTTTTCTCTAATTATAAACTTAAAATCGTCTTTGCATCGAAATATTTTTGAGTATATTCGGCGGCATTGAATTCTGTATGAAAAATCTACATCTTTTGTAAGGTGAGGAAGAATACAAGGCGATGTCTATAAAAATCTGTATTGCTGTAATTCAATATTTCTGTAATCTAAACAGCATTTTTTTTCGATGAAAGGGCATAGGTCCGGACTGTTTATGTTCCTCTCGTCAGTCCTTGAAATTCAACACGATCGCTAAACATACACGGTTCGCCTCTTGAAAGAATGCAGCCTTCGCAGGATCGAGAAGAAATTACAAAATATGCGATTATTTATGTTCTCTTTTAAGCTATTTCTGTTCTGCAGCTTTTATGTTTATAATTTTTCTTTATGAATTTATAAGAGCGGTTCCTCTTTGCGGAGATAATCTTGCATTTCTATCTTCAGTCTAGCGTTAAATTAAAAATTCAGTGTAAAACAAAAAAAACTGACATCTTTCACTATTGTTAGCAGACTCCACTACAACGCAGGCCACAAACACTCGATAGAATTAATAGAAAGTTAAAACTACCAGGCATAGCAACCCCGTTGCGTCACATAACGGCTACGATGACGTTATCTACTTGTCTTTAATTTTAATGCGATGGTAACGCAAACGTCATAGGGGTAGTTTTCTTTGGCATTTGAAACGGTGACGTTATACGCGACGCGACTCTACGGTCTATGACAGGAATATGTATACTTAAGTAGTAGAGCTATATGTATTTTCAGCCGGCACATTATCTATCGTCCCAATCTCCACTTTTCAAACATTTACTTTCTCAACTGCGAACGTTCCAATAAAAGAAATTGGCATGATGATTAAAAAATCAGATTATAATAGCAGAAAAGGTAGAGCAGGCGGTGGAATTAATAAAAATTTAATAGGAACGCAAAATAGAAATATTTCGGCCCCTTTATCTTGAACTTTTTAAATCTAAAAATTACATGAAAAGTGACAAAATCAACGACAAACTTTTATAAAATCAATAATAAACTGAATTCTTATTCGCTTCAACGCTTTGGATTCAAATTTATTAGTACATTCTGTATGTATCAATAATTTAATACTTTAATTTTCCATTCATATATTGTAGATTTGTATAATTCAATTGTACAATTCATGAAAGAAATATGATTAAAAATGTGATACAATAAAAAACTTCGAAATTTTTAGGTTTCATAATAAGGCACACTTTAGTCGCTGTCTACTGGATTCCCAAGATTCATATAAATTATACTCACAAAGTCAAAACAAATTACATCTTGTGGGACGTGGATGGTTGAGTTTAGGGGGTGAAAATCCAACAACGATCTCATGGCGAAACTAGCACGGCCTAGTGCGCCGTGAGGGAGAAGAGATTCTCTCTCTGGCCTCCACCTCTCATTCCGTATTCATCCCCAATCATCTAGCTTCAACCCCCGCAACAAGCCGTACGCCTACGCGAGAGCGTTACGCGCCCACGCGCGCTTCTCCTCCACATCGAGAATTATGCCGAAATCGAGGGTTGAACGGAGGGGAGCACATTTTTTTTCGCGTCAGCAGACCGATGCTCGACGACCTCCGCGTCAGGGTTTCCCACCCTTCAACAGGCATCTTTCGCAACATACACGTGAAAACAATAAAGACAAATATTTTTAAGGGTACACATTTCATTATTGCGTATCTTATTTCATAGTTTTTATAAAATTTAAATATATATAATCCATTAAAGTAATATAGAGAAGTCGTCTTTTTTATTTTGAAAAGAAAGAAGCTTTTTTTATTTTTACTGACTTGGATCGCGTTATGTATGCAAAGTATTGTCTTTAGGGAATTTTTATGCGAATATCTATTATTTTTGCAAAGGGTCGATACGTGACCGTGGGAACCTCTGCTCTATAAAAAAGTGGCTCCGACTCTTGAAATATGTCTAAGACTCCCGGGGGTGACGTCGCTGCACTTAAAGTAATATCACGTCCGATAGCATCAAAAGATGAGTACTCGTATAGCTGTGAAGAGACTCATTCCTTGACGAACGAAATGAAAACTGACATCGAGGTCGTAAACGTGGGCGTATTTTCGCGCATGTGTAAATATCGTTTGCTTGGCGACAATATTTATTTTCGCGACATGTACTTCACATTTGTACAGTTCTACGTAGGTAATTTTGATCTTGATGAATTCGCCTGCTTAAAGTCCATTTTGAACGATCCGTAAATTCGCGATAGGATTCGGAACGATTTCTATTTATAATTTTATGTCGCGTGCTTTTTGTATGCGTGTGCAAGTTCTCCAAGTCAATTATCCAATGTATTACACGACATATAAAATTATAAATAGAATTCTGTCCCGAATTCTGTCGTAAATTATAAACGATCTAAAAATGAGTTCAAGCCGATTTTAGATGACTACAATTCGTAAATTTCTGTTTGTAATTTTACACTAGAATATAATAACGCGCATACATTTATTTTTGGCATATTTTATTGATGCTTAAAAATTACATCTTTTAATTTAATACAAGTGTGCTAAATTATATATTTATATATAAATATGAATATTTTATAAGATGCCTTCATATTTCATATCTCAAAATTAAAAACTGCCTCTGCCGGATTCATTAGTCGCGATTTATCGCTGGCCATCGAGCGTCATCGATGTAAACGGCAGATACGCGATGCATACAAATGGCCGGCGACTATTTCCATTCGTATCACTGCCATAAGGCGTAAGTGCGCGCAATCATGTTGATTCTCTCGAGCAATCTCGATCGGAAAAGAGCGTTCCAAGGTGAAGTAACAAGCGCAGACGTCGTTTTATTAGGCTCGGTTTTATTTTTGCGAATAAACAAGTTGTCGTTCTCCATCGCTTCGGCGCGAAGGGCTGCAACGTTTCTCCCGGTGCATCCGCCCTCGTACCGTAATTGACCTATTTTTGTCAGCGTCGTCGCAACCTGCCGCAGAACGCTTGCGCAAATTGGTTTGCACGCGTATATGACACGGGAAAGGACAGGTGCAGATAGTCGGCGCTTCCGGTAAATTACGAGAGTCCGCATCGGAGAGTTCCATTTCAATCGCGGAAGAATAACAGCACGTGTTCGCGCTGCATCCCCCTCTCAATGGGGTGTGACCACGTAGAAGGATCATTATTTCGAGATCGTTGGCAAAATCCACCTCTCAGTCCCAGAAAAGTTCCACTAAACTTTTATACACGGGGAAGGGTTGAAAAGCCCTCGCTGGACTACTTCGCGCATCAGAGAGTGTCATATTATTTTCCTCGAGTGTGTCATGTCGCCTTCTCGTATGACACGATCGAACCGGACAATTTCATTTGGACCGAACTCGGACAATTTCGCGTGATAGCGCGTCCACTCGAGTTTTTGCGAGTCGAGATTGAGAAATTTGACACAAAAGTGGCTGCAAAAGTGCCACTGCGAAAAGTTTCGTTGAAGGTTCTCCAAACGATCTCGATAAAATTTTCTAAACGATGAAATAATAGTCGAGAATATTTCTTACTGCTAGGAAGTTAATTAAATTCCGCTTAGATGCAATTCTAAATGTTTCTCGCGCCTCCCACTCAGAGAAAATTAATTTAATTTGCTATCTCCACAGACGTTAGATTCTATTTTTTGCGCCTCTCTTCATTTACGTTGAATTATTGCGGAAAGTATTCTCGCAGCGACCTTAATCCGAAAAGTGTAATGAAGTTTTTCCTCTTTCTCCCTCTCGCGTGTTTTGCGCTTGGAAAATCTTATCGCTACCATTTGCTCGCGATGATTTATGAGACACGTTATTTTCGCGTTTACATCGGCTTGCTTTCTTTTTCCTCCCGGGTTTAAAATAGCAACTGTGATCATTCGCGATACGACACCGAGTCGGTACTCGAACAAACTGATGACAGGAAGAATAGAAAATATCGTCGACGGGAGATCGATTTAATGCAAATTTATCGAGAAATTAATAAGAATAATTGATATTAAAAAAGAGTATAACATGTCGAGTTATAGTATCGGAAATTACGTGAAATATAGGAAGATAAATTGGATAGTATAGGAAATAACTTATAAATGATACTCCTAATTTTTCACTCTTTATTTCAAAGGGAATATCTTCTTCCTGTCGATGATATCTCCTCTTATCAAGACCGTGCCAGGTTTATCTACGTAAAAATCTCTTTCATCTCTTTTTCTCTGCATCGCTCGTTTCCTTATTCATCTCTGCGTCCAGCTCGATTTGACCGACGCCAAGCACGATGAAAGATGGACGAGAAAGGAAAACGGACGGCACGCGATATTGGCCGAGTTTCCGGTTTGCACGCCACACCCACGTCTTTTCCGACAAAGATGGAAAGACAGTCGCGAGCTTTTTGCCTCGTCGAGACGGTCGATCGGCCGTCCGATCGCCGAGGGTTTCGCAAAATCGCGCAACTCTTGGTCGAGTATCACATCTATACCCCCTGTCTCTCCCTCCCTACATAATGGACTCCCATTGACGTCAGTAGTCTTTGAGTCCGCGAAGTGGCGAATCCCCGTGGCACGGACGGCCAAAGGGAGAGGGTTAATGGAGGGGCGAAATGGTCTCCCTGGTCTCTCTACCCCGTCGACGGGATGAGAATACAGTGGCGTCACGCGAGTCGCGTCCCAGCCCCCTTCCGACATCTATTTGCTCGTGTATCATCCACGAGCGAATTAAAGAGCGCTCGATGTCGGCGGCGTGTCTTGAAGCCAAACGACACGTGTTCTCTCTATTTTTACGACACTCGACAAACTTGTAATTAGTTAGTCGAACTGACAGCGCCGAAGGGAGGCATTTTATCTGCGATTTCAATAATAAAAGCACCGGATGAAAACAATAAACGATGCATCTCTCTCATAGGGATGAAAGGAAAAAAAAAATTATAAATAAAAGCAAATAAAAGTAACGCGTAATCGAGGAAATCAATGCGTACAAATATCAATTACATACAAGCGAGGCATTTGCGTCTCTTTTGCGCGGAGAGAATTTCCAATAATCGCGTCGCGAGAGAAACCGAAGCAAATTCAACGTCGCGCAGTTTGCCTATTTGCAATAGAGTTACGCTCATTCGCGTCAAGGAAAGGGAATCGAAATTAGCGTCACGCCTACACAGCTTCGGCGTATTCCCGATGGAGAGATACATTTGCGAATTAATCGCGCGCGTTTTAACGACGCGCGACGCGACGCGACGACAACGCTCTCGCGCGTTACAGCGGCTACGACCCTGTAACGCGAAATGTAACGAGTTCGTGGAAGGGGATGGTCCCGAAGGAACGGATCGATGTTCCCGCTGCGTAGTAAATGACGCCTGTTGATACGCGGCAGAAGCGGTTTCATTCATGAAAAGCGGCGCGAGCCTCGCCTCGCTGTCGCGAACGCGACACTTTCGCTCTCCCGACATTATCTCGATCTGCGATCTTTTGAACGCAATTTCGTACTCGTCACTTGCGGCGACGCATCGTGTGCTTTCTAAAAGAGATTATCTCTACATCTCTAATGGCAGGGAAAATATTGGACGCGATCCCCGCGAAGCGGCGTCGTGCGTGATCTCGAAAGAAACGCTCTGTCTGTTGAAAACAAAGATCTCTTTAACTATATGTCATATAATGATATTCGATTTGGATATTGACAATTTCTTACAATGGCATTATATCCAGTCTTCTCCGTCGTGTTTTTTTTTTATATATGTTTTACTTAGAAAATTGATTACATACAATTAAAATATTCTTTCTTTACATTTCTTTTTTTAGGTTTAAATCGTTAAATTTTTGATTATTGTTCTCATAAGGCATTGTAATGCAATTATATTCTGTAAACGGAATAAGAACCAAATAATGTACAGAACACGGGACATAATCGAGAAGTGCCGTAGACGTGCCGTTTTGTGCACATTGAGGCATTAGTGAATGGATTTCATTTTAAACGCGATATCCACTCGGGCCTTTCTCTCTGGCATCCAGCTTCATCTGTGTCGCGTGTAATCAATTTTTTTTAAGAAGTAGTACAAAGAACGAAGGCTGATTTCGGCACACCTACCGCCATCTATCGTATCCAAAGTGTAGCTAATTTTCGCTACTGACCTCGCAACTTCCTCTCGCGGCGACCGTTGGAAACAACGTGCTTGAACGGTAAACGAATAGACCAATCACAATCGGCGTGGGGCGTAGGAATTTTCGAGGATGCTAAATCACGATTGGTCGGTTCGTTTAATGACAAGTGTTTTGTTGCTGTTCTTTTTTTTATGCGCTAAGGTGCTCTTGAGAGATTCCCGATTTTGCTCCGATTCGCTAATTAAGCTCCCCGGACTCGAGGAATATCCTCGCGCTGTGGAAAATTACTTTTATCTCAAGAACCCCTCGGTCCACGCTCCTCGCCGTTTCTTCGCCGGGAGCTCGGCGATTACCGCGAATTGGCAAAAGTGACATTTCCTTTTGTTTTGATCGAGCTTCCGCGTCTCGAGCTAATCAGCTGTTACGGTTTTCAAGGAATTGTATCGGATAGAGCATAATGCTCTAAGTGCTTGTAACCGTCGCAACTAGTCAAATTCTTGGAAAATAATGAGTTTCTCAGAAAAAGGACAGGAGAGCATATCCAAGGAGGAATGGATGTCGAAGCTGGAGGAGAGCTCCTACATACAAAAGATGTCAATGAACAACTTAATCATGAATTATCTAGTCACAGGTAATAAATTCTAGAGTCTATTATAATCCACATTATTGAAGGAACGAATTAACGAAACGTTTCGATGAGTAGAAGGATTCAAAGAAGCCGCCGAGAAGTTCCAACAAGAATCGGGAGTAGGTCCGACGGTAGAACTGAGCTCTCTGGATGACAGAATCCGTATTCGAGACGCCATACAGAACGGTTGTATCCAGGAAGCGACAGACTTGGTGAATCAGCTTCATCCCGAACTCTTGGACAATGACAGATATCTCTACTTTCACCTGCAACAGTTGCACCTGATTGAACTGATACGCATGGGCAGAGTGGAAGAGGCGCTCCAATTTGCCCAGGATCAACTCAGCGAAGCTGGCGAGTCGGATGACAACATATTATGCGAGTTAGAACGTACGTTGGCGCTGTTGGCTTTTGACGAACCGCATAAGAGCCCATTTAGCGATCTTCTACATCCGACACACAGGCAGAAAGTGAGTATTATTAATTTTATTTATTTTTTTTTGCTAAATTAATCTTGTTAATTCTTTATTGTTTACAGATTGCGAGCGAATTGAATGCTGCTATATTGAAAATGGAGCATAGAGAATCTACCAGCCCTCGACTCAATAATCTGTTAAAGATGATATTATGGGCTCAAGACGAATTAGACAAGAAAAAAGTAAAATATCCCAAGATGACTGATCTAGGTAGTGCCACAATTGAAGATACAAAATAATTTTATAGTAGACAAGGACTGGGAGCGTTTCTCAGTTTTATTTATAAATGCGATAAAAAAAATGAATGTCTTGAATTGACCTTTAAATGTAACTTTATATAAATTACTGTTTATTTTTAGGAAATTATATCCAAATTTTAATCTTCTATAACAAATTAGAGAGAGAGAGAAAGGTGTAGAATCATTAATATATTAATTATAAGAATAAGAATGTAATAATTGAATAGATACATCATTGTTACAATTGCTGTAAGAAATAAGAATTATTATTATATTTCTCATGTCTTTCAGAATTTAACATTAATATAATGCAGATAGAACTGGTAGAGGTATTTTTTGCGTACATAGAATATCATTTACTAGAAATATACACACAATATATCGCATGCAAAAGATTTACATATGACTGCGGCTATTAACTGTTCTATATAATTGTAAAGATACGTACAAATATAACATGTAATAATATGCATATAATAATCTTAAAAAAGTAACAGCCTTTATGGAGACGATCATATCGTAATGATTTTCGTTATGGAAAAATTTATTTTTAGAATAATGGATCATTTAATAACTTCATTTAAGCTTTAAGTTAAAATTTCAGTTAAAAGTCTCTTTTCTAAAGATTAATATATTGTCTTATAATTTCTTTTCTACAATTTTTAATATATTTTACAATGTAAAAAGTTCAGTGTATAATTATTACTAAAAAACAACTACCAACCAAACATATATTCCATTGCTTTTGAAACTAAACTGGCCGACTTCTGTGGAACATTCTCCGGCACCTGTGCGGCTTGCGGACTAAAATGTTGAGTGTAACCCGCCGCTAAAGATCTCAGCTTCCGTCGTCTCGCAACAGGCGATACATTGAATGGGGATTGACTGATTCTACCCATAGAGAGTGATCTCATACTTCCGTTTAGCTTAGTACGATTTTCCTTGTCGCAGCCCAAAATGACGCCCTCGTCCGTACATGGTATGACACCAATCATAATCGTGCCCGAAACGATACTGCCGTTGCACATAAGAGCCTTTTGCGCTTCCTGCTCCGACGCGCACTTCAAGTGTATCCAATTGCTTTGAGGTTGTGGAGGCGGATGTTTATCCACTATGCGAACTCTGCTGGAGATGTGAGACAGAACGGCGTTGACATCGGTCGGCAAGAAACCAAAAACCGTTACCCATTGCAGCAGACTTTGCGATTCGCTCGTGCTCAAATGGATCGAACTGTCTGGAAACATCAATGGACTACTTAATGTACTCATCATAAGTTTGGACTGATTTACAGGCGTAGTCGTAATAGCTGGATTTGCGGCTGACATAGTTGGTGACGACACATAGGTAACATCCAGAGTATCAAACAATCCTCGCGTTGGCGGTCCTCCGGTATGATTCTTTGTGCTCATTTGTGGCGTGCTAGGAGTTGTAGTACTTCCGAATACTGCCTTCTGACGATTAGACCGGTAATCTGGAGATCCATAGGAAACTGGTGACATCAGACTGGCATTGGTGATATTCAAATGACGTGGATTATCTTGAGGACTCATTATGTTGATCTTTGCAGGCTGGAATTTTGAAGATAGATGTTAGCAACACAGTGATGTATGTTTCTAATTAATAATAAAATATATTATCTCACAGTGTTAGTATCACCCAAGAGAAAACTTGGCAAATAAGAGGAAGAACCTCCTGGACTACCAGGACCTTGGATGGGACTACTCATTGGCGATCCTAAAGTCATTGGCTCCATCTGATTTTCGTAAAACTTGAATAATATGCGAGAATAATATTGACGAAGTTTTAGAAAAATTAATATACAGATTTATATAAAATAGAAAACATTTACATTTTTAGGTTATTTTTACGTTGATTAATATCTTAAATAATTATCTAAGACTAACTTGAAATATTTCAGTAATATTTTATTTGAATTACTTACGATCTCGAAAAATTGTTTGCCTTCAAAGTAATTTGTTACGCACTGTAAGTACGATAAATAATAATATCTATTTCAAATGCGGGGAAACAGGTTTTCGGTTTTATCACGTAAAGATGGCTCTGAACGCTGGACAGACGGACGGACGGGCGCGCACGGACCCCCAACCTCGATGGATCCTTGATGACGCCATGATCTACGTCGCCGTGTTGCACAGCCGCGGATCGTGTAGGCGCGGATCCAGCCAGCCAGGCCCCCTTTTTTAATCATGAGTACCATCGGCCGCGGATCCTTCCTCCGGACGTGAACGCATCAGCGACCGCCGTCTAATCCGGTAATCGCTCGTATCCCGTAACGTCCGTCCATCCGCGAATCGTACGCCTAACGTTCCGTAGAGATAAAAAGCGACTGCCGAGGTGTGCTCGCGCGAAGAGGATCCCGGCCTCTTCTCTCCCGCACGCGCGAACGCGTGTGTTTCAACGTGAGAACCTAACCCGTGGACCCGAGGGATTCATCGGCGGGGGTCCGCACGCACCGGTCGCCGCGACCCCTCGGGGGAGGGCTCCGTTGACTCCTGGATCATCTTCTCTACCTGCGCTCCGAAAACGGAAACGGGCGATCCCTCTTCCCTCCCTCGGCCCTCCTCCCCAGCGAATGACACATCTCGGTGGAACGAACCGAAATCGTAAATCGTAAATAATGGCCGTCAAATTAGAGATAAATCCCATAGATATATCTGTCGTATCGCGGTATGTTTATCTTTTATTTAATGAGAAATTTATAATTTAGTATGTCCCTCTCTTCTCTCTTTTTTGTATCAGTGTAAGATCAGCGTTACATTTTTCATCGTTTTTTGCAGGAGGATAGCAAGAATGTCCGTGCCACCACCGCCACCGCCTCCACAGGCTGGGACTTCTGCTGGCCTGCCGATAGGCGATAACAGAGGCTTACTGCTGCAATCCATAAGGGCGGGCAAAACTCTGAAGAAGACTGTTACTGTGGATAAAAGCACACCTGCTATCGCTGGTAAATTATCAGAATTGAACTGGAAGTCAAGCATATATCACATAAACTATTGAATTCAAAAGCAAAAGTATATAAAGCGATTGTTATGAAAAATTGGGAACTGACGAGGAACATTCGTTTTGCAGGGAAAGTAAGAGGCGAATCGACGAGTTCTTCGTTAAGCAATACCAATAGTAGAACCAATAATTCTAATGCAATGAGCAGTAACAGTAATTCTAGCAATGGTGGGCCCATGTCGCTGGGTGGTTTATTTGTGGGTGGTATGCCAAAATTAAAACCTACAGGACTGAGAGGGAACATGACCGAGAAGGAGGGACAACCTGTAAATAATTCTAGTTTTCTTCATTCCTCACCCGGATCGTCCCACAGTATAAAACGTGGTCCGCCTCCAGTTCCGCCACCAGCCGCGCAAAAACCGCAGATATTCAGTCAGGTAGAAAACGAGCTTTTTCGACTCTCACATATGTCATATGTGCATGTATTTGTAAAATTGTTAATCTCGCATAGGGGCAAAGTACCACCGATTCGACGAACAATCCGGAAGTCACGCCCAGAGGATTCGCGAAATCGATGCCTAAACTAACGCCGTCTGCCACCCTGCAGAAACCATCGCCGCCTCCTAAAAAGCTGAATTTGACGACTAGCGCGAGCGTGGCGAGAGCGCATAGCATGCGACTACCGCGATCACCGCCAGTCCTGGTGCCAACACCGTCTTCTTTGCACCAGTCGCAAGATTGTTTGAACGAGGCTACCACACCGCAGCCCACAAGACCCGCGAATCGAATTCTTAGGCCTCCCGTGACGAGGCCACCGTCACCGCCGATCTCGCGAGTGATCATGCCCACGACGAGACCACCATCACCACCAGCACCACCGGCCTCGCGGTCGCACACGATGCCCGTGACAGTCATGAGAGCAGCACCGCCTCCACCATCAAGAGTCACGGTCACTGCGCCATGTATACCGCCACCACCACCGCCGCTTCCCCATCGTCCTGCACCTACGCATCAGAGATTGGCTCCGCCGCCGCCGCCGCCACCGACGCCTCCTACAAGAAGTCTGTCGGCGCGCAACGCCGGCGCTCAAGCAAGTTCCGTTGATTTGGAAGCGCGATTCGCTGAAATGTTTCATGCCGCGTCGAATTTTCCGCCGCCGGAACCCTTCAAGGGCTTCGTCAAGGTTTATAGTAGTAGGAATGGTAAGAGTACTCGGCAAAGCATATTTTATAGAGCACTTAACGCTTGAGATAATGATGAGGATTGTACATTCTTCTTCGTTCTAGAACTAAACACACAATTCTTCCTACAACGCTGCACATCCATACGCACATCTTTTAATTGCATTCTGAATACATGCAAGTTGCAAAAAAATTAATGCGATCCCTCGTGGGATGCGTGTATAATTCATACGCATGTTTATTACACGATGCTTTATACACATCATATTTTTTTTTCTATGATATTGTTTGAGGTTCTTTCTATCAAAATACTAACTTCTGTTGATGTTGCTTCTTCACCTTTCAGCAAACATACAAGACATGAAGACACTAAGCGCGTATGACACAAACAGCTCATATTTATTTAAAACGAGGCATGGATATACACATAAATTAAACTGCATGCTACTAATTGCACTTTCCTGAATATTTATAATGGAATTCATAAGTTGGTACATGACTCCGTTATAAACGGAAAATAACTGTGGCGTTTCAAAAATTGCAGCAGCGAAGCAACAAGCACCAGCTCCACCTCTTCAACCGTCTTCTACTGCTAACACACTGCATTCGTTAAATACTTCGTCTGGGAATAAACAATGGCAACACAATGCGACCTCTATGGCATATTGAAATCTGTGCATACTTAAATCATTGCTTCGTGCATTGATTATTATTTAAAAACTTCTCGATGCTGCCACAATAAAATATAATGTTAAATTAAGTGAGCATGAAAAGGTGTGAATCGGCAGAGTATAAAAGTTTGAGAGAAAGAGAGATTCCGAATTCGTGAATCCAGTTATACAATAAAATGTTTTAGACAATATTTTCTGTACAGTTTATCTTAGAAAAAAGAATATATTTAATAGAGATTATACTTACATATATATATACATATATATGTGTAAAAAATATGTTTCATATATATATATGTGTATGTATATAATATATATATATATAAAAAGAATCGTTAGAAATTCTATAGGTCTGTTATTATCTAACAGAAATCTAAAAGAGATTGAAGTGGAAAGCACATTTATTTTCGTTCTAAAAACGACATATTTGTTTAATCTTCTTAATCATTGTATTATATTTTTGTTTACCTCTGTAAAATTAATATTGCCCAAAAATCATTAATTCAGGACATTGTGTATAATAATTCGTCGGCCATAGTCATTTGTTTAGACGTTAACAAGGGCCAAAATATATAAAGCTGCAACTTATTTTTCAATACTAATAAACGATTGCGCACACATACACACATAGCAGCAATTCGTTGACTTAAGAATAATTGTATTAATATTGTATAATAAAAATACAATTTATATATACAGGATGTTAACAGTGATATATTCTTAAATGAAATAGAACATTCTTTTATCTAACAACATTTTTTTATTATTTTCTTCATAATAGAGTAATATTAAATGTGTAAATCTTCATATTCTATTGCATATCAACTGTCATAGTTTGTTTTAATACAATGCCTTTTTAATGAAGATAAATACAATTCATGATAATAAATTTTTTTTAGGGCAAGAGTTACATTCTGTAATTATCAAAATGGAAAAGACGAAACGCATTAAATTAATAAATAAATCGTGCAAATATAATTAATTGATCATTATATTGTTTCGAGAAAAGTATTCAAAAAATAAATAATATACCTTTGGCGACGAAATCTGTCTCGAAAAAAACAAATGTTAGCCGCGACATAATTTAAATTAAAGACAATATTCCTTTAAAATTTTCATCATGATGCATTACTCAGTATAAGACAACGTAAATTGACAATAATATCACATTAGACAAAACTTGACTTTTTTATAATTCAAGTTCCTTTTCAATAAGCCTGCGATATTCGTCGAAGCCTTCTTCGATACAGCGAACCGATCCTTCGCCGCAAACCCATAATTCTGTACAAACCATTTGGATTAAACGTTCATCGTGCGACACCAATATTACACCAGCCTGCAACGATAAAATAATGATTGAATCATACACACACATATGTGAAATTGCATCTGTAGCAGTTGTCAAAAAATAATACTCACTTGGCAGTTGTTGAGGGCTTTACCCAATGCTTCGATCGATTCAATATCGAGATGATTCGTGGGTTCGTCAAGCACTAGGAAATTTGGCATTGCAGCACACATCAAGGCAAACGCTACCCTTGACTTCTGTCCTCCCGAAAGAGAATTTATGGTTTGCAAGGCCAGATTGCCACTTATACCGAAACTTCCGAGCATTCGCCTATATTCCTCGATTGGTTTACCTATCAGAGCGAACGATGATTAATTTCTCAGCGCTACGCGTTTGTATATACGACGAATCGTACCAGGAAAATGTGTTTGTAGTAATTCGACGGGACAAACACGCATATCCAGTTGATCTACGTGATGCTGACTGAAGTATCCAAACTTCAGATTTCGGTGCACATGCACCGTGCCCTTCGTCGGGCTCAATACGCCTGTGATAATTTTCAGGAGAGTAGTTTTACCCGCACCGTTCTCCCCGACGATACAAATGCGCGATTGCAGACTGGCAGTAAGATTCACATTGCTGAATATCATGTCGGTCCCGTTGTAACTATACGAGACTTCGTTGAGTTGCAATATCGGCGGACTTAGCGGTTCGACGTCGGGGAAATTGAGGGTCACTTCGCTCTCCTTTTCCATTGGTTTTAAATCAGGTCTGTTAAATAATGAATAAAAAAAAAATGTAAATCGAATTTCAATCATAGACGAACAGATTGTTGTCCATGCGATCAAATAGTTTGGACTTACAATTTCTCTAACATCTTTATCTTGCTTTGTACACTAGACGCGCGATTCGCATTGTATCTAAATCTGTCAATAAATTCCTGTACATGCGCTCTCTTCGCTTGTTGAGCCTCATACTCGCGTTGTTGGTTCCTCTCGCGTTCACCTTTCGTTTTCACGAATTGTTCGTAATTGCCACGATATGCCTCTATTTTCTGTCCACGCAAATAAAGAATATCAGTAGGCACCTGTTAAAAAGATAAAGAGATAAGATAAAATGATAAGTATATATTTATAATGAAAAAATTGTTTAATTGTTACTTTAATTAACTTTTAAAATACGATTTGAATGTGAAGACATCAACATTATTAACTTTGTTTTTAGGTACATACGTGAACATACCGTATCTAAAAACTTTCGGTCGTGTGACACGACGAGTAATGTTTTCGGCCATGTTTGCAGATATTTTTCTAACCATAGTATCGCTTTGATGTCAAGCATGTTCGTCGGTTCGTCAAGCAACAACAGGTCAGGCTTGGAGAACAGTGCCCTCGCGAGAGCGAGCCTCATACGCCAGCCACCGGAGAATGCTTTGGTTGGCCAGGATTGTCTCTCAACGGAAAATCCGAGTCCCGACAGGATCGCGCTTGCTCTAGCCGGCGCCTTGTCGACTTCGGCTAATTGCATCGCTTCGTATACCCGAGCCAATTCCTCACCTAACGCATCACCCGCCTTGGAACCATCCTTCTCTATCGCTGCTTGCAGTTTTGCCTCCTGACTGAGCAAAGCGCTCCGTTCTTGATCACATTCCAGAACGGACTCGAGCGCGGACGTGTCGTCGCCGGCTACTTCCTGCTCGACGTGCAACACTCGTACGTGCGACGGTATTCTTAGCTGCTTGCTAAAATCAATCAGGATTGATTTGCATTAATCGGAGGCATAGTTTGAATGATTAGCAACATATTGTCAAAATACCTCGATATCATTCGAAGCAAGGTGGTTTTGCCGAGTCCATTTCTACCTATTAAACCGTATCGTCTGCCAAATGCAAGCGTCAAATCAGCACCGTGCAATAATACTCTATCGCCATACGCAACATCGAAGTTCTCTATTCTGATATCCTGGGTTTTGTTCATCCCACCTTTTGTCTCCATCCGACTATCCTTTTTACTCGTCATTTGGCTGGCGCTGGCGGCGCTTTCAGCCGCATGATTGGCAGTGTTAATACGAGAAGCCGATCCCTGTTCATTTACGATTCGTTTTTCCTGTTTCTGTTGCAACTTGGCTTCGGCCTTCTCCAGCTTCTTAGCATCTACTTTCTGTCTCAATAACAAGCAATATTAACAAGTAGCAATATTACAAATAGTGCTTACAGATAAGCTAATTAAACATAAACACTAATATGCAAATATTGTAATTTAAAATATAGTAATAAGAGATAAGAAAAATTTATATAATATCAAGTACAACCATCATTCAAAATAAATACATTACCATTACATCGTCCCTCGTTGTAACCCATATACTTTTAATCTGCTCAACTTGCGCCTCCAAGGTAGCAGCTAGCGATCCCAGATGCACTGGAGCGTTTAATACTTTGTTAACGCCGTTTCTTCTCCTGTCCATGTCGTCATCGTTCGAAGTACCTTTCAATATTTCCAACAGTTTCGCGCATATTTGCCTGCATACAGAGAACAAAGTACGATGAATCAATCCGCTTTCGAGGAGCGTCGAATCCTATGAATGGACGAGCTTGAATATAGCAAATGGGAAAAGGCGCGATGAGATTTCAGAGTACGAGGAGAGCGGCCGTTTCGTCGGTCGGCATTAATTAGAGACAAATGCGAGCACATTTACAGACCTAACCTCGTTTTCTGATTTGTCCGCCACCTCATGCAACACCTGCCCGATCGCCTCGTACACTTCGTCGCCGTCCTCGAAGTCATCCTTGGAACTGTCCAGGATACCTACGTGCGGAAGGATACGAGTGTCAAAACGGGCGTTAGCCAATGTCGCGCGAATCTGATCGCATAGGTTATTTCGCGACACAGGAACGTACCTTGCACGTACTGATACAGATCGTCGTCTATCGTCGGGAACTGGCTGCGGATGTATTCGCCGCAAGTCGCCATAATACTCGTTATTCGGTTTCTAAGGGTGAACGTTTAAAAAAAAAAGGGAATGATCCCGAATCGGGAGAATCACGCCAACGAGTTCTCCGTTCCTTGACAGACAACCGTCAAGTCTCCACCGAGCTTGGCGAACACATGTTCGTCGCCATCTTGAAACTCGATTTGGTACTCGTGGTTCAAGAGTACGTTTCAGCGTGCCCTGTTCCGCATCGAAATGTGAGGGAACGTCTTCCGACCGGTTTCCACGCGAATCGCGATTTTTGCGGGCATATCGCGTCACGCGCGCAGCTCATTATGTACGCGCGAGTTCGCGTATCTTAAATCCTCTTTTTAACGTCCAACGATCGCGGTGGTGGGCCGCCATTTTGTAGCTGTCAAACGCGAGCCTCCTGCTGACGATGCGCGAGCTCTCGGAGTCGCGTCGTCCGGGCTCCGACATTCCGCACTCGGCGCGACTTTCGGACACTCGCGATTGCCGTTGAGCGCGTTAGCCGCGATCGCGCGACTCACAGTCCTTTTAGATTAACCGCGAAAGCCGCAGCGCCATCGTCATCGTTCGTGACGCACGATTCCATACGCCCCGCCAGGTTCATCTCGCTGTAAATAATCGCCGACGACGGGATCGGGCGAGCTTTCGATGCATCTTTGCTGAGATCACACACGAAGAGGCGTGGCAGGAAAAGGAAGAGAAGAGGAGGAGGAGGAGAAGGAAAAGTCGTCGACGGGGCGCGAACGCCCCGCCAGGAAGAGACGCCCTGGCGGAAACCCGCGGGAACGACGGGACGACCGACGTCGTGGAGTCGAATGTCGAAGGATTACGCGCGAATATGGACGAGCACGAGATACTTCTTCTTCCGCCCTTTTCGGGCACCAATAACAAGGAACGTACCAGGAAGAAACTCTGGCGCAGCGCGGTAGAGATAGTGGCGAGCGACGACGAGGATTCGGATGCGGACGAACACGAGTGCACGTTCTTCCCGGCTAAGCGGCACTGCACGCAGTTGTCCAAGGCCAACGAAGCTCGGCCAGACGCGGTAATCAGTCGCATCACGACAATGGTTTTATTGACATTCTCTCATTACTTATATAACTTACCTAACTTACCTAACATTACATTAATTGACAATTGTATGCAAGAGCATTCACTTGTTGACAAACTATATATACATATATAATCTGTGATATATATATATATATGATTTTACAATTTATAGTTTATATAGTATTTTTCATTGTATATGTAGCAATTTGTGTTTTATTAATTTATTGTACGAAGGATTGTGTATAAGAATTATGAATTATGGATTATATATAAATAAAAAAATTATTGCTCTAGGAACAACACTCAAGTGCAAACACAGAGACACAGGCCAGCAACGTGGGAAATATCGATTATGACGAGATCCTATACCAAATACAGATCGAAGAAAAGTTGAAGTTATGGCAGGCTTTCCAAGAGGAGGAAGGATCTATGGATAATAGCATCAATGAAGTTTTGGCTTACTACAGAATGATGCATCCGCCCGATCCCCTGGAGGAAGAATCTGTCGGTTCCAGGTTCCACTTGTCATACAGAGGGAACGACATGGAGGATACGGCGGTGACGATGGCGATCCGCAATCACGGCTTAGTCCAGTCGGCCGAGCTCGCTCTTCAGCCTCATTATTGTAAATGCATAGGTGTCGATTGTTCCTTTTCGTCCAAATGTATGTATGAACTCGAGGACTTTCCTTATGGGGCGGTTTACAGCAATGTAGAAACGGGGAGATGCAATGCGTTGGATGTGGATAAAGTATACGAGTGTGATCAGCCGGAAGACTTCCTGGAGCGCGCTGTGGGGGAAGCGATCAAGAAGAAAGGTCTAAGCGCTCTGAGTGTGGATTACGGTTGAATATGCTTGGTTAATGCCCGCTCTAATTCCTTTGGTGTATTTATATATATA